>CM074290.1:2936114-2946114 GCA_037194245.1 Opsariichthys bidens | reverse complement strand
CACTGGAACAACGAATTTGCAGTGTTGTGGGGGCTGGATGATGACAACAGTACGGCCCTTTGAATGGACTGCATGTCTATGCCTCATTTCCTCACTCATTTGCATCTTTTATTAAATAAAATATGTGGCCACATTTACCATTGCTCTGAAGTTTCACAAGCAAAATCCAGTCAATTCAATGGGAGTCAGTGTGATGAAGAAATTCGCCAGACGGATAGAAGTTTCCTTATGTGGATTTTTCTTCATGATTTCTTGATTTTGGCTTCATTCATTCTACGGCATTAATGAATGCATCCTGAAATTCAGAATGCATTCCAAAAAAACAGACACGAATCCAAAATGGTGTACAAGTCACCAACAATGTCTATTAAAAGAGTGCCGTATGGAGGATGTATATTTGTGGGCCACGTTAAAATTTTAATGTCTTCCGGCTTCATCATCCTGAAGTCAATGTGATGTTTTTTTTTTTGTTTTTTTTTTGTTTTGTGAGGATTTTCATGATGAACAAAATGTATAAGAATCATACACTGTTGATGGTCTCAAGGCTTTTGCTGCAATAATTCAAAAGCCAATGGAAAAATCCTATTGGGTTTCTGTCAAACGCACTCCGACTCCATTCTGGCCTACATACAAAAAAGTTGATAACGTGTACTACAGGCACCTTGTTATACTCACGGTCGCACCAGTAGACCGACAGTAGCGCTGTCTTAGGCCAAGGAAATGATCATGTTTAGACATGTGCTTCAGACCTTGTTCACACTGATCCCCATTGCGTCTTATTTAGACACAGTGTGAGTTTCCATTTGAAAGGGAACTGGCATGTGTTTTAAAAGATTTTTCCTTATCTTAATTTTCCCTATTATTCTTGGACACTGTTATTTGTAAAAAGGTTGTACGTCTAACATCACGATGCCAATATGACATGGTACTCATACTAGACACCTGCATACTTCTAGAGCTTACATTTTTAACAGCTGATAAGCAAGTTCTTCAAATTTAGTGTGCGATTTTGAACACAGCTACTCAATTGACAGCTATTCCATGTCAATTAGAAGGCAGCAAACAGTAATGGAGCTCACGAGGTTTTGGAACACCGCCTAAATCTGAGATGAAGACGATTGCAGGAAGTTCAACTGTAAATAAAAGGAAGTGGCGTGACTGCATGAGAGTCTGTATTCCTTAAATGACAAAGAAAAAATGCATGCATTCTTAAAGTTTCTATAAGAATCCTCTCCGAAAGCTCTTAATTTAGCTTTAAAACTCCTACGTACACTCAAAAAAATATTTCGGTCTAAACATACGTTTTATGTAATTTAATTACATAGCAATTTTCCATCTATTTGGATTACATAGTTTTAACATAAACTCTTAAACTTAATGTGATTCATAATGTGATGATTGAGCATTAATGATGAACGCCTGCTGTTAACAAGCAGAATCACTGAAGGACAGAGAAACACAAGAACTACAAATGATGAAATCAACTGAAGATATCAATCAACTGACTATTACATAAATCTTACCTATGTCATTTACATATGACTGACAAATATGAATCACATTAAGTTTATTAGTTTGTTTATGTTACAACTATGTCATCCAAATGGATGGAAAATCGCTATGTAATTAAATTAGAAATAGTCTTAGCTTTAGAGCGATTTGGGACCAATCTGAGAGCAACTCTGAGCGAGGAAAAGACAAAAACCTTATTATTTATTTATAGCGAGGAGGCGGGGCTGACCCCATTGCTACATATGAAGACTGTGATTGGTTGGTTGTCCAAGAAAGGGGAAAAAAAAAAAGATCACTTTTAAGTTTAGTATGTTTCATAAGCCTTCACTTTGAAATCACATGTGTACTTTTTCCAACACATAGTTGCATTTTTCCAGTTCTGGCACTTTCTGTGCTGTGTTGGAGATATTAGTGTGTCTGTAATAAGATCGGTCACAAAAATGATCCCTATGTGTAGTGTCTTATTAACTTACTGTCATGCATTGTGCAACACATTTCTTCTCCCTCTTCACGTTTTGTCCATCTTCTCTGCTGCTAAAAGCCTCTTAAAAGCCCTCATCTGTACTCCTAACAATTTTGCACCGTAAGACGCTTTCTGAATAGCTTTTTCTTTACTAGGATTTTTAGTTCATTTTAAGAGGAAACAGCCACATTTTCTGAGAATTTTCTTAAAATTTTGTCACTAGGAGTAACTCTTTGCAGAGTGATTTTGGAAAAATGAAAAGAAACCCTACTTTTAATGACAGACCCCGTCGCGCTGACTACGCATTCTCGCCTACTGGTCACTCCAGCTCTGTGACCCAGATTCCCTGTTGTTGTCAAAATACTTCGTTCACATGTAACTCCGCAAGACTGTGAGAAAGCCGGACGTGTTCTGAAGGACAGCACAGATCCGGAGACTCTCACACACTTTGTGTTTAAAAAACAAGCCTCTTAATCTTGAGCCAAACAGACAGTCTGTCCAAAAATGTGCACAAGGGCAAAATTAAACATCATTGCCAGGAACTAGGTCAGAAGAGCGGCATTTTTTTGTGAATGAAGCAACTCCACTGGGTAAAGACAGTCACCAAATACACACGACCTCCCCTGTGCCGGCTGACTCACAATCTCAATGATAAAAACTCTTGACAGAATGTACTACATAATGCAGACTGAGCTCACCAATTACTCACCTACTCGCATTCAAGAAGTTTGGACAAAAACGTTGATTGTGGATAGGTGAGTGTCATTGTGGTTCAGCTAACTGAAAGGTTGTAGGGTTGAGCTTCATTTAACAGCAAAAGATTTGGTGGCTTGCTCATCCTGTCTGTCTGACATCTGCATAACTGGCGTGAACGGACTCGCTCTGTGACTTGCTCCCCTTAAAGTTGACTTTTATTTATGCTATCATTTGTTAAGAGGTTTGGCAGATAAATTGGAAAGAGTTACGTTTTTTCAAAAGAATGATGCTTTTACCCTGTGAAGGACCTCAGCTATTCAGTTCATCAGAAAATTCCTTCTAAAATATATTCACTATTTAGATTTTTTTCAATTGTTTATTAAAACGTTGCACAATGGTAGAAACTCTGAACATTACGGTGTATGAATGAGTGAGTGAGTGAGTGAATGGATGAAAGTGAGGCAAATTGTAAAGCGCTTTGGTGGCCATAGGTCTGTGAAAGCGCTATATAAATGCAGTCCATTTACCATTAACCACAGCAATTTTGGAGTTTCTCACTCAACCGTAAGACCTAAAAACATTCCTAGGCTTAAGATGATTCGATTGCACCCAATGACATCATTATCCATTGTGAAAACTTTTCCGGGATTTAGAATTTTTCTGAAATTTCCCTATTGTTTTCTCTTCCTAGACCATTTGTCTGATGTCCATGAAAATAAAACCACATCATCTTTAGACCATGCCGACAAATAATAACAAGTTCTCGAATAATTAATAAATTGTGTTATGACAACCATGACTTCAGGGTACCTGCAGTTTTGGCGCAGTGCCACCTAATGGTCAGGAGAAATGAAAAATTGCTATTTTTGCTTATAACTTCTAAACAGTTTGGATAAAATCCTCTTTTTGAGAGAAAAGTCAAAAGCCTCTTTAGATTTGACATACAGAGTCAAACAATACTTTTTCAATTTTTCCATGCCATGTTAAAACAGATATCCCCTCTGGATATCATGGACTTTTGGCCAATTCTATACATGAGCATCACATGCTCAACTATATGCACATATTTTCAGCAACTACTCTTAGTGTCATAACCACAGGAATACCACTTTATCTTCTAATAAAGCCTTAAGTTGAGTTTTACACACATTTACTTCCTGATGTATTCCTGAAAAGGCTAGCTCTATCAGAAGATGTCTCTTCAAAGTTAAAATATATAATAATGTGTGACAGTGAAGTGAGGAACTCTACAGTACTGAAATCTTCCAGTTAACTCCCTGGCGGTCACGCCGGCGATAACACCTCAGTTTTTTCTTAACAGTGCGAAAGGGACTCAAAATACTCAGTCGATTTTGGACATGCAGATAAGAGTAATACATCATTCAAAACTGAGAAATGTCTTTCATTTGTGTACAAAATGTTGTGCTTTTTGCAAAATAAGGAAAACTAACATGATGCGTGATCTGCCGTCTCTCTCTCAATGTAGTCCGTTCTGATACTCGTCAGAAAATGAACTGTAGTTTAGTGAATTCTTATCACTCAAACATGAGACATATGTATAAAGAAACATTGAAATGTCAGGTTTTAATTAATGAAAATCAAATTGAAACAAATATTCTGTTCATGTAATCTGTTTGAAAAGAGAGATTATCTGCTAATGCAGTCATGCCCATGGAGAGTTTGCACTCTTCAAAGGCAAATTTTGAGACGATCCATGCAAAGAGTTGATTCCCGCATTGAGTTTAGTCAGATTCATGTATGCCTACTTTTCATCGTTTTGAGATGCGGTGAGAAATAATGCTGGAAGAGTTTACCTCGGAGGAAGAGAGTGACTGGTTTCAGTTTCAAATCGAGGATCAACTTGATCAAGCTGAGGATTCTGAAAGGTAAGCTCTTTATTCTTATTCTTTATTCTGTCCACGATATAGACTAGTGTATGTGAATATTAAAACGAATTTTATGATTTTTTTTATGTGAAAAAAACAACAAACTGTTTAAGTATGAATTTTGCATGTTATGTGTGTCTCTGTGTGAATGAATGGCGCAGACGTACGGTTACGACTTTTACGGTTATTGACTTTTCAACTATGTCGTTATACTGAAATGAGAAAAATCGACGGAAATCTGTAATATATACTTATTTATTTACTTATACTTACATTTATACTTACTTATTCATTGCTCTTGTTTGCAATGAAAATGTAGCTTTGCATCACAGAAATAAATTATGTTTTTATATTTTTTTATATTATATTTTAAAAAGAAAACCATTATTTTAAATTGTACTAATATTTCACAATATTGCTGTTTTTTTTTCTGTATTTTTGATCAAATAAATCCAGACTTGATGAGCCCGGGACTTCTTTAAAAAACATTAAAAATAGTATTGGATCTTTTGACGGGCACAGTATAAAATTTAAAATTCTGTTATCAGCATGCTCACAGATATATATATATCTGTGTGTTAAAAGTTAAATTAAAAGAACAATTTTATTTTTTTAATAATTAAGTTAAATTTAATTTAAAAGTTTATTTTTAAGTTAAATTAAAGAAATATCAATTTACATTTAATAATATATATATATATATATATATTTTTTTTTTTTTTAAAAAGAAGAATTCCTGGGGCACAAGTGTCTGAATCCAAATGCTCTTTAAGAGCGTTCTTATTCTCTCAGCAAGTTTAAACAAGGATAGACAGACACTTCACAGGACAGTAGGTGAATGGTACAAAAGTGCAGCCTCAGGACTTACCACAGGCTTGAATCAGCACCTCTCTGACCCAGTCTCAACAAATACTGAGCATCATGGACATTACAAACCTGGAATTTTTTTGGCTGGGCTGTCCTTTGGAAACCGCCTATATCCAAAGGCCAACCCGCAAGGATGTATCACCTGGTGTACGGAGAAGAAAACGCAGATCCCTGGGCAATGGAAAAAGTAATGCGGTCTAATGAGTTCATGATCGTTCCTTTTCTTAGACAGGTTTGTGCTTGGAGATTTGCAAAGGATACCTTTGACATAAAATGTCTTTTGCCAGCTGTTGGCTGATTCAATTCTACCTCCTTTGTCTTTCAAAGAACTATGGTATGATAACACACTTACTTCAAGTTCAAAACGTGAATGTCAAGCTTCCAGCTGGATAGAAGCCTATTGTGAGATTCCAGAACATCTTGTGCCCGGTCTCCTAGTCATGCGCTCTAATTTATGCTTTATGAAGTCAGACATCTTGATGATATCAGATATTGTGTCATAATTGCTGAGCTGTTAGTTTTATTGCCTATAAGTATGTACCCCTTGGACAATAAACTTTGTGTGAATGATGAACTGCACTCTTGTGTTGGTGTCATATCTTGGCACCCTGGACCGGTTCTGTGCTTCTGTATTTCTGTGTTATGTTGTTCAACCTTAAATACTCAATATCCAAATTATTTTATCTCTTTATATCTTTATCTTTATTTAGTCCAAAAGTCACTTTGAACCTGTTTATTAACACAATCTTTTATATGATGACAAGCAACATTAGGAAGCAACAGATTTCAATGAAGTGTACATAACAGACACACAAACAGCCAACATAGGCTCACATAAAATAATCTAGATTTTTTTTTAGATCTAGATCATCTAGTGCTGTGTTTGACAGAAACCTGGCTAAAACCAGACGATTACATTACTTTAAATGAGTCTAGCCCTCAAGGTTACTATTATCGACACGAGCCTTGTCGGAAAGGAAAAGGGGGAGGTTTTGTTGTAATCCAGAGCTTCCCAAACTTAAGAGGCCCCCCAAAAACATTGCAAAAGCTCCAGGACCCCGCCGTAAAAAAAATATATACCGATATTTACCGACAAATACATTTATTAACAAGTTTGTAAGAATTGCATGTAAATTATGCGAACTTTGATGTAAACATTCTTTACATATATATATTTAAACCATAACACCAACATAACATACTTAAAAAAAAAAAAAAAAAAAAAAATTTAGAACAATTGGAAAATTTTAATTATTTTAATACATTGATTTGGACTAGCTACAGCTCCCCTGCAATACCGCTACACAGTTTGGGAAGCACTGCTGTAATCTATAGTAATATCTTCAGTATGTGAAGCTCTATGTAACGTTATATAATGTAAGTGACAAATCCAATTTGACGTTTGTGCTGGCTACTGGCTACAGGCCACCAGGGCACCATACAGAGTTTATCAAAGAATTTGCTGATTTTCTATTGGAGTTAGTACTGGCTATGGATGAAGTCCTTATTGTTGGTGATTTTAATATCCATGTAGATAATGAAAAAGACGCATTGCGATTGGCATTAACAGATATTGTAAACTCTATTGGAGTTAGACAACACGTGTCAGGACCAACTCATTGTCGTAATCATACTCTAGATCTAATATTGTCACATGGAATCGATATTGATGCCGTTGAAATTCTGCAGCAAAGCGACGACGTCTCAGATCATTATCTAGTCTCATGCATGCCATTTAACCAAGGCTGCAAAACCGCCTCTCTGCCACAAATGTGGTAGAACCATCACTTCTACCACTAAAGATTCCTTTATAAATAATCACAGTGGACTAAAACTTAATGACTTTACTCACCCAGGGTATATATACTTCCCTCAATTTTTTATTTATTTTTTGTTTTTTGGAGAACTTGGTACACTTGTTGTGTCACCAAATATTGGATTCAATCTTTTTGTCAACTTGTTTTTTTTTTTTTTTTCAATTAGGACAGGTTTTACATTTCTTTTTGGATCTGATGAGCATATGCCTCCTTTATCTGAATTTACACGTCATCATTTTTTACCAAAAAAATAATTATTTGTAATTTGGAAAAAAAAAAAAAAAAAAATTCTGTACAATTTATTACACTTGTGTGCTGTAATGTTTAACCAGGAAGTCTGTTTTGAAATGTTTTTATCTCGTACAAAATGGCACAAAGTCACATTTATGGTGTTCAGGGTCAAAAAATGACTGGCCTACAAAAAAAATGGCTAATAAATCTCTCATTATGCTATTTTATCACCAAATATTGATTCAAGTTTTTGTGAACTTAATTTTTTCCCCCATATTTTGGTGAATACTCTATATATAATAAAAAAAATTATCTGCAAAAGTTCAGATCGATCATTCAGTTGCAAAAAGAAATACAAAACCTGTCATAACTGAAAGAAACAAAGATTGAATCCAGTATCTCGTGATAATTTCCCATAACGAGCAATTTACAAGCTATTTTTAATTTTCAACTCAGGTAATTAATTGTGTTTGCCATCTGCATGTAAATGAGTTCATGATTTTCGTGTTTATAATAATTCTAAGCGGTTCGTTTTGGATGACCTTATTGCAATTTATGACCATTGTTAAAGAAAATACTTGTCAACCCAGAAGTCACTTTATCTACTAGTGTTGCAGTTACGCTACAATGTGACTGATGTGAAACAGGCCTTACTGTTAGACTTTGCATTGCCCTAACCCTGACCTCAAAATCATTAAGCACCATCCAGCTCTGCGCCGCATGAGCACTGTCTCTTCTTAAAGCCTCGCGGCGCTTTTATTTGGCTATCAACGCCTCAAAAGCCTCCTTCAAAAAGAGTCTCAGCTTACACCCTAACCTCAAACACCATCAGGTCTTCAGACTCTTGAGAGCTTTTTCTCAGTTGTCTGCACTTCTTGAGTAATGTCTAATAGTAGCAGATAGCGATGGGCTTAAATGAGTGTTAACAGTCTCACGGTTCAAGCACACTTCCCCGCGGACTTGTATCAGGGCCTTAGAGTGAGAAATGAATGTGTTCGGTGGAGGTAATATGCCTGCAGAGGTTAAGGATGTTGGGGATTGTGAGACTTCGGATAGAAACAGAGCATGTGTGTTTGCGATAGACTGAAAAATAAAGAGAAACGGGGTTAGACAGAGAGACTAAGTTGATTTGTGCATGCTTGTTATTGTAACAGCACTCTGAAAGAGTGAGTGAGGAAACTCCGCTAAAAGAATTTATGCTACTCATAATTTAAAGCAGATAAACTAGTCAAGCTCCACTTTGGTAAAATACTTTGCTATTTTAAAAACAAAACTATATATCAGATTGTGCATTTTTAAAATCACAGTAAAGCTGCACGATTCTGGATCAATTGAGGATCACAAGTTTTTGGTTTAAAAATCATTACTTGCTCAATCAGCATTTTTGAACGAATCTCTTGAATGAACGATTCAATGGCGAATACTTTTGTAACAGTCAATTGTCGCCCCCTGGTGCTGTAGTTATGTAACTGACACAATTGTTATTTGAAGTGTGAAGTTACAAACTATAAACCTTTATCCCAGTAATGTACAAATAATGATATAATGGCTCAGAAACAACAGCTAAAAAAAAATGAAGAAGAGACTTTGAAGAATGTTGGGAAGCAAACATCGGATCCAAACTTTTACTGTATGGACATGAGTCAATGATGATAATTTTATATTTTAGGGTGAACAGTCCCTTTAACCCTTATGTGCTGTTCGGGATGTTTTCATCCACTATGGGGATTTTTTATTGCTTAAATCTATTAATCAACCTCAGTCCTGATCAAAACTACTCAATTAAAAAAAAAAACAACAACAGGATTTTAACTCTTTAATTGCCAAATTCATAAATGATGTCACTGATTTGGGAAAAAAACGTGTCAAAGATTAGAAACAACATTGGCTTTGATGCGTTGTTAGTTTTTGTGCAGCATCAGATTTTAACGTTTTAAAGAGTTAAAATCCTGATTTTTTTTTTTTATTTAGTAGTTTTGATCAGGACTGCGGTTGATTAATAGATTTAAGCAGAAAAAAATATTTATCTGATACATTTTTAAAGCAGTTAAAATCGTGGCTGAAAACGAAAGGGTCGTGAATTTGAACAATGCACAAGGGTTAAATCATTCACTCAATCCTTCTGAACAGATTCCTTTGTAACTTATGAACTGTCAAAATGAATCACTAAACTGAACTTCTCAAATGCATATGAATCAGTGAATATTTTTGAACCAAACAAGCTGATTCATATCTGTGAATTCTAGAGTATGTTAACTACACATGTTCACAATGTTTATATCAGCCATTTTACATGATTTTTAAAATATGTTTCTTTTGTTAAGTTTTACATAACTTACATTTTGCCTTGTGTCAATCAAGTAAAAAAAGAACACATAAGAAAACATAAGAACAAGAAAATCGAATGAATGTCTAATCATCTATCTGATCAAAATAACGTTCCCTAACCCTAACCTAACCTAACCTAACCTAACCCAACCCTAACCTAACCTAACCTAACCCTAACCTTAACCTTAATCTAACCCTAA
>CM074290.1:2783614-2933614 GCA_037194245.1 Opsariichthys bidens | reverse complement strand
TATGACACAAAGGAAGAGACAGGCTCGGTTGCAGTCTTGTATGGCAACAGAGAAAATTATAAAAAGGAGGAATGATTGGGAATGCACAATTGAAATGAATCAAGGATTTTCAGATAAATATCTCTGTGACATCTGATTGCCCTGGAATAACTGAGCTGACAGGGAAGTTCACGCCTTTCAAACAAAACACTGTTCTGCTGCAGACCCAGGTCCTCACATTACCGATCTCACTCCAGACACACACACAGCGCTCTCATAAATATTGGATCAACAGAAAGAAGTGTATTTCTGTTACACAGGAATGCGAGTCCAGACAAGGAAGGAAAATATAAGACAGAGGAGAAGATACTGCCACAGAATATTTTGAATAGTTATGCTACCAACAAACAAACAAGTAAGAAATAAGAGTCATTTTCACTTCATTTTGGAAGATGGTTTTATCAATAGATGGTTTTATCTCTGTGGGAATTGAACCCATGACCTTTGCGCTTCGGTAACACCGTTCCCTGCCGATCGAGATGAAAGCAGTTAGGAGACAAAAACGAGCACTGTGAAAATAAAATACAAACAGAACTTACAAACAATAGTGCCTGTTTTCAACTTTAAGCAGCTCGAGAGTTCATTTTCAGCCAATATATTTAAACAAAATAATATTATGTGCAAATGTTGCGACGACAAATCTAAAGCAGCCTGTGAAATCAAAAAGACTTTGATGAAAAAGATGTTTTCAAAACTCAAAGCACTCATGAACAAACACTGCTTTGATAAATGCACTTTTGAATCTCATTGGCTGGCCACGACGCTCTCACATTCTGCCGTCCACAAAGTTAACCCAAATATAGAAATATTTATTATTATCCTATTGGCTATTCAGCACTTTGAAGTGTACATTGGGTCTAGACCGTGTATACTGATCACAACCCCTTGGTTTTTCATTTGTCAAGGTTTCAAGCACAAAAAAGGAGTTGAAAATCTCATCGCCGATACACTTACGCGTGTCTAATCTTAAATGAAAGGGTGGGGGTGTTACGTCTGTCTTTGCATGTGTTAAGTGTCTGTGCAGGAGAGGGCGTGGCCTGTCCCCGAGTCAGCAGAGCCTATGATTGGTGCGTTCCTGATTGGTCCCGTCTGGGTTCGAGATAGAAACACCTCTGAAATGCGAATGCGTGCCATTTGTTTTGCTCTGCTCTAGTCTTTAACCTTGTGTTGTTTTCTATGTGTGATATTCCGTTTTCTCTGATTTATAGTTTGGTTGTTTAAAGATTAATTTTGTATCAATTTAATTTTGGGTGCAGTAGGGAGTATGACGCCACTTTCTTTATTATACTCGTTTATTGTATGTTTTGGGCTTAGGGAGGTTTGTGTTGTCTTTCGTTTGTGCATTTTCGTCTTAACATTAGTTATTTTTGTTTGTTGTTTTGGCCTGGTCTACTCCTGAATTTAACCCCCATTTCTGTTGCTGTTAATTATGATTATTTGTGGTTATAAATAAATGTCTTCATTTAAAAAAACCATCGAGTGAGCACAAATTCATTTATGTTGCGGCTGGCCCTAGACGGTCGAAACACAAAGTAAAAGCACGATAAAAGTCCATAAAGTCCAATTCATTATACCTTGTACCATTTGACTCTGACAGCAGATATACAGAATGAATGACTTCAGAGCAGTTCTGCTTCTGAACACGTAATTGTTTCTGCATATTTCCGTTTTATGTTTCTGGGGGGTTTTCTGCACATGCACTATCATTCAAAAGTTTGGGATAAGAAAGTTTTTCTTTCAAAATGTTTTTTAAAAATCATTAAACCATTAAGAAGAATTATTTAATCAAAAAATACAGTAAAAACAGCAATATTGTGAAATATTGTTACAATTTGAAATAATTATGTTTCAAATAAATGTTTAGAACATTCTGTTAATCAAAAACCAAACAAACAAACAACAAAACTATTTTCAACTTTGATAATAATAATAATAATAATAATAATAAATGTGTCTTGAGCATCAAATCAGGATGATTTCTGAAGGATCATGTGACACTGAAGACTGGAGGAATGATGCTGAAAATTTGAAATGAATTACATATTTAAATATATATTCAAATATAAAACAATTATTTCAAATTTAAATATTATTTCACAATATTACTGTTTTTACTGTATGTTTGATTAAATAAATGCAGCCTTGAGGATGTGAGCATAGGAGACTTCTTTCCAAAACTTTCTTCATTTCAAACTTTTAATTGGTACTGTATGTAATAATAATAAAATAAAAAATAGACAGATTGTCCAGCAACTGACTGGAAAACCATCAGGACCTTCGAATGCTGGAGTATTAATGAATGCGTGAATGGCCGTGTGCGTGCTGAGCTTTGTTCACAATATAACTAAGCGTAGACAGCAGCTACTTGTTATCATTTCAAATATTTTTCTTCCACATACCCAAGTCTAACTCAAACAAACGGCTTCAAATTAGATTAAATGAGGCTAATGACATTGATAGCTCACGGACGAGAGGAGAGCAGTGATGCCGTCCAGCACTGGAAAAGTGAGAGGTTAAAGATTTTAACAGTAACAGTACTGAGTCATCGTATTGAATACAATACAAAACCCTCAATAAAATACAGAAACTCGAACAGTGGAGGGAACTAGATTTGAACTCTTGTCCTGATGGAAAAACGACAATATGCAGCGATGAATCATGCTCTATAACCGTGATATTACGCTGTCTCTTGTACATTTTGCAACACTTTCAGAGCAGTAAGTGTATTCGGATTTAACAGATGAACACGAATCTGTCATGGTTGGTTCACGTTTACATTGCTAAAAGGTTAATGATCTATCACGTACCCCTCACACTAAACTTAACAGAAGCATTTGCTGGCACAAACTTGCTTCTACAAGTCTTTGAGATATTTTATTGCACTGTTTAAAAATTACTGTAAATTTTACAGTATAATACTGGCAGCAGAGTTGCAAGCCAGTTACTGTAAAATTTACAGTAGTGTTACTGTAATTTAATTTACAGAATTTCCCTGTATTCTCTGATTACAGTAAATAACTGTATTTTTTTAAATTATGAAGGGTCAATTTACAGCAATATTCTGTAAATTTGAGTCAAACCAACACGTGACCCCAGAATGCATTGCAGTTTACAGCAATATGCTGTATTATTAAAAAACAGCCAGTGGCTGTAAAATAATGCTGTAATTTTTACAGTAATTCATTACAGTGCACTATCAAAAAAATACTGTAAATTTTACAGTATAATACTGGCAGCAGAGTTGCAAGCCAGTGACTGTAAAATTTACAGTAGTGTTACTGTAATTTAATTTACAGAATTTCCATGTATTCTCTGATTACAGTAAATAACTGTATTTTTTTTTAATTATGAAGGGTCAATTTACTGCAATATTCTGTAAATTTGAGTCAAACCAACACGTGACCCCAGAATGCATTGCAGTTTACAGCAATATGCTGTATTATTAAAAAACAGCCAGCGGCTGTAAAATAATGCTGTAATTTTTACAGTAATTCATTACAGTGCACTATCAAAAAAATACTGTAAATTTTACAGTATAATACTGGCAGCAGAGTTGCAAGCCAGTTACTGTAAAATTTACAGTAGTGTTACTGTAATTTAATTTACAGAATTTCCATGTATTCTCTGATTACAGTAAATAACTGTATTTTTTTTTAATTACGAAGGGTCAATTTACTGCAATATTCTGTAAATTTGAGTCAAACCAACACGTGACCCCAGAATGCATTGCAGTTTACAGCAATATGCTGTATTATTAAAAAACAGCCAGCGGCTGTAAAATAATGCTGTAATTTTTACAGTAATTCATTACAGTGTGTGTTTCATGGGACTCATCTGTACCAGGTGAGCTACCGAGCAAGTTTACCACTTTGGAAAAGCCAAACAACCCTTACAAAAGATTACTGCAGTTTTTTTAGAAGTCATACTACAGTTTTTGTTACATATAGAAAAATGCAGTTTTTTGGACACGTATTGCAGTGTAACCTAAAATGTCTGTAGTTTTACTGGAGTACAACTATACTGCAATACATCTAAAGTACTAGTAAAATAAAACTGCAGTTCTACTGTTTTTATCCTTCATGCAACTTTCATTTTACTGCAGCTGTACTTATACTACAGTTTTACTGTGACTATACTTCATTATACTGCAAATCTGAATTAAACTGCAGTTAAACTACTTGGCACTGCAGTTCTACTTCAATATACTGCAGTTCTTTTTTGTAAGCTGATTATGTGATGCGAATGCTTAAAAGATATTCATTTATAAATCATGCAGTAGGTTTTGAGGTTATATGTCTTTATTGATTGATAATCTGCCCTTGTGATCATCATTTGTGAGAAAAGGAATAAAAGTTGCATCTTAGTCTTAATATCAGCTCGAAAATGCAGTGATTGGTGCGTGTTTGGAGTTTTGCAAAAGTGTAGCTCGAGGCAAGTTTTTCCAGTGAGTTTATGTCGCAGTCAGACGCATCAAATAAGCTCTATCTTGATTTCATGTTGACTACAATTGTTATTCAGTTACAGTTGTGAGCTCGTTTTACTGTGAGAAGATTGATACGAAATGGTGGACGGCGCAGGTGCCTCATGCAACAGTTTTTTTTTTTCTTCTTCTTCTTCTTCTTCAGTCCCTCCAGAAAAACTCGATTATGCGATCGCTTGATTTCATGCATAATCAGCCAAAGTCCGCATATTTATGCATACTTTCGCCGCATAAATTGCCGATTTCAGCAAGAAAAATATGCGGGGCTAGCATGATTTCGTGCAAAAAAGTCTCATATATCTTAGCAGAAAGTTGAAAAATGTTGCGTTGACTTCACACAAGTAAAGCGCCATTATTTTCCCCCTGTTGCCATGGGAACCTTATGAAGTGACGTAATGACGCGACGTGAACGTCATCTGTAAACCCCGCGGTGAAACCGTGATGAAGCACGTGAATCATTCTCATTTGCCAACAAAAATAAGCTCAAAAGACCGCGAGAAGCAGTTTCCTGCTCTTTTACATGATAGTGGGGGCAAATTAACTGTCCGTTTCAAGTATATTAGTAATTTACGTTGCACTTTGTGCACTGGAAGCACTTAATTTAACATAAGATGTCTGTTTTGTAGAGCTACCTCTGTTAAACAGGAAGCACACATTTTATTTTTTTTATATTTTAATATTCATTTTTACAGAAGTTGAATATTCCTTTTGTAAAGCGACAGAACTTATTTGACTCAATGTCATTTTGAGGCATGTGTTGATGAAGGTCTGAAATAAAACAGAATGAGAACTTCAATATTCTGTGATTTAGTAATTCTGCCTCTTCACATGTAGGCAGTATCAAGTGAGAACAGGGTGTTGGGGGGGGAGAATCACCTTTTTTTCCTCTTTTGCATCAAAAACCGCAGTTTTTGCAAGTTCCCGCAATTTCGTCGCATAAAAGTGCAAAAATATCCCGCATATTCCATCGCGTTTTTTAAGAAAACGTGCCGCATAATCAAGGATTTTTGCCCGCAACAATCACAAAAAAATCCCGCGTTTTTCTGGAGGGACTGCTTCTTTTTGGGACTACTATAGATTTGCTCAGTGTCTTGAAACACTGCAGGATGTAAGCAAAGAACACAGCAGATAGCAACATGTGGCGTGATGTGTAGTATGGTGTCCCATTTGTGCACAAATACACACACACACCTGGAGCAGAGAAATTGGGTGCACCTCAGTTGTGGGAAATGCACTATTCACTCATTCCCCCCCACCCTACATTTCCTGCCTTTACTGAGACTCGAACTCACGACCTTCCGGTTACAAGTTGGACCCCAGTATTTTGCATGACAGGCGGAGAAACTGTCCATTATACTGAAGGAGCACTGGTAAATTGTTATGGTACTGGAAATAGTAACGTCTTTGGATACTTTTAGTGTTCCGGACAACAGTCAAAATCGACTTTTGAGGCTTGACTGACAACTGCAGCATCTCTGATCCAAATTCTTCATGGAAATCACTTGCATTATGGTTAGCGTAGTGCTCCCCCTCACAAATAAAATCCTGAATGAATGTGAAGAAATTAAGAATAATATTTGGAAATATATTGTGAGTAATGTATTGTGAGCACCTCCTGTGTTATCTGCCAATTCATGAAGAATCGCTTGTTTGTTTTCTTCACTTGTAAGTCGCTTTGGATAAAAGCGTCTGCTAGATGACTAAATGTAAAAATGTAAATATATTGTGCCTTCTAATAATACAAATAATAACAATTTGCCTTTTTTTAATTTTAATGTTAAATATTAATAACAATGAAATGAATTGGGATTTTTATTTCACACTACAAATGTAATATTACAATTGCAATAAAAATACTACTAATAATGAATATTACATTTTATTTTACAATTGCCGATATTTATAAAACAATATTTTACAGTGCAATAGTAATTATAAATTATATAATTATTATTAATATTATTGAATAAGATTTTGAATGTAACGCAGTTTGAGACAGTTGCAAGTAAAGCAGACTAAATGCATGTTAAGCTCCAGGTTTTATGTGAATGCAAAGAGAACTGGTTTCGTTTCCTCTTTTCACTTGCTTCACGTTCACCTCCATTTGTCAATACAGAAATCATTCATATGTCTGCAGGCACACGCTGTCCGCTATGCCAGTCCGAGGCCCTGGCTGAAAACTGCGATCCACACACAGCTCACATCTCAGCGCCGCTTTCCCATCCATTAGTGTGGCAAAGACCGTTTCACCTGCGTCAAAAACACCAGAGCCTTCTGGAGCGTTTAAAATCAAAGATCACTCGAACAACAAAAATCCAGGACACATGGAAAGGCGTGCTCGATACAATTCCTCCCAAAGTCCCTGGCTCGGACGGTGTCCCCCGTCGTGTGCTCCAGAAACATTCTCACCGCCTCGCACATGTTTTCACTGACAAATTCAACATTTTCACGATCGAGGCTGTTTTCAATCTACCTTCAAAATCTTCTAAAATGAACATCAATGAATACCACACATACCCACGTTATCAATTCCGTCACTGGGAATTGCTTTTCGCGGTCAGTTATGGTTCATATAGAATCTTTCATTCCAGGAAGGAACTTTATAACCAGAGGAACTTAGTCACACTTGGTCTTGGATGAGGAGAATGAGTAAAGAACTACTTTTGTGCCTAAATAACGGCCATTATTTCCTACCAAATCAGTCCCATGTGATCATCAAGTCCAACAAAACCAACATATTACACCCTCGCAAATGAAAGGGTTAAACGGTCTCTTATTGAATTTCTTTTACAGGATCATCGAGAGAAAGAGGAACTCAGGAAGCTCAAGTTTTGAATTCAATCATGTGTCCTCAGAGCAAACGTGCCATAAAGTTTATACTTATAACTAATAAAATGTCGTCAGAGACTTTCCTGTTTTGTCTTCGCGTCGCTATTAGCGTGGCAGTTCACTGTGACCGGCTCGGTTCCTCCTTATGTTTTCTTTACCAGGCAATAATGTGGAACATTCACTCTGTGCCGTTTTCATCCTGATAGGAAATACCAGGCATAATCTCTGACCCCACAGTCTGAATGTTAAATGCTAGCTACTGTGAGTGAATTGATGATGATGATGATGATGATGAACAGAAAAGCAATTTACACGTTTTTTTTTTCTCTTACTTTAACCTCTAACCAAAAGTAAAAATAAACCACATTCATTTCATTTCATTTTTTTTTTTTTAACATAGTGACCTGTTTATCCCTTGAATGATCCTCAAATCATGCGACTTGGTGACGAATGAAGATGTGCTATTACTTAAAAAAACAAAACAGGACTTTCTTTTTTCTCCCTGTGGACAAAAAAAATAAATAAAAAAGTTAAAGTGGATTAATAAAGACCTTCTGATGTGAAGAAATGAGTTTTGTGAGAAAAATATCCACATTTAAATCTATCCACAAACTGAAATAGTGGGTAGGGTAGTCGTGGCCTAGTGGTGAGGGAGTCGGGCTTGTAATCTGAAGGTTGTTGGTTCGATTCCCACGCCGGCAGGAATTGAAGGTGGGGATTGTGAATGAACAGCACTCTCTCCACCTTCAATACCATGACTAAAGTGTCCTTGAGCAAGACATGAAACTCCTTGTAACCTGAAGGTTGTTGGTTCGATTCCCAGGCCGGCAGGAATTGAAGGTGGGGATTGTGAATGAACAGCACTCTCTCCACCTTCAATACCATGACTAAAGTGTCCTTGAGCGAGACACCTAACCCCTAATTGCTCCCCTTGTAAGTCGCTTTGGAGAAAAGCGTCTACTAAATGACTAAATGTAAAATATAAACGTAAACCCCAGTTCTGACGTATTATGCAATGATGAATGCAGAAGCGCAGAGGATAGAGCAAAACAAAACACCGGTCTCGAAATAGAAGTCTAAAAAGAGAGTTTCAGATATAATGCGAGCTTGAGGGTGTTGCCGAGGCCTATTTGCTATAACCGCGAGAGGCATTATGCTACCCCTACATCGACGTCATACGGTGCGTCAGAAGTGACTCTTTTGGTTTCAGTTTGCTTAGGCTGTCTGCCGGAAGCTAGTTATTATGGTTTATAAAGTTTTAAACGTGGATATTTTTCTTGCAAAAACCCATCGCTTGGCTTTTTTAACCCCCTGGATTACTTTTATGATGGATGAATGCACTTTTTTGGACTTCAAAATCAGGAGCCCCATTCGCTACCATTGTAAAGCTTGGAAGAGCAAGGATGTTTCTTATTATAACTCGGACAGTGTTTGTCTGAAAGAAGATAGTGACATACACCTAAAATGACTTGACGGTAGGGTTGGGTATCGTTTGGGGGTTTTTTTGATACCGGTGCCAAATCGATACTTTTAAAACGGTACCGGTGCCAAAACGGTGCCTGAACCGATGCTTTAAAAAAAGCCACAAAATGATGGTGGTCAAGAATACCTTTTTACTGGACCAAAAAAGTTCTTTAAATTGAACAATATACTAAAAGTTTAAAGTATACACGAATATATAAGTAAATACAAAACACAACAACAGTAAAACCGAAGCAAACTTTTTTTTCAGAAATATGACCATATTTGCCTTCTCTGGCATAATCCGACCCCTCTCCTGACTTACTGCATGTCCTGCGCAGGAGAAAACTCTCCCAGATGGTGTCATGAGGCCTGTTTGAGAATATAGGAAGACTGTCCCGCTTACAGGGCTGGGGTCATCCACACGGATCGTCCCAGCTGATGTCCGCAAGCGGTCAAACACGCTCATATTCCACGTGCCCTCAAATGTTTCATAGGTTTGACGTGTTTCCCCCTTTACACGCAAACATCTGCTGCGCGTCGCGGTGTCGGAATCCTTTCTGGTGAAAAATAGCCACACTTTGGAGCGTTTCGTTTTGGAGCGTAGCTGCACTGCAGTCAAGTGTAGTTGCTGCGCTCGCGCGCTTCACGGATGCTCTCACTTCCCGACGATTTGTGATTTTTACTTCGAAATGTGGAAACAAAATGGACAGTGACATTACTACGAAGATGTATTGGGTTTGTAGGCCATCATCAAAGCGTTCCAACGTTCGCGTGAGTTTTCTCATTTGGGAAATAATTTTCCCATGAACGCAGTATTTAAATTAAACCAGCGATCAGGCGTGTTGATGAATCCGATGCTTCTTACGTCCGTGTCGTAGCGCCAGAGGACAAATATTTCAGCCATTTACATTCGCGTTCTGATTCGATCCGGTACATACCGGTTGTAAAGGTACCCAAACCTACTTGACGGTGAATAAATCATGAGATAATTTTTATTTTTGGGTGAACTATGCCTTTAATGCAACAGGAAGTGAATTACCCAAACAACATAAGCAGCCCAATTTATAGTCACACAAACGCTGTTAGAAAAAGTTATTAATCTACAAAACAAAAAAATGAAAAAATGAAAAGAATCAAATTGCAATGCAGTCTAAACGAAGGGTCGAAAAACAGGGAAAATGCATGTGTGAAAATATTGCACGGCCACATAAAAAGCAGGCAAGAGCCGGGGCCTCTTCAGGAAGATTAAAAGGCCATTTTCCATTCGGCAATGGAGCGCAGGGGTAGAAGGGCCACAGAGACGATCTCATTACAGACTTAACACGCAGCAGCTGCCCTCCTCTTACCATTTCTTTTTATTTTCCAGACATTCTCAATGCTTGGTTTAAGTGTTTTAAATCAGACACTTCTCTGGAGGCAATATGATTTATTTTATTGTCCCTCAAGTGTTCCACTGACTGTCTGACCCTCCGTGACCTTTTAGGCTCCCCCGTTGCTAAGGCAACACTCTTTGTTCCTGGCCATTACTTCAGGTCTGTGATCCCGGGCGTATGGAGGACTGTTAATGTAACAATACAAAAACATCTGAGGGAAAATAGTATTAGCTGCTTCTATAAACACTTTTTTCCCCGTTTTTTTTTTTTTACTCTTGTAGATTCTTTCTGGGATAAACAACCCGGCCAGATATGGAGGAAGTACTTTGCGGCTGGTCCATTGAGATGATATGTCATTTTCTTTGGAAGCTGCTAGAGGTGCATATGAGATATGAGGCGTTAAAAGCTGCAGATATGCTGAATGCGTCAGGTATTTCTGTGTGGGAAACAGCAGCAGGCATAACTTCATTCTCAGAGGGATGGACTGGGATATGGAGGGGATGAAAGGATCTGCTGGCCGAGTTACAGCGAGTGGAAACATGAAATCAAACCTGATCCTATGTACTTTATTTATAAATGCCTCGGGTGTTATTGTGAACAGGTCATCAGTTATGCTCAAGAAAGAAAAAGGGTCTTTTTTTTCCCCCATTGTCTAAATGGAATAACTTCCTCGGAATCAACTTTACTGTTTAGTCAGAAATGAAAATCATGTCACCCATATTATTTCCTCTCTTCCATGAAACACAAAAGGACTGTTTACAGAAAATCTAATCCTCTCTTTTCTTCTTTTAACAAAACTGGCAAAAAAAGCACCATGAACATGTTTTTTTTAAAAACTAAATATTGTAAAATCACTAATATTGTTAAATATTATTACAATTTAACTTTTCTATTTTATATATTATAACATGTAATGTATTGCTGTGATCAGTTTTCTTCAGTGTGACACGATCCTTCAGAAATCATTCCAACACGAGGATTTGATGCTCAAGAAACATTTATCCATACTGAAATCATTGTGATGCTTAATATCATTACGAAAACTTCTTTGAAAGCTTAGAAATAGAATCTTTTGGAACATTATAAATATCATTTACACTTTTACGTTTGATCAAATCAATGCATCCTTGCTGAATAAAAGTAATACGTTCTTTGAAAAAATACAAATCTTACTGACCTCAAACTTCTCAGCAGTTTATATATCTTGCACCTAATTCCCAATATGTTGAATCATAAAATAACATCCAACCACCCCAAATCATGATTTGTTATAACCAGCGATTGATACACTTTCAAGGTGGAACAAGTCGGAAGGAAGCTATTTAATGGAGGATAAACTAATCACATTGACTGTAAATGTCTTCAGTCATTAGCAGAGGGAAAAAAAAAGGAAATGTGCTTCTGGGCGAAAGACTTTCTCTCAGGTCAACTACTTTGCTGTAAAGTTTTTTCAGCTACTTTACAGGGGGCCAGTGAGGTGTTGGAATATCTCGCGAGCAGAAAACTTTAGAGCATGTCAGAGGAAATCTCTGAGATGAATATATACACTTTTCAGCTCCTCCTTGGCTTCATGTGGAGATTTGAAGGCCTGTTATTTATCCAGAAGTTTACTTGGGTTGACAAATCACAAATTTGTATAATTAGTTATTTCCTAAAAACACATTTTAAAGGTAAAAGTGTTCATGGAGAGACTTTCATATTATACTGATCAAACTGAAATGTGTAGCACTGTGTGCTAATGGAGAACTTGAATAACTCTTGGTCAATGACACAAAGTACACTTTCAGTCTGGAAATTAGGAAATGGCCAGTATGACCTAAGACACGAAAGTATTCAAAGGAGCCGATGACGTACTGTCCCATGATACATGTCTCAACACTTACTTTATCCTGCTATTAATGACATGGAAAATTCACAGCTTGACCCTTTGAGATTTCCAATTTTTATTTATTATTTTGCATTCGGTCCATATTATGTTTGGTTACGTTTGTACATTTTAGGTAATCAACTAAAAAATTTTCTGAAGTTTGAACCTACAACTTTTCAGTTTCAAGCCCAGTTCTACAACTGCTATGCCTGTTAACCATGACCTGCTGAAAACTTCATGGCAAGAAGATTCCAACAACTGGCATTAGTGGTTCCTGGTTTGATACCAGCTAGTTTAAGGGTCCGGTTTTTTCCAGCCTTGTCTTCGGTGGAAACATCCAGAATGAGCCCAGACTGGGCACACTGTCTCTGGTACCATGCCGGTGGAAAGGGAGGCACATTATTCATCGTCATTGGAACTAAATCCATGTTTAATCCATTTAAAGTGACAGTTCACCCAAAAAACGAAAATTGCCATCATTTATTCACCCTCGTGCCATTTCAAACCGGCATGACTTTCCTCCTCATACAAAACAAAAACACTTCAAATATTTTAAAGAATGTTACAGCTGATGTTCAGTGGAAGTCAATGGGATTCAAAAGATTCAAGCTCCAAAAAGGACGCAAAACTCCAATGGCCGTCCAATTCAAGATTTCTGAAACAATACGAGAGGTGGGCAGTAATTATTACAAACACTTTTGTTACAGTACTTGAGTATGTTTAATTTTTTTTCTACTTTTTTGGAGATAATTCAATTGTGGCACTTTTACTTTGACTTGAGTTGAATCCTAATTAAGTACTCAGCTACATTTATTTTTCACCAAAAGTACAAAGTACTTTGACAGAGGTGCCGACGGACAAACAGGCACTTTTCAAAGTGCTGCGATGGCGCCGTCTGCGCTTCAGGCAGTAATTGACAGGTCTGACTCAGGTGCAAAACCAATCAAAACTAAAACTTCCAGTTTAGCTGGGGGGCGGTGTGTTGAAACCACTCTTTGACATTCAATCACTGGCGATCATGTTTTGAATCAATATCGCTAAAGTTTCGATATTTTAGTGAATGTAAGTGAGCTATGCTCATATTCTGATTTTAAACTGTAATTTTGCCAGCTCCTGAAATGGGTCATATCATTGATATTACCAGAGCACTGAGCAGTTGAAGTAAATAAAAAACTCGGCTCACACAAGGGTGCAGTTATCGTATGGATGGAGCAAGAACTAAAATGCATGAACACAGTTCAATTGAATGATAAAGCTTGTCCTCTTTAAAGGGTTAGTTCACCTAAAAATGAATATTCTGTCATTAATTACGGGCATAAAGACACAGGCTTACCTTAGGAAGGACATTACACACATGAGACTGCCGGAGGGGTCACAACATAAGGCACCCAGCCTAGCACCGGCAAGTTAGTGAGTGCCAAGCCTAGCAATGAACACGAAAGCCCGAAGCCGCAAGGGGTGGCGGAGGACTCAACAGGGTTCAGTACCAGGGGAACTCTACTGGAGCAATAGACGCACATATCCGGCCCAGCAGGCGAGAGTGGCGTTTGCAAGCGGACACTAGAATGGGTCCTTCACACTACCGCCCAGTACAAGGGAAGATACCGATTCTACACGAAGGCTATAGAATCTAGTGAACATGTTGGGTGTCGCCCAGCCCGCAGCTCTACATATATCTGTCAGCGAGGCGCCGTGTGCCAGCGCCCAGGAAGAAGGTACTCCTCAAGTAGAGTGAGCTCTGAACCCGAGCAGGCAAGGCACGCCTTGGGACTGATAAGCCAAGGTGATGGCATCCACTACCTAGTGGGTGTTCCTCTGCTTGGAGACAGCCTTTCTCTTCTGCTGGCCTCTGTAACAGACGAAGAGCTGGTCTGAGGTCCTGAAGCTTCACGGGATGGGCTGGCTCCCAGACTCCGAACCAGCGGGACAAACGGCACCCCAGAAGTACCCACGGTGGGGCAGCGAGTCTGAGATGAGGGACCTGACTCGGACGGCAGAGCGTACTGAAGTGAGGTCTGGCTCCGCAGAGTGGTAGTGCGCATGGGAGATGGCACAACAGTGGTGGCCTCGACCAGCACACTACCCTCTGCTGGTGAAGTGAGAGGGGGCTGAGGGTGGCTAGGTATAGCATGACACACTGCCAGACGTGCCCTCTTGTGACCCAGAGGATGAGGAAACTTCTCCGTCTGCTTCTGCTTCTGTGTCAAGACCAGCCTGGGGAACGTCACAGAGCACTTTGACCTGATAGACCTGCAACAGCACCATGGCATGCAGGGCAGATGTAAGCCTTATCCGTTAGATTGGACGAGAACTTACAGGCCCAGGATGGGAGGGGCGGGTTGCTCTGCCAATTGGCGGCCGCCGGACACAGCTGAATCACGACGGCACGCTCAACTGGGCAGATCCCCATGTAAAATCCTTGGCTGCACCACCATCCAGGTCAGTGAAGATAGAGGAGGGACTGGACCGGTTTCGGACAGAAAAAGGTGTCTTCCACGATCTAGTCACCTCCTCATGCACTTCCGGAAAGAAAGGAACCGGGGAAAAGCGCGGAGAACCAGCGTGGGCTGCCCCGAGAAATCATGGCAGTCAACACTGGATCAGGTTTGGACACGCCACTATCCCGGAGGGAAGCAGCGCATCCGAGCCTTCATCCCCAGAGGACTCAAACCCACCTTCCGATGCCGTGATTGACATCTGTTCATCAGCAGGCGCATCAAAGGAGAAGGCTGGTCGCTCATGAGAGGGACCAGCATGCTCTTCTGTCAACACCATGGGTTGCGGTGCATGTGAGGGGTCAGGGGCCCACGGAGACTGGCTCGGCGGGGAAGCCCTGACCGTAATCCTCAGAGCTCCCGAAGTAGTGATCCTCTGGCCGATACCGGAAGGACCGCCAGATTGGGGCATAGGGACAGGGGCCTGGCCTTGAGAACCAATGTAACCGAGCCACGATCTCAACACCACGATAGTCATGTTCCCACAATGAGAACATGAACTATCCACAAACGCGTGCTGAACGCCCAAACACTTGATGCAGCGATTGTGCCCGTCAGCTGATGACAGGGACCGACTGCATCCAGCAGCGCACGAGCGGAATGACATCTTTAAAAAGACACACTATACGCTTGTGAAGGAAATTTAAGCTCTTTTTTGACACTGCGCCGAAGGACACAGGGGAACAAAACCAGAGCGCTCTCACACCGGCCCAAATCGCAGCAGTTGTTTTTGTTGCCGTGTGAATACGGTCGCCGCTGATGTGCCTTCACACCAGGCTCTCTTCAGTCTCACTCTTCAGAGAAGCTGCAGGAAAAGCAATGCACGGCTCCGAAGTGAAAGGCAAAGTGCGAGTACTCCCTGCTTCCGTATTTATACCCACTTGCTAGGGCGGGGCGCGTCACGCAAAGCTCACACGCCAATGTGCATTGGCTCGTTTAGTTTACACTCGAAGGTGATTGGGCTCTCGTGCGATATCCCAATTCGTCGGTTCAGTTCTGGCGAACGTCGAACATGACCCACTGAAAGGGAACAGAAATTACATGAGTGTTTAGAGTCACGTCGCCTCATTTTGGGTGTAAATGGAAAAATGATACCAAAGTACTTTGTAACAAAGTAACTTGAGTAGCTTTCCAGCAAACTACTCTTACTTGAGACTTATTTCTTAAGTAGCAATACTTTTACTTGAGTACATTTTTAGCACTCTTTCCACCACAGCACTTTGCACAAAGGAGTGGAATTTAATTGGTTATTTATACTCAAATCAATTCAAGTCGCTATTCGACTAATGACACCACAACAACATCAAACCTCACTGGAGTCAATATAGGTAACATTATGACACAGGAACCAATGAGGTTTTGTGTTATTGACTTTTCACTATTTTTGATTTGCTACTTGAGAGTGAATAAGCACTTCAATTTCTACACTGTTCACCAAAGTCAACATATCACTTCTAAAGACTGGTTAAACCACTAATGTTGTATGGATTACTTTTACGCTGCTCTTATGTCCTTTTTGGAGCTAGAAACTTTTGGTAACTGGAAAAATCATTATTTCCAAAAGTTGTTCCAATTTTGCTTCCAACGTTTTGCCAAAATTACTTTTGACATGGAAGTCATTAAAGAGTGATAGAATTGTAATTTTTGGGATGACTACCCTCTCAAGACATTGTGTAGCGACAGAAGCAACCCAGGAAATGGAAGCAAGCACGAACTGTAAAGATTTCAAGAGCTCCGAGACATAAATATATGGAGGTTACATGTTCTCTTTTCCAGCAGCAGTAGTTCTGGAACATAAAGTGCAATGACTTCCCATGTCCTTCATGATTTGCCAGGGTCTGTTGATTGCCTTTGGAAGTGCTTCCAAAGCTTCCACCTTAAACTTTTCTTCTGGGCTTTTTTTCAAGATGAGAAGAGTAAAATCTTTGCAGTCTGTGTCAGTGGTTATTTAGATTTCCATTGCCCCTCTACGTGATTAGACGTAGAAAGCAGGGAACACGCGGCACCCCACACTGAGAGCTGATGGTTTCTCCAGATGGAACATTCATTTGAGAACCTGTGAGAGATTTACACCGAAGTAAATCTAAACACTATTACAAATGACCAATACAGAACGAGGGGTAACCCGATTCCGCTACTCGCACCCAAAACAGCAAAAGTGCTGGCGTGTTGTTAGATAATACATGGAAACATGTAGCTCACGATAATATGTGGTTTTATGCAACAGATGAACCTGATCTCTGTGCACCAGTGATGAAAGCAATGCAAATTTTGACAGTATTACTGCGTTTTCAATCTTTCTAATGGCGGCTTTCCAAATCCAGCTCCAATGTTCCGGGGAAATAGGATTCGAGAAAGCGTTTCACATTTGTCTGCGGCAAACGAACTCCAGCTGAACGGGAATCGAGGGGAGCTCGCGGACCCATCTTTAAAAGTCCAAGAGGGACAACTTGTGCCATTTTTGCTCTGACCGCGCAGAAATCGAGTGGGCACGTTCGCTGACGGGACATCCAGCACTTAACGCGCATGGTGTGTGGCTCGTTCCTCGGCCACAGATGTGTTTGTGTTGGGTCTGAGACTTGCACGCTTTGGTTTGCCTTTCTTCTGCTGTGCCATTGTGTGATGGGGAAGCTCCAGTCGGCGCAATGCAATGGGTTTGTGCATGGACTCTTCCAGGCATGTCTTACCGCAAAGCAGTTGATCTGATACTCCCCATGATGACGGGTTTGGAGGCCGCTTTGTTTTGGGTTAACGTAACACTCTTTTCCCGGCAAAAAGAGCATTGTGGGCCAATCATTTGAGTCACTAGTTGATTATGGGAAGCCCACTTCTGGTCATTCAGTGCCAAAAACCTACCACTGCGATATGGATATGGATTCTCTGCAGAATGTTTGGAGCTTACAGTGTCTTGTATTAGGGTATGGGTCGTGATGGTCTGCACGTTGTCCAACAGCCAGTCAAGTTAGATTACGAGGTCGCGGACAGCGTCCTTAGCTTTAGCTGTAATTTTTGTTAAAACCTTTGTGGAAAAGTTGCATCTTTAAATGAATCTCTAAACTGCTAAAGATGCACTGAAATTTCAGCTGCCAAAAATGTCTAAAAAGAGGCCAAAAACCTTGGCTGAAAATGTGCACAGAAACTGTTTTACATCCAATAAAAGAGTATTTGATATGGGCAAAAAGCAGTGCACTCATGAACAGGGTTGAGGAGTAAAGAAATACAAGAAACTTAGTTACGCATTTAAAATACAAAATGTGAGTCACTGTATTTCATTTTAAATGGGTGGTAATCAGATTACAGTTCCATCTGAAAAGTGTTTTAGATTACCAAAGTGATTACTTTGAGTTTTAATGTCATTTAAACAGCGATTGGTGATTCTCTGACTCTGACCGTCTGAAAAAGACGAGTTCAGTTTCATCTACATTTTAATACTTTTAAGAGGATCATAAAAATGTTGTTATTTTTATTTAGTTCTGTCCTGAACAAGACAAAATGACTGAATTTATAAAAAAGTTGCCCAACTGTCAACTGAACTGTCCTGTCATGACCTGATGATCCACGACTGTTTTCATGTTTTGTGAGTCATTTTATAATTCACTCGTCACTGTGACTTTTTCTCACAATTTGTTTTTTCCCTCACAATTGTGAGTTTATATCCCATAATTCTGACTTTTCTCAATATTGTGAGTTTATATCCCATAATTCTGACTTTTCTCAATATTGTGAGTTTATATCCCATAATTCTGACTTTTTTTTCAATATTGTGAGTTTATATCTCATAATTCTGACTTTTTTTTCAATATTGTGAGTTTATATCTCATAATTCTGACTTTTCTCAATATTGCGAGTTTATATCCCATAATTCTGACTTTTCTCAATATTGTGAGTTTATATCCCATAATTCTGACTTTTTTTCAATATTGTGAGTTTATATCTCATAATTCTGACTTTTCTCAATATTGTGAGTTTATATCTCATAATTCTGACTTTTATCAATATTGTGAGTTTATATCCCATAATTCTGACTTTTCTCAATATTGTGAGTTTATATCCCATAATTCTGACTTTTCTCAATATTGTGAGTTTATATCCCATAATTCTGACTTTTCTCAATATTGTGAGTTTATATCCCATAATTCTGACTTTTCTCAATATTGTGAGTTTATATCCCATAATTCTGACTTTTTTTTCAATATTGTGAGTTTATATCTCATAATTCTGACTTTTCTAATGCTTAATATCACAGACGACTGAAAAATAATTCATTGGTTAAAAGAAACCTGTGGGAACCTTAAAGAACTAAGAATAACTATAGATTAAAAGTTTTGAAAGCACAACTTTGCCTTTGAATTTTGTTGTGAACAGTGGAGGACAGGTTGAGAACCACTTATCTAGACATTTGTACGATATGTTTTTAAGATATTATACAATATAGAGTTTAGAGTTTAGTTATTAACGTATAAACTTCAACAAAGGATAATCATTTCTCATTATATAATTCTATTTTTATATAATCATTGATTTAATAGTTATTTCAGCTACTTTACTTTACTAATATATAAATTCCACTAAAACATATTTTTCCAAGATAATTAATATATGAATATACAAAATATTTTTTTTTTTTTACAATTAAAATATATTTTTAAACAGATTTTTGCAAAAAAATGTGAGATTTTTGCTAACAAAAGCCATTTTAAAATGATACTGCATTAGAAAACTGCTTGCACAATACAGCACGATGACAAAACAAGTCTTTGACCCTAAAAGGGTCCCAGTGCTGAACAAGTATAGCAGGTGTGCACGATAAACAAGGGAAAGACACTTTCTGGAGTGCCGCCCATTCGGTAGTGGTCATCGTCATGACCTCTCTGGAAAAATAAAGCTCCTATAGGGACTCTGGGAATAGGAATCACAAATTGCTGTGGTTTGGGAATCACTCCAGCATCTACAGATTTCCACAGAAGGAGTGAGATGAAATTTCACAATGTTTTTATTATTGTCCATTCACTTTATTTTTTGCTTCATTATTGTATAATTTATGTAAACAGTTCCTAGATCATAGTCTGTGAAGACAATCATGGGATTGTTTGACTTTTGAAAAGTTTCCAGTGACTTCACCATGCGGTAAGTTCGTATTTGTCATTCAAATTAAGCACGGGCATTGTAAAATATGTGCATCTTTATTTCTTAGAAGTCCAAATGTGTCCAATTTAAAGGCCGATTCAGCTTTACAGGAAAGCCTGTGAGAAGGTAAAGCCAAGGGATGAAAGAATGGGAATGTGTGAGAGGTTCAGCGGGTCTCTATCTGTATGGACAGATGCCAGTGCGTAAGGTGACTGTCAGCGGGAGGAAGTCGGTGTATCTCTCCGGCCTATAACATGAACAGCTGGCTGTTCTCCAATACAGCCGGGAATAAAAGTGAGTCAAATGGTAGCAGGGTCACCGCCGGTCAGTGCAAACTTCTGAAAGATTTATCAACACAGCTTCCTGTTTGATACACATCACTTCCTTCTCTTAAATCATACCACTACGATCAAGTTTGCAAAATCATCCTTACAAGCAGGGCTGGGTGGGTTACGTCTAAAATGGATTTCACTACCGATTACAAAATACATGCTTTAAAAAGTCACTTGTAACGTATTTCGTTACATTACTCAAGTTTAGTCACTTCATCTAAATACTTTAGAATACTTTGGAATACTAATAAGTGTGGAGCAAACACAAAAAAGGTCATTGTGAGTTTTTATCTCACAATTGCTGATATAAAGTTGCAATTGTGAGTTATAAAGACAGAATTATGAGATATAAACTGACAATATTGAGAAAAGTCAGAATTATGAGATATAAACTGACAATATTGAGAAAAGTCAGAATTATGAGATATAAACTGACAATATTGAGAAAAGTCAGAATTATGAGATATAAACTCACAATATTGAGAAAAGTCAGAATTATGAGATATAAACTGACAATATTGAGAAAAGTCAGAATTATGAGACATAAACTCACAATATTGAGAAAAGTCAGAATTATGAGAGATAAACTGACAATATTGAGAAAAGTCAGAATTATGGGATATAAACTGACAATATTGAGAAAAGTCAGAATTATGAGAGATAAACTGACAATATTGAGAAAAGTCAGAATTATGAGAGATAAACTGACAATATTGAGAAAAGTCAGAATTATGAGATATAAACTGACAATATTGAGAAAAGTCAGAATTATGGGATATAAACTGACAATATTGAGAAAAGTCAGAATTATGAGAGATAAACTGACAATATTGAGAAAAGTCAGAATTATGAGATATAAACTCACAATATTGAGAAAAGTCAGAATTATGAGATATAAACTCACACACTAAATTCTGCAAGAAAAAAAGTCAGTATTGCAAGTTTATATCTCCCAATTCTGACTTTATAACTTGCAATTGTGAGTTTAAATCTCGCAATTCTGAGAAAAAGAAGTCAGAATTGTGAAACACAAACTCACAATTGTGAGGAAAAAAACAAATAGTGAGAAAAAGTCACAGTGACGAGTGAATAATAAAATGACTCAGAAAACATGAAAACAGTGGAAAACATGAAACTGAACTCGTCTTTTTCAGACGGTCAGAGTCAGAGAATCACCAATCGCTGTTCAAATGACATTAAAACTCAAAGTAATCACTTTGGTAATCTAAAACACTTTTCAGATGGAACTGTAATCTGATTACCACCCATTTAAAAGGAAATACAGTCACTCACATTTTGTATTTTAAATATGAAACTAAGTTACTTGTATTTCGTTACTCCCCAACCCTGCTTACAAAATATAGAGTGTTGTAGTAATGACATATTGTAGGAAGCTGTCTAAATCCCTCAACAAAAACAAATGGGGTTTTTTCTTTTAGCTTTTCTATTGGATTTTTGCACACAATAAGGTCTGTAAGCAACAAAAGTTTCTTTCTTACATGTTTGACAGAAGTCGAAAGGTAAAGTTAGGCTAACTATGCTACATTTACATTGCATGACTTCAAGATCACAATCAACTCTTTCAGTCTTTATTTAAAAAAAAAAAAAACATTTTCCATGAAAGTTAGGGGTGGAATGGTTCTCTGCAATAAAACAACAAAAAAAAGCACTGTACTGTTCTCTACCCGCGGTTCGGCACACACTTGCACCGTGGTTCATCTCAAATCTGACTTTTGAAACTGCAAAAAAAACTCGCTTGGAATTAATTTTCCGAAAACTGATTAACGATGCAGTGTGAGTGTTTAACACAACATCTGGACAACATCGAATGCAATACATGAACATCTTTCTCTCTTCTGACTAAAGTAATTGATTTCTCTCTTTTTTTTTTTTCCTTGTTTGGAAAGTCAAAGAAATGCCATCATGGATTTTTTTTTTTTTTTCCTTTTACTATTGGACCGAATGGGAAAACAAAAATATATATTTTGTTTTAGTTTCCATTCATCATTATAGAAGTTGACTTCTGCTGAGATCCCTGGAAATGTGAAAACTGACCTTTATTTTTTTTTACTTTTTTTTTTTTTTTTTTACTCTTAAACAATAATAAAACTTTTTTTTGTGTGTGATTGCAACTGGGTGGGCAAACTTTGCCTTTGTGCCACTGTGGAAAAAGAAACCATACTGGTTTCGGTCCTCAAGCCAGAGCACTTCTCCAATAATTTGAGATGTTTCCCCTCATTTTGAGTCAGCTCTGCATACCTTTCAAAAGCAATAACTCAAAAGCAACTTAGCATATGCTAGGCAGCCACCACAAGACACAACCAGCTAATTACACAAAATCTCATGCAGCCTGATCATCTACGGCACCAGGAAATGCACACACGCACACGACTCAATGACACAGATGTCAACAGACTCACTAGAATGGAAAGAATAGAAGCGTAGCATCATGCAAATACTAGTATGCTTGTGAACGTTTTCTGGAACAAATCCAGCTGCATAATTACACCAATGTGTCATCAAAAATCAAAAGGCCTGGCCAGGGCTTCCCAGTGAAAGGACATCACTCCATTTATGACTGCAAACGTGGAAAATTATTTCATCGCAGCAGAAGAAGTTTTATAATGCTATCAGAATTGGTGATTGTCGCCCGAAATGAATGCTAATGTGAATTAAAGGGGTACGTCACTGCTGGCACCCTCTACACTAGGAAAAAACTGCATACAGTACATTTTCACATTCGATTGTTGTCATGATCCGGTCTCTATGTATTCTGTTTCTTTCTTCCCCTGGTCTGTCAGTTGTCACATAGTCCTTGTTTTGAGTCTAGTTCAGTCATGTGATCTTTGTTTTGATTTCCCACGCGCCTGTCTCATCATTTAGCAGACGCTTTTATCCAAAGCGACTTACAAGGGGAGCAATCAGGAGTTAGGTGTCTCGCTCAAGGACACTTTAGTCATGGTATTGAAGGTGGAAAGAGTGCTGTTCATTCACAATCCCCACCTTCAATTCCTGCCGGCGTGGGAATCGAACCAACAACCGTCAGGTTACAAGGAGTTTCATGCCTTGCTCAAGGGCACTTTAGTCATGGTGTCGAAGGTGGAAAGAGTGCTGTTCATTCACAATCCCCACCTTCAATTCCTGCCGGCATGGGAATCGAACCAACAACCTTCAGGTTACAAGGAGTTTCGTGCCTTGCTCAAGGGCACTTTAGTCATGGTGTCGAAGGTGGAAAGAGTGCTGTTCATTCACAATCCCCACTTTCAATTCCTGCCGGCGTGGGAATCGAACCAGCAACCTTCAGGTTACAAGCCCGACTCCCTCACCACTAGGCCACGACTACCCACTATTAGTTCATTTCAGTCAGCTGTGTCTCGTCTGTAATCACGTCCGTCACCTGTGCCCCGCTCGTTATCCTCCTGTGTTTCTGTGTATATGTTCCCTCTGTGTCAGTCCAGTCCCGGTCCGTCGTTAAAGTTTCGTTGATGGTGGTTATTCCTGTTTCCAGTCAGTTTTCCTGTTTAAATCATTAAAAGCGACTTCTGTCGTCGAGCCTGTTCCCGCAAACCCACTACGTTACAATTATTCATAAACTACTGATCTGTTACATAATAAAAACTGATAGGGTTATCGGCAATATATTTGTGTATATAAGAGCATATCTTACGTTTCTGAATCCTGTAGTAATTTTTACTCATTATTAATGGAGTTTTTATTCAAAAGTCTGCGCATGACTGTGTGTTGTATTGTGACACCTCTTACTGGCACACATGCAAACTTGTTTCATAAAAACCGTATTTACATTGATCTACTGTGCCAGAACGACGCTACGTTCTCAAGGGTATTTCTTTGCATGTATTGAGAAACTCTGAGAGTTATGTTAAATGAGGCCTGAGACGAGATAAAGAAAACAAAAGACACGGAGGCAGGAGTGCTGGCGTGTACCATTAAGCTCTGTGAGGGTGAACGGTGCACCTGTCCCGCTGTCTCACAAAGTCCTCATTGTTCCTCGTCGCTCACCTGTCCGTGGGTAAAGGGGCCAAGAGACAGACCTGATTTGCCCTGGATTCCAGTGCCCCGCCTAGGCTGACCCTTCCTCTCCGGCCCTGTAACCTCTCCCATAATCCCAGAACAACATCTCCGTGCTAACGCTTTTGTCTTCACTGCACCCTGAGCACGGTCCATCCTCCTCCTCCATTTCTATTTTGATTTGATAAATTACACAGCAGGTAATATAAGTATTTATGGAGACATCTTGCAAACTACGCTCTGAAAACATTTGACATTTCACCCCATATTTGAGAAAAAAGGAAAAAAATATATATATATATATATTTTTGCTTTGCGCTGTCATTGTAATGAAGAGGAGTCAGCATATAAAATCCAAATGCAGCTTTATTAATGAACGTGGCACAGATCAGTATCAGTAACAGGGAAAATAACGCTCGGAAGTGAAACACTGGGTAAACAAGACTTCGCAGTGAGGAAGGGGGTGAGTGATGTATTTATAGTGGAGTGATGAGACTAATGAGTGAGGAAGATGTGGAACAGCTGGCGGATAATCAGTGACGGCGTGAGGGATTATGGGAAGTGGAGTCTATAGTGTGAGCGGGTGACCTCTAGTGGTGAGTGGGTGGAAGGTGATGGAACGAATTCGTGACAGTCGTTTTCACAAGTACATTTTTCGTGATGTTGTCATGTGTATTGTGAAAAGCGGATTATGCAAGTAAATATGAATTGAATAATTATATAGATAGAGAGAGATATGACGTCACTTTGTAGGCCAACCGGCCGTTAGCATAACACAGGTTCCCTCGATTAATACTCAATGGGATTTTCCCATAGGCTTGTCAATTATGGCAAAAAATTAGCTGTGTGATCGACAAAAGTTTATGATATTTACCCGTTTTGTACGTCAAGATGAACACAACTTTTATGTATTCTGAAGTTCATATGTAGTCGTCCGAGGTAAAGAGTAAGAGTTGAGTCTATGAACAGACTTCAACGTCACCAGCACTAAGCTTTCGACAACTCTTTTCCCAGAAAGTTGGAGATAATGAAGCTGTCAAAGCGGTCCGAGTTTACTATTTCTGCGTGACGACGTTTAATCTCACCGACTGCCTCTGTAGTCCCATTGAGTCACTTGTTAGCAAAAAAAGTGAAAAAAAAAGATTGGTAATATTGATGTATTTTATGTTATATAATAAAACATGAAAGTATCTTGAGCTTCTGTTTACCACAGACCTTATTTTGGCCATTTAAACAAAATATCATTCAAAAAACCCTTTGGGACTTTGGGAAGATGGAACTCAGTTCCGTGTTTTGGCTTTCAAAGTGATGTCATTCTCTCTCTCTCTCTCTCTCTCTCTGTCTCTCTCTCTCTCTGTCTCTCTCTGTCTCTCTCGCTCTCTCTCTCTCTCTCTGTCTCTCTCTCTCTGTCTGTCTCTCTCTCTCTCTCTCTCTCTCTCTCTCTGTCTCTCTCTCTCTCTGTCTCTCTCTGTCTCTCTCGCTCTCTCTCTCTCTCTCTCTGTCTCTCTCTCTCTGTCTGTCTCTCTCTCTCTCTCTCTCTCTCTCTCTCTCTCTCTCTCTATATATATATATATATATATATATATTATATATATATTAGAGATGAAATTGGTACACAGTGCGTAAATCGATTTTGGGTAGGAAAAATGGTCACACTAGATTCTCACTGTTAACTAACTATTAACTATAACTTCTGCCTCAACAAGCAGTGATAAGGGGATTCATAATACTTAGTAAAATAGGGTATGATTATTTGATGTAGAATAAGGTCAGGCAGAATAAGGCATTAATATCTGCTTTAAAAGTACGAATAAACAGTCAGTGTCCTAATGCGCACGCTAAGGAATTAGTTAATCGTGAGAAGTGGACCATAAATTAAAGTGTTACCAGACAAAGGAACAAATCCACAATGCTGGATTTTTTCTTCATTTATTTAGGACAGTCAGTAGTGCAAATCAGTTTGTTCCACCCAGCAGCATTTAGTTTAAGCCCAACGCTTCTATATTTAATTTTATGGGTTCTGCTCCATTTCGTGCACAGAGTCCACAAGCCTTTCAAAGTTCTCCTTTGTCCATCGATGCAGAAAGACGTATTCGAGTATCAGTGGACATCGTTTTCAAGCGCTCAAGTCATTTTTGTATGCGCTGTTCTTTTACTGCTGTTTTTCATGTTAGCAAATAGTGTTGCATTACCACGCGCGTCCCCTTCTTGACTGGAGCATGGATCGCCCGTGACTGACTGTATTCGTCATCTATTAGCATGCATTGAACCATGACGTTCGGGATGAATGTACAGTCACACCCCTAATATTATATACAGGTGCCGGTCCTATTATTAGAATATCATCAGAATGTTGATTTATTTCACTGATTCCATTCAAAAAGTGAAACTTGTGTATTACATTCATTCATTACACACAGACTGATATATTTCGAATGTTTAAAATACATCAGTCTGCGTGTAATGAATGCATATAATACACAAGTCTCACTTTTTGAATGGAATCAGTGAAATGAATCAACTTTACGATGATATTCTAATTAACATCTAAAATTTTCTACAAATAAGTTTTATTCTCTTAAAGCAAAATCTAATTTTCTTACTTCTTTGTTTTGATTTTCTAGTGACCCAAAACATGATCTTGAGAGGTTCTGTCAAATTTACCCAGAGGAAGTATGAAAGGCATCCCGGAAAACAAGCACATGTTGCCAATTTAGAATAACAATCAGAATGTAATTTAGAATGACACTCAAATGATGTTTTCGCAAGATTTAACATTATAATATATGCGAATCTGATCTTTTTGTGATGATTATCAGATGTTCAAAAAAGAAAACAATGCTTTCCAGATGGTAGATGCATCATACTCAAAATACTCATGCATCATATATATATATTATATATATAAAAAGAGAGAGAGAGAGAGAGAGAGAGAGAGAGAGAGAGAGAATAGCTAATGTCCCTTCTTAACTTGTGCAGAGTTTAACTGTTAACCATCTGCTATCTTGACAGACATGTGAAAACGCATTCATGCCAGGATCGGTGTTCATACAAGCGCACACCTCATGTCCACCCGACCACAACTCCCTCCTTACTCCCTCCTGCATCCGTACCCAGGGCCAAGCTCCACATCCTTGGGTTCCCAAAATCCTCTCAGACCCATAACGCCGTGCTCCAGGCAACGAGCCAGCAGCGATCCATCAGCTTTAACTACAGTTTGAGCACGGTGCCAGGCTTAATGCTGTTTTATTTTTACCGTGAACTACTGGCCCGGGGACCCGAAGATACAGGAAAGGAAAAGGGGAGAGATCGAGAATAGGACAGGATTCCGGCTCCGTTCTCAACATCAGCCAAAGTTAACAAAAGCAACCTCCTTTCATCCACTGTTCCAGAGCTGAGTCCAGAGCCCCCCCAAAAAAACCTTATCAGGACCTTGGATAGTGAAGGGTATATGAAATAGGCTTGGAAACACGCCTGTCCTTAACAACTAATTTTTCAGCTGATAGCAAAGCTTAATATTTCAATTTGTGGAGATACAGTGGAGTGACAAAGACATTCAATAATTAGAGAGTCAAATAAGTTGATATTCAGGATTGATATACGGATTTCTTCATTTGCAGACTGTTAATGTCTGAAGCTACCTTCATTCAGCTTATTTTGTTTAAAAAAAATTCACTACAGAAAGTTAAAATAATTAGCCGCTATTGACAGTTTGCAAACAGTTTGATTGACAGGCGATCTGACCAATCATAACCCCGAATCCTCCCTTTTGTCCGTCAAAGCGGTCGGGGGAGTTAGTAGATGAACGTCGGTGAACTTGAATCACGTCTTGAAACAACATTCCTTCTGATGTTCATTCATGTTGATTTGATGCTATACATGAACTAGTATGAAGAGATGATCGCTTTACACTAGACGCTACTTATTGATTAAACTTCTTAAAAAATGACAGTATTTTAAATATGAAACTGTTTCATACGTTGTCAGTGTCCTCTTTGCTCCGGAATGTATTTTTCACTGCGTGAGAACATGATGTGTGGCGTGAGAGTAACTAAAGGGGGCGGGGCTTTGCGAAGCATCAATCGAGTTGCAGTAATTGTGAGATATTGATGCAATAAAGAAAAATGGTCACAACTGTTAGAAATAGTTAAAAATGTAAGAGTCACAACAACTATAAAGTCACAATTATGACAAATACTCGCAATTATGAGAAAGTCAAAATCGAGAAAAATACTTGTAAATGTGAATTTTTTTTGTTTACAGTTTTGTTCCTTTGCAATTTATGTACCTATTTATTTATTTATTTAAGATTTCTTTTTTTCCTTTTTTTCTTCTTATCTAAACAACCTCACCATTCCTCTGATAATTTGCTTCCCTCCCCTTTTTTCCTTGTTTGTCCCCTCATTACATCTCTGATCATTAATCACTTAATTATATATATATATATATATATATATATATATATATATATATATATATATATATATACACACACACACATGCTTAATTTTACACACACACTTTACATAATTACATGTACATCCTACTTTCTATTTTATGTGTTTTGTATTGATGGTATTGTCTAACTGTGTTTTTTCTTATGTCCTGCTTTAAAGGGGACATATTATGCTCCTTTTCACAAGATGTAATATAAGTCTCTGATGTCCCCAGAATGTGTCTGTGAAGTTTCAGTTCAAAATACCCACCAGATCATTTATTATAGCTTGTCAAATTTGCCCCTATTTAGGGGTGAGCAAAAACGCTCCATTTTTGTGTGTGTCCCTTTAAATGTAAATGAGCTGCAGAACCCCTTCCAAAAGAGGGCGGAACCCTTTACACGAGCTTTGCATACTCCATCAACAAAACAGGTGAATCTCAACCAACCAAAATGTCAGAAATAACCAGTTGTGGAGCGACAGTCTGACATGTTTGAACCGGAGCCGGACACGGATTCCGACAGCAGACAGACTCAGCAAGAGGTTTCACATTTTTCGGTCATAAATGGTTAATGAATACATTTATGTAGTTACGTTGATTCAACATATCGACTAGCATGTACCATTATGTTAATCTATAAATTATTGTATAGGATATTGCATAATATGTACCCTTTAAGTAAAAAAAGTCCCAATTGCAAAAAAATAATTGCAAATGTGAGAACACAAGAACAAGAAAGTCTCAACTGTGAGAAATACAGTAGTCACAAACAGGCTGGGTGGGACACTTTTAAAATGTATTTCACTACAGATTACAAAATACATGCTTTAAAAAGTCATTTGTAACGTATTTCGTTACATTACTCAAGTTTAGTCACTTCATCTGAATACTTTAGAATACTTTGGAATACTAATAAGTGTGAAACAAACACAAAAAAGATCATTGAGAGTTTTTATCTCACAATTTTTCCCTCTTTTTTGACTTTTTCCCTCAGAATTGAGTGATGTAAAGTTGCAATTGTGAGTTATAAAGTCAGAATTATGAGATATAAACTCACAATATTGAAAAAAAAGTCAGAATTATGAGATATAAACTGACAATATTGAGAAAAGTCAGAATTATGAGATATAAACTCACAATATTGAGAAAAGTCAGAATTATGAGATATAAACTCGCAATATTGAGAAAAGTCAGAATTATGAGATATAAACTCACAATATTGAGAAAAGTCAGAATTATGAGATATAAACTCACAATATTGAGAAAAGTCATAATTATGAGATATAAACTGACAATATTGAGAAAAGTCAGAATTATGAGATATAAACTGACAATATTGAGAAAAGTCAGAATTATGAGATATAAACTCACAATATTGAGAAAAGTCAGAATTATGAGATATAAACTGACAATATTGAGAAAAGTCAGAATTATGAGATATAAACTGACAATATTGAGAAAAGTCAGAATTATGGGATATAAACTGACAATATTGAGAAAAGTCAGAATTATGAGATATAAACTCACAATATTGAGAAAAGTCAGAATTATGAGATATAAACTGACAATATTGAGAAAAGTCAGAATTATGAGATATAAACTCACAATATTGAGAAAAGTCAGAATTATGAGATATAAACTCGCAATATTGAGAAAAGTCAGAATTATGAGATATAAACTCACAATATTGAGAAAAGTCAGAATTATGAGATATAAACTCACAATATTGAGAAAAGTCAGAATTATGAGATATAAAACTGACAATATTGAGAAAAGTCAGAATTATGAGATATAAACTGACAATATTGAGAAAAGTCAGAATTATGAGATATAAACTCACAATATTGAGAAAAGTCAGAATTATGAGATATAAACTGACAATATTGAGAAAAGTCAGAATTATGAGATATAAACTCACAATATTGAGAAAAGTCAGAATTATGAGATATAAACTGACAATATTGAGAAAAGTCAGAATTATGAGATATAAACTCACAATATTGAGAAAAGTCAGAATTATGAGATATAAACTCGCAATATTGAGAAAAGTCAGAATTATGAGATATAAACTCACAATATTGAGAAAAGTCAGAATTATGAGATATAAACTCACAATATTGAGAAAAGTCAGAATTATGAGATATAAACTCACAATATTGAGAAAAGTCAGAATTATGAGATATAAACTCACAATATTGATAAAAGTCAGAATTATGAGATATAAACTCACACACTAAATTCACAATTGCAAGAAAAAAAAATTAGTATTGCAAGTTTTTATCTCCCAATTCTGACTTTATAACTTGCGATTGTGAGTTTAAATCTCGCAATTCTGAGAAAAAGAAGTCAGAATTGTGAAACACAAACTCACAATTGTGAGGAAAAAACAAATTGTGAGAAAAAGTCACAGTGACGAGTGAATTATAAAATGACTCCCAAAACATGAAAACAGTGGAAAACATGAAACTGAACTCGTCTTTTTCAGACGGTCAGAGTCAGAGAATCACCAATCGCTGTTTAAATGACATTAAAACTCAAAGTAATCACTTTGGTAATCTAAAACACTTTTCAGATGGAACTGGAATCTGATTACCACCCATTTAAAATGAAATACAGTCACTCACATTTTGTATTTTAAATACGTGACTAAGTTACTTGTATTTCGTTACTCCTCAACCCTGACCGTCCAGCATTTTTAAAAGGGTCCCACTGTTCTTGTTTCATTTTAAACCAATGTACCATCTTAAAATTATATAGACCCACAATAACTTATCACATATAGGGGGGGAAAAAACTATATGAGGCTGGAAAAAATGAATGGTGGAGCCAGATGGAGAAAGCAATTCCTTCCCACGGGAGGGTGATACAAACGCGGGCTCAATTAAAAGATTTGGTAACGTAAAGCACAAAAAATGTTATTTTAGTGCTTTGCGTGTCTGCCATGTTTTTGTATACAAAATGTAGCATACGCGTTTCAAATAAATACATGATTAATGAGAAACAGTCATATCTCACTGATGTGGTGAAAGCTTGCCACACTTGCGGGAAGTTACCACCCATATGTGACTTCTTTAATGGTGCCAAATCATTCGTGGCAGTAGTTTGGCTAAGGACACCGTGGCTCATGTGACACTTCTGAAACAGAAGTTAAACTTTATCATTTCAATTTGGATTTACAAGCAGTAGAGCCTATGCTGTGTCACTCCCCACTACTCTCTCCAAAAAAACTGCATATGAAACAGTATGTGGTTTGCAGTAGTAAATATGTCAAAACTCTAGTATGCTGCATTACTGACCTCAATGTGTGGCATGCTTAATTTACCATAAGCTGACTAGAAAATGCAATGTGCAGCATTGATTTTTAGATTTTCTTCTTTTCTTTCTTAGTTCACTCAGTCACATTCCTGACTGAACGGCTCATTACGGCTCATTAGGGGCAATGTATCGAAATATGGAACACTATCATGAATGTGCATGATTAATTGAAATCGAATCAAAATCTCGATTCGGTTTAATGAGATTAAAAAAGGCTTTTAAATGATACAATGTATACGTTAGTGACGAGCAGCTAAATGATCAGTAGTAATCATCAGAGAGCACTGCATTTGAAAAAGTAACACAAGTCAAATGAGAAGCGTTTATGAACAAACTATCCAACAAAAGACAACATTTAACAACGTGATTTTACTCCAAACTCACTTCTTAATCTCAGTCGAGTGTTTGAAATAGCATTTTTAGTACACTTTGTTATTGTGGAAATACCTGAGAAGGTTTGAAGAATTCATGTTTAATCAATAAAAGTGTTTCCATCTTCTTTTTATTGAGTCAGCGATAGTATTATACAAATTTGGGATTTCCTGGAGCGACGTCTTTTATATTGCGGTTCTTCTGCGAGACAGTTTTGGAGAGTCTGCTCAAGAGCACCCTCTGGTGTCCGTATGAAACAGACATGTACCGGATCTTTATTGGTTCCGAAATTGAAGGCTTACTCAATAACGAATTGCGATTTTACAAGTAGCAAATTATTTTACTTAGTTTCATTTCTGATTAAGTACAAGAACAATTACAGACTCAAAAATATACTACTTAATTAGAATAACTTGAGTAGTTGTAATTCGTTACTTCCACCCCTGGATTTTTGTTAAAAGAGTGGGATCCAAATGCAGGCTTTTTTCCAACAAACGTAGACATACAGGCAAGGATCAATAGACTGGCAAACAGGTATAAGCAGAATCATGGTCAATACACAGGCAGAAATGTCGAGACAGGCAGCAGGGATCAAACAACGGAAAACAGGCAGAGATAAAACAGGGAAAACAAACATGGGAAAACAACGCTCAGAATCGACCACAAACAGAAAATCAAGACTTCGCAAATGTGTGTGTGTGTGTGTGCAGGGTGCTTAAATAGTGACAGATAATGTGCTACAGCTGGCTGGGGTGATCAGTGACAATGTAAGGGCTTATGGGAAATGTAGTCTGAATGAATGAATGAGTGGGTGAGTGAGTAGTGTTGAGTCCATGGTGAAGTGCCCTCTAGAGGTTATAGCGAGCACTTCACCTGACGGTCATTAGGGATGACCATAAACACATTAGTAAGAAAAATAAAAATAAAAAATAAGCTTGCTTCCATGCAAGCTCATTAAAAACAAGTAGTAAGGCAGTTTGCCATTGTGAACATGAACACATTTCTTCTTTGCTTCTAAGTGAGGAACACGACTCTGGCTTTTAAAGGCTTTGGCAGCAGGTCATGGTCAGACTCAGAGAAACAAACCTGACTTCAGATGCATATCAGTTCTCTGCCAATAAATCTCTGTAAAAGACCTTTGAGGATTTAATGCTTACGTGAACGTTCACCGCAAAGCCTCCGTCACTCATAAAGACCCACAGACTCTTATGTCACCAAAAACACTAACAACTGTTGCAGATGGCGGGCCATCCATCATAACATGACAGCAAACTGTGCTCCTGTACACTTTCATGATGACTTTCCCACATATATTCAAGCACAAGGGTTTCTGCTAAGTCCTGGTCTGACAGTGGTGCTCTCTTAGCAGGTATGAACTGAAGACTCGGTGCCAAAGATGAATTACGTCAAAAGGCGTTTCAGAATTTCAGATGGGGACGCTTTGGTCACTTTACTCTAGTAAATGACTGGCTGTGTTCTATTATCCCCATCTATGCATAAGCATAAGAACATAACAGACATTAACAAAAAAAAAAAAAAGTATTTATACTTGCCTAAACCTAAAAACGTGCCATCAAAATCAAATATTTACTCTTACATATTATTTATACGTATTTACGCCACAATACTACTACTATTACTACTAATAAAATACATATCAAATAAATATATAAAGTAAAATAAATAAAATAAAAAGATAGATATTTACAGTGGCGTGAACATGGCTTTGATTGATGTCGAAACTTAAAAACATTCTATTAAAATAATGCTAATGCTAATGCTAATAATAATACACAAATTAAATGAAATATCAAATAAAATAATTAATAATACAGTGGTGTGAACATGGCTTTGCTACAAGCCTAAACCTCAAATCACACTATTGAAAATTAATATTTTAATAATAATAATAATAATAATAATAATAGACCAAATAAAATAATAATTGGATCCTTGGAATGGAAGTTTTAGATGACCAGAACCCTTCCTAGAGCTGGCGGTCTGGCCAAACTGAGCTATCGGGGAGAAGAGCCTTGGTGAGAGAGGTAAAGAAGAACCCAAAGATCACTGTGACTGAGCTCCAGAGATGCAGTCGGGAGATGGGAGCAAGTTGTAGAAAGTCAACCATCACCACAGCCCTCCACCAGTTGGGGCTTTATGGCAGAGTGGCCCGACGGATGCCTCTTCTCAGTGCAAGACACATGAAAGCCTGCATGGAGTTCGCTAAAAAATACCTGAAGGACTCCAAGATGGTGAGAAATAAGATTCTCTGGTCTGATGAGACCAAGATAGAACTTTTTGGCCTTAATTCTAAGCGGTATGTGTGGAGAAAACCAGGCACTGCTCATCACCTGTCCAATACAGTCCCAACAGTGAAGCATGGTGGTGGCAGCATCATGGTGTGGGGATGTTTTTCAGCTGCGGGGACAGGACGACTGGTTGCAGTTGAAGGAAAGATTAATGCGGCCAAGTACAGGGATATCCTGAATGAAAACCTTCTCCAGAGTGCTCAGGACCTCAGACTGGGCCGAAGGTTTACCTTCCAACAAGACAATGACCCGAAGCACACAGCTAAAATAACGAAGCAGTGGCTTCACAACAACTCTGTGACTGTTCTTGAATGGCCCAGCCAGAGCCCTGACTTAAACCCAATGGAGCATCTCTGGAGAGACCTAAAAATGGCTATCCACCAACGTTTACCATCCAACCTGACAGAACTGGAGAGGATCTGCATGGAGGAATGGCAGAGAATCCCCAAATCCCCAAAAAAGCTTGTTGCATCTTTCCCAAAAAGATCACATTCATGGCTGTATTAGACCAAAAGGTGCTTCTACTAAATACTGAGCAAAGGGTCTGAATACTTTGGAGAAAGTGATATTTCAGTTTTTCTTTTTTAATAAATCTGCAAAAATGTCAAGAATTCTGTGTTTTTCTGTCAATATGGGGAGCTGTGTTTACATTAATGAGGAAAAAAAAATGATATATAACATATATCAATATAACAACGAGTGAAAAATTTAAGGGGGTCTGAAGACTTTCCGTACCCACTGTAGCTTTGTTAGATACCTAAAAGTACAATAATAATAAAAATAATCATCATCATCATTGAAGACTGAGATTGAGATTATTTTTATTAGTAGTAAATTATTACCATAGACTATATTCCATATACCAAGATCCACCACCAAAGCAAAACACACTTTTTTTTTCTATTTTATTAAAATTAAATTACATAAAATTAAATGGATAGTTCGCCGAAAATGAAAATTGTCATCACTGCTCACCCTCAAGTTGTTCCAAACATGTAAGAGTTTCTTTCTTCTGTTGAACACACACACACACACACACACACACACACACACACACACACACAAGAAAATATATTATGAAGAATGTTGGTAACCAGAGAGTTGACAGTAGATATTGACTTCCACATCTATAGAAGTCAAAAGCTATGTATTTAAGTCAGTACATAGAGCAACGCAGTAGCATATCATGCCTGCTTATGCACTAAAAACATAAATATATGTGTACAAGTGTAAGAGTTTGGCAAAAGTTGGCATAGTTGGCAAACAGACACAGTAGAATATGGACCTGAAACTTAACGAGAGAACGATCTGTGCCACAGACAAGAGTGTTGAGTAAGTGCAGGTGATTCTGCTGAAGATGCAGCCCTGAAGCATTCACACTGTGACCAGCGGACTTGCTGTGAATGCTATTAACACCTTGAGGAACAAACAGGGAACACCAGACCATCAACCCCTCTGCCAGTTATTCACACCCCGAGGGACCAGGGTGGAGAGGACAGACACTTTTTAAACTGACGTTTTGTGAGTGTGTGCTCAAACAAGGACGAAAATTAGGTAGAGCTCAGTTCTCACCTCATACCCAAGCACAACACTGAACAATCACTGTGGAAAAGCTGAAACGAATCGAGGCCGTAAAAACCAAAAAACACATCTGCATGTCTTTGGTACATAGCTGCTTTGTGTGCCTTTGTTGGCTATTTTGGTTAAATAGAGCTTGGGCAATATATAAATCAATTGTCCTGAAAAGAACTTGGCCGTGGGTAAAAACTGTTGTGTTAAAAAGAATTTGGCCATAGTCAAAAAAAAAAAAAAAAAAAAATCACATAACGTAAAGTTAACTGCCAATTCATACAGAAAACAAAGGGAAAGAGAGAAAAAGGGAACAAAATACAGTTCTGGACAACAGATGGCTGTTTAAAACTGCATTCTGCATTGGCCGACGTGCTTCACGATTTGGAGTCGAAAAAAGTCATTTCCACGAATTGGTTCTTTCGAACGGTTCCTTTTAAATGAACTGATTCAGTGGTTCTTTTATATCGTCACATGGTCTCTGACATCCCAGTGTAGGACATTAAATGCCCTACAACTTTCCAAAAATGCCATATGTAGGGACTGTTTATTATTAAGGGATTTTAATTAAATGTATTAATAAGAGTGTTTATTTAATTTCACGTGTTTTTATTAATTTAATCATTTCAAACCTAAATGTAATTTGCATTTACAATGACCAATACTAATATATATATATATATATATATATCATTTTATTATATCATTTTAAATACATTTGAACATTTTTAATTATTTATTTGTAACATTTTAGCCAAGAACGAGTTGAAGAGATTTTTCATTCTATCAGCCAAATCCCTAGATCACTACAACTAAAAAAATTATTTCTGTTATGATGTTATGTCATGTTTGGTTCTTTGTATCATTTATACCATAACATCATTGGTTCTTCGCTAAATAGGAGTCTGAGAACCCTTGAGAACCCTTCGGAATGAGTCCAGTTACCGAACAAATCTTTCAGACTGCTTCTGTAAAATTGTTAAAATAGCTCACTGAAAAGATCCAACTCAAAAGAATCATTTGTTTAAAAAAAATTTAAAAATAAAAAAAATCTGGTTGTCGCAGAACCAGACTAAATAACAGTTTAACTTAATATTAGTGCTAACTAACCATAGCTAGACTGTTTTGCTGAACTGTATCGTATAACAATATCCACATTGCATCCAAGCTTCTGAAGTATTTGTCACGACAAAGGCTAAATGTGAAGTCTTATTTTCAACCAAAGTCCTCAATGTTAAAATTTAAAACCATTCAGGGCAAAGTCCAAAAGACCCGAATGAGCGTATTCCTCAAGAAACCTTTTAGGAAAAATCATTTGGCCAAACATCATTATAATCCATCAAATAAAATAAAAATCCCATGGAGAAACAGAAATCGTTCAACATGCCTGAAACTGAAGCAACAGAAAACTTGAGTCTACTTCGCCCTTCAGCGTTTCCAGCTCTTGAACACATGGAGCGTGTTCTCACGACCAGAGTCATCAGATGCAGGCCAACTAGTTTTTTGAACCCATGTGTTTTGTTTGTGATATGAAAGATCTGAAAACAAAGACGATGGCAGGCTGTCTCCATCTGAAGGCCTTGTCGACTCAATCCAAGCACTCTTGAAGGATGTGAAAATAAATCTAGACAGCAAAGAGTGCATTAAATATGCATAGAGGCCTGTTAAAACCAGTTGATGGATGGAACGAAGAGTGGGAGGAACGTTTTAGACGTCCACCGCATCATTGGCGTTGCTGCTCTTGGGACTCGCAAGGATGAAAGTGACACATCTTTCCAAATCATCTCCTGTAGTTTCAGCCAATGTCTCCAGGACAGACGCTATGAAGACTTTCAAAGCGGATCCGCATGTCCAAGCCTGTGTTCGCATAATCATACTGTCAGTCCACCACAGGATCTTCGCTTTCATAATCTGATGTCATGTTTCACAGGTGTATGTATCGATGCTGGCGAGAGGAAACATCTGGCCACAGTAGGTTGTGAATATGAATGTGCAAAACTGTATTTTCAAGGTAAATTCCAGTCTTTCCAAAAAAAAAAGAAAAAAAAAACGAGACGCCAAAAGGACACTAAATAACCAAATTATATGACTCCACATAATTCATAAACGTGCACGCCAAAGCACCCATGGAAAAAGCAATTCAGATTACAGTATGTGTGCAGTGCAACAGCAAATAGCTTGTTTACATTTTAGAGTCGAGCTGTGAAACCGAACAGGAGATGCCAAAAAAAAAAAAAATCCTATACCAACTGCATTGACCTGTATTACAGTACAAGGATCCATTCAGAATTACTAAACACATGACGAATCCAGACGTTCTCCCGAACGTGTGCGGAAACAACATGAAGGTACTGAAATCTGTCTGTACATAATTGTGCGTTCAGTGCATCAAGAGCGCACATACACGGTTTGTTTGCGCATCAATACAACAGACTCACACGTTGCAATCTTGTTTACATTGATTGCAATCCTCATACATCAAAACTTTACTAGCGGGACAATGGTTCGTTTGATCCATCAGAGAAGTTTCATCTGGTTGTACAGCGGTGTTCCGTTCAATCTGCATTTCACACAGCTCGCACGTTTCAGCAACAACCACCGAACATCACAGAGCTCGTGTTTTTAAGTGAAAAATGCAAAGCGAGTTTCTATTTTCTCTGCCATCTCCGATGATGATGTTTTCATTACAGAGTTGCTTACTGGATCATTAGACTGAAAACTTTCCCAGATCTTAGCAGCTTAAAATGATCTGATTGCAAACAGAGAAGCGAAATCGGCTTATTAAAGGGTTTGAATAGAAATCTCCACCTACCAGTGTTACCAGTGCTTGCGCTATAGAGCTCCAGAGGTCACATGACCCATTCTGTTAACGCCTCCATGCTGACAGGCCGAAACAGCCGGGAGCGAATATGAAATGAATGGCGCCATAGACCTGTACATAGCAAAACTTAATATATATATGTGTGTGTGTGTTAAAACATTAATTTTAGGGTAATTAAACATATAGCAATACTGAGATAAAGACAAATGACTAAAAATCGGTTATGTTTGGTACACGTTTTATTGCAGTGAACCACTTCAGTCATCTATTGGGATCCTTAGGAATACAATAGAATTATTTGCTTTCCCCCGCATGTTCTGGCATCCTGACGCACAACAGCTGTCCACTATGTTGAAATAGCAAGGTTTGCAAGGTCTGAACGATCTGGTTTTAAATGATTGTTCGAACCGCTCCCGATACCACTGCTATAGCCGCTCTAGCGCTCTCCTGATCGCCAGGTAGACGTATATTGCAGTGACAGGTTGAGTTGTAGGATATTTACAGTGCGTACGGAAAGTATTCAGACCCCCTTAAACTTGTTCACTCTTTGTTATATTGCAGCCATTTGCTAAAATCATTTAAGGTCATTTTTTTCCTCATTAATGTACACACTGCACCCCATATTGACAGAAAAACACAGAATTGTAGACATTTTTTGCAGATTTGTTAAAAAAGAAAAACTGAAATATCACAAATTACTACAAAAAACCCCCCCAAAAACATGATTACATCCCCAACAACAACAAAAAGAGAGATTACCTTAGTTACTATGGACATGCATGAAATAAAATAGACACATTTTAATAACAGTTGTTAAAAATAAAGGTTTGTTTTCAGTGCTATTTAATAGGAGGGGTGTGGAGTGGGGGGCGTCCAACATAAATTTTGCCTTGGGCCTCCAAATGTCCAGAACCGGCCCTGGAGCCGGGTACCGGGCTTGCGCAGTAGCTGCAAATCACGTGACGATTGCGCGCACAGAGAGGAGTGCAGTTCTGTGATTTATCACTAAAGTAGCTCAGAGCCTTAAAAGATATAGCATATATTTTTCTACTTTTGAAGTAACTATCTACATCCCACAGCTTCACAAACATTTTCAAAAAAAGACAGAATCAAATTGAAATTAAACAAATTTTTGAATGATTCACACCCCTAGACACTAAATTTATGTTTCCATTATTATACGATATGCAAAGATCTTTTTTTTTTATTTGCATGTGTTTTTTTATTTGCATGTGTTTTTTTAATTTGAATGTGTTTTTTTTTATTTGCATGTGTTTTTTTTATTTGCATGTATTTTTTTAATTTGCATGTGTTTTTTTATTTGCATGTATTTTTTATTTGCATGTGTTTTTTTTATTTGAATGTGTTTTTTATTTGCATGTGTTTTTTATTTGCATGTATTTTTTATTTGCATGTGTTTTTTTTATTTGCATGTGTTTTTTTATTTGCATGTGTTTTTTATTTGCATGTATTTTTTATTTGCATGTGTTTTTTTTATTTGCATGTGTTTTTTTTATTTGCATGTGTTTTTTTTATTTGCATGAATTTTTTATTTGCATGTGTTTTTTTATTTGCATGTATTTTTTATTTGCATGTGTTTTTTTTATTTGCATGTGTTTTTTTATTTGCATGTATTTTTTATTTGCATGTATTTTTTATTTGCATGTGTTTTTTTTTATTTGCATGTGTTTTTTTTATTTGCATGTTTTTTGTTTTTTGTAATGTGTTTTCTTATTTGCAGCGCTTTGAGCTATCTCGGCCACCGTAGAATACAGTGATTTTGCTACACAAGCTGCGCTCTGATGGCAGTGATGCAGGTGAAATTAAAAATGGAATATTTAGGAGAGGATCATACATCCTACTAACATAACCCATAACATTAACATACCAAATCATAACGCACTAAAACTCAGAGATGTTGTATCATCAAAGTAACAGCACCAAAAAAATTAAGGACCATTATGGACCATTACGTCCAATTTCATCTGCAAACGTGACGATTATTTGAACACACCAGGAGACATTCAGAGTCCAATTTGGATATGCACAAGTCCATACCTGTCCATTTGACAGACAAGTATCTCTAGAGCTACAAATCTTAAGTTCCATCCAGGACTTGAGCCTAAGGTGTGGAAGATTCGCTGTGTTAGGTTGCAGTGCAATATTTAGATTCACACAGCTTCAGAACAGCATTCCAACAATTCCAGGTGATCCATTCGCCCTCAAAATGTTGTGGCCAGTGGCTATATCAGGTGTACCTGACTTTCAAATCAGCCAAAGATAGGGAAAGTGCGTCAAGCTGAAAGAATGTCAACGGAGATGCAGATAAGGAGAGGCTCGGCCGTGCGTATTGGTGACACAGCATCTCAACCGTACTTCAATCCAGCGCTCTTTGTAGATGACAATGGCCCTTTCATGACATCTGTCACCCCATGGCCTGACTGAAATTGCTATTGCGGTTGCATTCTTCAAAGAGCTTGTTATTAGTGTGCCCTAAGAGCACGAACCAGTTAGCCAACAGCCCTTAAAGCAGAAGGATATTAAAGAAGCCAAACACTGGGATGCCAGACGAGATGCCCTGTGGGACTAAAGCCAAAAACCTGCAGAATGATGCTCAGATTAATAGGATATGGAAACCGAGAACAAGTCAGACACAATAAAAACATGGAGTGCCAATGGAAGTGTTCGGAATGGAACAATAATATACTATGTACTGAAAACTGTGCACTACATTCTGTATACTTCATGCTACTTTACTCACGCACAGAAGAGGACAGACCAGGAAGATAAGTGAAATAGTGTTTATTGTAGGGAATAGAGCGGGAATGCAACACCGGCGTAGATGAATGTCAGATGATAGATGACTGAAGGCTTAGTTGGTGGTGATTCGTGTTCTCTGTGCAGGTGACAACGGGGAACAGAAGGTGGTAGAAGAAAGAAGATGGATCGGGAACAAACAGGTAGGATGCGGACAAACGTAGAGGAGACCAGACAAAGGTGTGCAGGAGAGGTGAGTCTTTATGGGAAGTGCAGATGAGGGTGATGAGGATGATGCCTTGCAGGTGCAGATGATTGATGATGAAGTGCAGGTGAATGAAGAAGAATGTGACTGGGCTGGTGACTATGACAAGTTGTTGTTTAGTAATTAATCATACAAATAATGTATTTTTAATATTGAAATCTAACAGGGACAACAACAATTTTAGTATTATTACACATTAATAATAATTATGATTTTATTGGTTTTTAAATGAAAAAAAAATCAACAGATGTAGTTTAGTTATAATTTATTTGTTTAATATTTAACATTTAAAATAAATAAATTAAAGCAAAAACAGCTTTAGTTCTCTTAGTAATTATATAATAACAATAATAATAATACAAAATTGATCTGAAATATTTCAATGTAAAATTATTATTAATTAATTATTATTGTTATTATTATTATATTATTATTAACAATGACAATAATAATTAATTAATAATTATAATAATTAATAATAATAATAATAATAATAATAATTTTACATGTAAATATTACAGATAAATGTTCTATTATTGTTATTATTATTATTATTATTATTATTATTTAAATGTAGGCAGCAATATCAACATTACAAATATAATAGTTCCACATTTCAAATGTGCCACAATAATGTTCTTGTAAAAAGAAGTTAACTTGATTCAATTCAATGGCTTTGATTTATTTTTACATTTATGCAGTCTGCTTGAATAACAATTATAAAGTTAAGTTGTCTCGACATGATAAATCTAAATAAAAATATCCAGAGACTGGTCAAAAAAGTAAAACAAAAAAAATTCAATAAACGAATAAAAAGAAGCAGGGTAAAAGTATATCAAAGCTATTTGCAGACCACACATTTCTATAAACATAAAATGTCATTCGCTAACTATTTTACTCCCATTATATGACATTTCCAAAATAATGGCATATGTAATGAAAAAATGTAAAAGGTTAGACTTAATTGCATTAAACAATAGCTCAGAATTGCCGGGGTAATGTCAGACTTTTTGTATCAAATTGTAATATGAGGACGGATTCCTTTATGACCTATTTTTAAAACCTCAGATGTGTGACTAACTTTCGAACCATCACGGCAGACTCACGCCACAGATTCTGAGCTCATCCTTCAGTGTGGAGATCTAAACAGTGGAAAAGGAAAGCGGATCAGCCAATTATAACATAGATCCTGTAGGCTCTAATTCAGAAAAAGCCACACTCCAAACAGGCTTCAGTTTCAGCATAATAAACATTAGGATTGTTGGTAACTCCACACAGATGGGACAGTTTTCCACACCTAGTGCTGGATTTGGTGTTTGCTCACCACACCCCGTCCCACCATAAAATGGACACAGTTCCCATATTGAGAGCGTTTAAGGGTTCGAAGCATTCCATTTTTGAAACATACTGCACTTTATGAACTTTTCCCAGAGGCACACAGTACATACTCTAAGGCAAAACTGTGTCTGTGTCTCTGTGTGTGTGTGTGTGTGTGTGTGTGTGTGTGTGTGTGTGTGTGTGTGTGTGTGTGTGTGTGTGGGTATTCCCTACATTATGGGGACAAATGTAAATCTTGACATTGTGGGGACATGTTTTTGGTCCCCATGAGGAAACAAGCTTATAAATCATAAAGAATTATCGTTTTTGAAAATGTAAAATAGCAGAACATTTTGTGTGATGGGTAGGTTTAGGGGTGGGGGTAGTGTAGGGGGACAGAATGTACAGTTTGTACAGTAGAAAAACCATTACGCCTATGGAATGTCCCATAAACCATGAAAACACAACGTGTGTGAGTGTGTGTGTGTGTGTGTGGTTATTCCCTATATTATGGGGCCCAACTGTAGAAAAACCATTACGCCTATGGAATGACCCCATAAACCATGAAAAACACAACGTGTGTGTGTGTGTGGTTATTCTCTACATTATGGGGTCCCCACAGGTATAGTAATACTAGTAAATCTTGACATTGTGGGGACATGTTTTTGGTCCCCATGAGGAAACAAGCTTATAAATCATACAGAATTATATTTTTTGAAAATGTAAAATAGCAGAACATTTGTGTGATGGGTAGGTTTCGGGGTAGAGGTAGTGTAGGGGGACAGAATGTACAGTTTGTACGGTATAAAAAACCATTACGCCTATGGAATGTCCCCATAAAACCATGAAAACACAACATGTGTGTGTTTGTGTGTGTGTGTGTGTGTGTGAGATATAGACATCACATGAATGTGCAGTGATGCATAAATGTTATACAACATACAAATATTCACACCTACAGGCACAAAAACACACAAACAAGCCAACAAACTTTGAAATAACACAGTCCATCCAAGGGATAAAATATAAAATCTGATTCATAAACCTTTAACACATGTATGCTAACTATATCGACATATAACTGTCAAGCCAAAACGTTTTGCACATTCAAATGATATTTTAAGTATATATTTTATTCATATTATTTTATGAATAATAATTGAATGCCTGCTATTACAATCATTCTTATTTTACATCGTGAGATTTCTGTTGGCTTACTGCATGTAAATTCTGAGCATTTAGGGGGAAAAGCCTAAAATGCTCAAAATTCCTGTTTCTACCTGTAGCACAGGTGTCAGGTACGTTAGAAAGTTTGTTAGACAACCATTAAACAACTCCATGCAAACATTTACAGCAGAGTGCATAGCCCAGAGGTCTGTTCAGTGGCTCCACAGAGGCCCGAACATTCATACGTACATCTGAACTGACAGATTCAAGGCTGTAATGACATGATAATGATGTACTGAAGGCTGTCTTGTATCTGCTGTTGCTTTCTATAGATGTCAAGGGTGTAAATAGGTGGGAAAAACTTGTTGACCCTCCTCTAGCTTAAAATACAAATAATATACTAGCTGAAGTATACTTAAATATATATATATATATATATATATATATATATATATATATATATATATATATATATATATATATAAAAGAATAAAATACAATACTAAAATATTTACACACACGTTAGACACACACACACAAACTGTGCCAGTCAAAAAACTATGTTTTTGAAAGGGCTATCAAAGACTTAAAAAATATAGCAAAACATTCATATTGTGAAATACTACAATAATTTAAAATAAACATTTTCATAATCTCAATTTAAGTTAAGTTTTCTAATTATGTTTTAAAATGTAATTAATTTATGTGATGCAAAGCTGAATATTCAGCATCATTAATCCAGTCTTCAGTGCGATTTGCTGTTCACTTATCGATTATTATTTGCACTCCGTTATTAATATTGGCTCTAATTATTATCAATGCTGAAAACATTTTGTTTTTTGCTGCTTAATATATTTGTGGTATTTTTTAAGGTTTTTTTATGAATAGAAAGTTCAAAAAACAGCATTTATTTGAAATAGAGATTTGAAATTGATTTGCAATATTATAAATGTCTTTAAGGTCACCGTTGATCAGTACTTGCTGCAGTTTAAACCAGAAGCACAATAAAATCTAAAGCTTTTGACACATGGTCAAAGGTATGGAACTGTTGAGAATACAATAAAATACAGTGAAAACAACAAAATCTACAGTAACATACTGTCATCTGTGTACGCAGTATGAAACTGTTGAGAATACAATAAAATACTGTGAAAACAACAAAATCTACAGTAACATACTGTCAACCGTGTACGCAGTATGGAACTGTTGAGAATACAATAAAATACAGTGAAAACAACAAAATCTACAGTAACATACTGTCATCTGTGTACGCAGTATGAAACTGTTGAGAATACAATAAAATACTGTGAAAACAACAAAATCTACAGTAACATACTGTCAACTGTGTACGCAGTATGGAACTGTTGAGAATACAATAAAATACAGTGAAAACAACAAAATCTACAGTAACATACCGTCAACCGTGTACGCAGTATGGAACTGTTGAGAATACAACAAAATACTGTGAAAACAACAAAATCTACAGTAACATACCGTCAACCGTGTACGCAGTATGAAACTGTTGAGAGTACAACAAAATACTGTGAAAACAACAAAATCTACAGTAACATACTGTCAACCGTGTACGCAGTATGGAACTGTTGAGAGTACAACAAAATACTGTGAAAACAACAAAATCTACAGTAACATACTGTCAACCGTGTACGCAGTATGGAACTGTTGAGAATACAATAAAATACAGTGAAAACAACAAAATCTACAGTAACATACTGTCATCTGTGTACGCAGTATGGAACTGTTGAGAATACACCAAAATACAGTGAAAACAACAAAATCTACAGTAACATACTGTCAACCGTGTACGCAGTATGGAACTGTTGAGAATACAATAAAATACCGTGAAAACAACAAAATCTACAGTAACATACTGTCAACTGTGTACGCAGAATGGAACTGTTGAGAATACAATAAAATACTGTGAAAACAACAAAATCTACAGTAACATACTGTCAACCGTGTACGCAGTATGGAACTGTTGAGAGTACAATAAAATACTGTGAAAACAACAAAATCTAGTGTAACATACTGTCAACCGTGTACGCAGTATGGAACTGCTGAGAATACAATAAAATACAGTGAAAACAACAAAATCTACAGTAACATACTGTCAACCGTGTACGCAGTATGGAACTGTTGAGAATACAATAAAATACTGTGAAAACAACAAAATCTACAGTAACATACTGTCAACCGTGTACGCAGTATGGAACTGTTGAGAGTACAATAAAATACTGTGAAAACAACAAAATCTACAGTAACATACTGTCAACTGTGTACGCAGTATGGAACTGTTGAGAATACAATAAAATACTGTGAAAACAACAAAATCTACAGTAACATACTGTCAACCGTGTACGCAGTATGAAACTGTTGAGAATACAATAAAATACTGTGAAAACAACAAAATCTACAGTAACATACTGTCAACCGTGTACGCAGTATGGAACTGTTGAGAATACAATAAAATACTGTGAAAACAACAAAATCTACAGTAACATACTGTCAACCGTGTACGCAGTATGAAACTGTTGAGAATACAATAAAATACTGTGAAAACAACAAAATCTACAGTAACATACTGTCAACTGTGTACGCAGTATGGAACTGTTGAGAATACAATAAAATAATGTGAAAACAACAAAATCTACAGTAATATACTGTCAACCGTGTACGCAGTATGGAACTGTTGAGAGTACAACAAAATACAGTGAAAACAACAAAATCTACAGTAACATACTGTCAACTGTGTACGCAGTATGGAACTGTTGAGAGTACAATAAAATACTGTGAAAACAACAAAATCTACAGTAACATACTGTCAACTGTGTACGCAGTATGGAACTGTTGAGAATACAACAAAATACTGTGAAAACAAACAAAATCTACAGTAACATACTGTCAACCGTGTACGCAGAATGGAACTGTTGAGAATACAATAAAATACCGTGAAAACAACAAAATCTACAGTAACATACTGTCAACCGTGTACACAGTATGAAACTGTTGAGAATACAATAAAATACCGTGAAAACAAAAAAAATCTACAGTAACATACTGTCAACCGTGTACGCAGTATGGAACTGTTGAGAATACAATAAAATACTGTGAAAACAACAAAATCTACAGTAACATACCGTCAACCGTGTACACAGTATGGAACTGTTGAGAGTACAATAAAATACCGTGAAAACAACAAAATCTACAGTAACATACTGTCAACCGTGTACGCAGTATGAAAATGTTGAGAATACAATAAAATACTGTGAAAACAACAAAATCTACAGTAACATACTGTCAACCGTGTACGCAGTATGGAACTGCTGAGAATACAACAAAATACAGTGAAAACAACAAAATCTACAGTAACATACTTTTCAACCGTGTACGCAGTATGGAACTGTTGAGAATACAATAAAATACAGTGAAAACAACAAAATCTACAGTAACATACTGTCAACCGTGTACGCAGTATGGAACTGTTGAGAATACAATAAAATACAGTGAAAACAACAAAATCTACAGTAACATACTGTCAACCGTGTACGCACTATGGAACTGTTGAGAATACAATAAAATACTGTGAAAACAACAAAATCTACAGTAACATACTGTCAACTGTGTACACAGTATGGAACTGTTGAGAATACAACAAAATGCTGTCAACCGTGTACACAGTATGGAACTGTTGAGAGTACAACAAAATACAGTGAAAACAACAAAATCTACAGTAACATACTGTCAACTGTGTACACAGTATGGAACTGTTGAGAATACAATAAAATACTGTGAAAACAACAAAATCTACAGTAACATACTGTCAACTGTGTACACAGTATGGAACTGTTGAGAATACAATAAAATACTGTGAAAACAACAAAATCTACAGTAACATACTGTCAACCGTATACGCAGTATGAAACTGTTGAGAGTACAACAAAATACAGTGAAAACAACAAAATCTACAGTAACATACTGTCAACCGTGTACGCAGTATGGAACTGTTGAGAGTACAACAAAATACAGTGAAAACAACAAAATCTAAAGTAACATACTGTCAACCGTGTACGCAGTTTGGAAATGTTGAGAATACAACAAAATACAGTGAAAACAACAAAATCTACAGTAACATACTGTCAACTGTGTACACAGTATGGAACTGTTGAGAGTACAACAAAATACAGTGAAAACAACAAAATCTACAGTAACATACTGTCAACCGTGTACGCAGAATGGAACTGTTGAGAATACAATAAAATACTGTGAAAACAACAAAATCTAAAGTAACATACTGTCAACCGTGTACACAGTATGGAACTGTTGAGAATACAATAAAATACCGTGAAAACAACAAAATCTACAGTAACATACCGTCAACCGTGTACGCAGTCTGGAACTGTTGAGAATACAACAAAATACAGTGAAAACAACAAAATCTACAGTAACATACCGTCAACCGTGTACGCAGTATGGAACTGTTGAGAGTACAACAAAATACAGTGAAAACAACAAAATCTACAGTAACATACCGTCAACCGTGTACGCAGTATGGAACTGCGGAGAATACAACAAAATACTGTGAAAACAACAAAATCTACAGTAACATACCGTCAACCGTGTACGCAGTATGGAACTGTTGAAAATACAATAAAATACTGTGAAAACAACAAAATCTACAGTAACATACTGTCAACCGTGTACGCAGTATGGAACTGTTGAGAATACAATAAAATACTGTGAAAACAACAAAATCTACAGTAACATACCGTCAACCGTGTACGCAGTATGGAACTGCGGAGAATACAAACAAAATACTGTGAAAACAACAAAATCTACAGTAACATACTGTCAACCGTGTACGCAGTATGGAACTGTTGAAAATACAATAAAATACTGTGAAAACAACAAAATCTACAGTAACATACTGTCAACCGTGTACGCCGTATGGAACTGTTGAGAATACAACAAAATACTCTGAAAACAACAAAATCTACAGTAACATACTGTCAACCGTGTACGCAGTATGGAACTTTTGAGAATACAATAAAATACTGTGAAAACAACAAAATCTACAGTAACATACTGTCAACCGTGTACGCAGTATGGAACTGTTGAGAATACAATAAAATACTGTGAAAACAACAAAATCTACAGTAACATACTGTCAACTGTGTACGCAGTATGGAACTGTTGAGAATACAATAAAATACTGTGAAAACAACAAAATCTACAGTAACATACTGTCAACCGTGTACACAGTATGGAACTGTTGAGAATACAACAAAATACTGTGAAAACAACAAAATCTACAGTAACATACTGTCAACCGTGTACGCAGTATGGAACTGTTGAGAGTACAACAAAATACAGTGAAAACAACAAAATCTACAGTAACATACCGTCAACCGTGTACACAGTATGGAACTGTTGAGAGTACAACAAAATACTGTGAAAACAACAAAATCTACAGTAACATACCGTCAACCGTGTACGCAGTATGGAACTGTTGAGAATACAATAAAATACAGTGAAAACAACAAAATCTACAGTAACATACCGTCAACCGTGTACACAGTATGGAACTGTTGAGAATACAATAAAATACCGTGAAAACAACAAAATCTACAGTAACATACTGTCAACCGTGTACGCAGTATGGAACTGTTGAGAATACAATAAAATACTGTGAAAACAACAAAATCTACAGTAACATACTGTCAACCGTGTACGCCGTATGAAACTGTTGAGAGTACAACAAAATACAGTGAAAACAACTAAATCTACAGTAACATACTGTCAACCGTGTACGCAGTATGGAACTGTTGAGAGTACAACAAAATACAGTGAAAACAACAAAATCTACAGTAACATACTGTCAACCGTGTACGCAGTATGGAACTGTTGAGAGTACAACAAAATACAGTGAAAACAACAAAATCTACAGTAACATACTGTCAACCGTGTACGCAGTATGGAACTGTTGAGAGTACAACAAAATACAGTGAAAACAACAAAATCTACAGTAACATACTGTCAACCGTGTACGCAGTATGGAACTGTTGAGAGTACAACAAAATACAGTGAAAACAACAAAATCTACAGTAACATACTGTCAACCGTGTACGCAGTATGGAACTGTTGAGAGTACAACAAAATACAGTGAAAACAACAAAATCTACAGTAACATACTGTCAACCGTGTACGCAGTTTGGAAATGTTGAGAATACAACAAAATACAGTGAAAACAACAAAATCTACAGTAACATACCGTCAACCGTGTACGCAGTATGGAACTGCTGAGAATACAATAAAATACTGTGAAAACAACAAAAAATCTACAGTAACATACTGTCAACCGTGTACGCAGTATGGAACTGTTGAGAGTACAACAAAATACAGTGAAAACAACAAAATCTACAGTAACATACTGTCAACCGTGTACGCAGTTTGGAAATGTTGAGAATACAACAAAATACAGTGAAAACAACAAAATCTACAGTAACATACTGTACACAGCTTATACAGTAAAATACTGTTGAGAAAAACAGTATAATACTGTGTTATTATATTAATTACTTTTTTTTTCCATCTTTCTTGGCCCAAACTTTTGAATTAATTACGGTCTCCACAAAAATATCAAAGGGAAATTTCACCCCACATTTAAAATCCTCATCATTGACTCACTCCATGTTATTCCAACATTGTAAATCTTTCCATTCATCTTCGGAACACAAATGAATTTAGGTTTTAGGCTAGTTTAGGCTTATACTCACATATAAACATTCATCAACTCACAAATCAGTTGTGGTAAGCGGGAGCACGAGCGTGTTCGCTTGACGTGCGAGAACCAATGAGGTGCATTCTCATGTGTTACACGGCACGCTTCAGCTTCATGTTTTGTTTATGTTCGCTGATCAATGTTTATTTGAGAATAAAAGCCTTAATTCATATATCATAAGTGACTAAAAAAAAAACGTGAGGCTGTGAGTCTTAAGTGTGCGCAGCGGATACGGAGTGTGTGGCGGAGCTCCAGGAGTGAAATAGGAGTTGGGGAACCAATGTTGTGAGATTAAACGCATGGCCTGAGCTGCACATGAACAGTTTGCCACATTCAGTGTGAAAGCTCGCAGTACTGATGAGATCATGGACAAGTAAGCCTGCGAGTTGGGGAAACATCAGAGATTTACTGCAAGTCATCAATCAACTCACGGCTTGCCATGACCAGCCAAACTGAGTTTAAGAAGGCAAAAGTCACACATTCATTTGACTTAAATAGCATCTCAATTACAATCACACATAATAGGGCTTTTAAGCAAAATTGGCATTATAAGCTCTGTCAATCCTGTAGCGTCTTGCGGTGTTAAGATCTTCAGATTTGGCTCCTGCTGCTCAGTTGATGTCTTTAATTAGCATCTGTCCAAGCCCAGGAAAGTGAGACTACAAATTGCTGCCAGCATGAATGTTGTATGCCATAATGCAGTTCTGCATTCAGTACTTAAAGGAATCACTTCTGTCATCAATTACACACCCTCAAGTTGTTCCAAACCCGTTTGACTTTCTTGTGTGAAATAAAATTAGGATATTTTCAAGAATTGTTACGCCATACAATCGCACTAAATAGACTGTTAAGCTTCAAAACTGACTAAAAACACCAGAGTCAAACACCAGTCATGAACAATCCATTGAGTCAAATTTGTGAATTGGATTTTACTAGGTTTATTTCTGAGAAAAAAAAAAAAAAAAAAACCTAAGAAAGCTGTGGAGCACGCCACACGAGACATACCGACCGCTTTGTGGCGCCTTTTTGTGTCTTATGAAGTCAAAACAATTGTGAGAGGAACCGATTATAATTTAGGTCATTGACTGATTCACTGAGTCAGTTTACCTTAGATTCGTGAATGAATCAGTCTCATCTAGGTCCACTTTCGAGTGGATTTGTGCTCCAACCACAATCAAACACACCTGAACACGTCTTCAGGATTACTAGGTTACAGGTCTGTGGTACACGAAAGTGCATGACGAATTTCTGAAGGACAACGTTTAATACAATAAACCATACAAAGAGGAGAAAGAACCAGGAGAATGTAACCAAACAAACCACCTTAATGTTAGCAAAAGACAAAGAACAGAATGAAACATGGGGCTTATATACACTGAACACAAGGAGTACACAAGACTAATTGATTACACAAAGCTGAATAGAAATGAACTGAAATCAAATCAGTGACCATAGAAAGCAAGGAGTGGCGGGAAAAATCAACGATTAAAAAATCAAAGGAACACGTGACTGAAGGAAACCAAAAGTCCAAAACAAACAGACATGTAACAGTTCATTAATGAATCAGTCCAATCAATGAATGAACCATTGCGTCATTGATGTGAATCAGATTTTTTTTTTTTTTCAATGATATAGTTCACAAGTTAATAAGTCACTGGATGGGTAAATAATGACTTAAATTTTCCATCTATCTCACAGGTAAATCTTAGATGTGGAATATGTTGTTCGAGACACAAAAACCAATTGCTTTTCTGTTTTCTGAAGTCATTCGAAAATTATGAGAGGAACAGACTAAAGCTGTGAACGAAATCACCCCTACGCCTTTAAATAGGGCCCTATTTGAGGGAACAGCCAATTGTAGTGGTTTCTGAAACCATATAGTTATCAAGTCTAGTCTATCAAGAAAAAATGAGTGTAAATAATGCCCATAATGTCGAATGTCATATGTCGAATGAATTCCCACGTCCGACCAGAAGATGGCGCCTGCGGCTGAATCATCCACCCATCCATTTTCCAATCCTCTGGTCCAATGTGGCTATAGCGTAATATCATCCAGGAATAAATTCCTTTTTAATTGATTATTACATTTTTTAATTAGGGCTTATAAATCTGATTTCCATAACTGAGTTCAAGATAAATATTTCCATTAGTACAGGAGCTGCAGTTTTAAAGAGCAAACATAAACGATGCGAAAGCGTCAGTCTTTCCGGCGCACTCTCTCGTTTTCATTCACTCCCTCAAGTGTTAAATATATATATATATATATTTTAATAATATATATACATATATAATATATATATAATTAGTGGACTAATGTTGGTAATAGTGAATACGGGTACAGGCTAAGATTCGGTTGTGAACTGGTTCAACGAGTCAGTTGACATCAGATTCACTATTGAATCTGTCCAATCTGTAAAATAATCAGTTTGATCCATAAACACAAATTAATCTCTGAGTTAGATTTGTAAACTTGGTTAATCACTGATTTGTTGATCCAGCCCCTGACTCAATGATTTTTGAGAAAGTTTTTCTCGGCGTACTTTTGGAGCTGTGCTTGAACTGTTGTGATATGGAAAAGACCTTTTTTTTTTAAAGTCCCTGAGTTTCACAGAAAAACTAGAGCATTTTGGTTCAGGATGGCATAAGGATGAGTCAATAACTTTTATTTTTTTAAACTATTCCTTGAGGTTTGAGGGGAAGCGGCGGCACAGTGTTGATTGTTGTGTCGTACTTTGGCTTCAATGCAGATCTGTGGCTGAATAACTGGCAGGAGCAAGACTGATCTGTTAAGTACATGGAGAGAACATCGGTGGCTACGGGCTTTCAAGAGCACGACCGGGTCTCTAAAGCCCTGAACATTACTCACGTTAAGCACGCTGTCAGACACCAGGACATTCCTGTTTGTTTGGGGCATTGTGGGAAAATGACAGTGGTTTTCAAATCTGATGTTCACAGCTCCCGAAGACTGAACTGTTTTCCAGCTTGTGTGAAAGTTTCTCTCTTGTAAAGGTGTCAGAGAAGGCCATTAATGCTGTGAAAGAGCTTAAAGCTAAGCGCACACTTCATGCACTGTAAAAATTGCCTGGATTTTTACAAGGTTTAACAATAAAATGTTTACTGAGAATACTGTGAATTTTACTGTTAAATAAATGCAGGCCAGGTCATTTTCAGTCATATTTCAGCTCAAAGCTACACCCCCCATGCCGGCAGCCATCGGGACACCTGCAGCGTTGACGGATGCTTTATTCACCACTAAGAAGAAAAAACAGTCGCTTTATCAGAGCTGGCGGCAGACTTCATTAAAACGGCTCTATATTAAAGTGATGATCTTCTGTCAATTTATCCTCACCCTCCTTTCGATATGGAAGAACGCTCACGCTCTCCAATTAGGACAAAACGCACATAAAAGTGGTTCGTACATCTTGAGACAGCTTTGTGTTAAGAACAGACTCAAATTTAAAAGAATAGTTCACCAAAAGAAAATGTAACACAGGGCTCTACACTCAAAAAAATGATACTTTAAAATAACTCAATTCAATTACGGACAGTCAGTGGTTCCACACAACCAACTTAGTTTTTTATTAACATTAGAGGTTCATTTTTAATCTATGCAAAATCCTAAACTGATTAAGGAAGAATCTATGTAAAATAGTTATGTCCAACCAACTCCATTCAATTGTGTTCCACATGATTGATACAAGAATAACCCATTAGATGCAGACATGTTTAACTGACTGGACTCAATGGTGTTGTTACAACTTGAATGAGTGGTTTTCATTTAAATTGAAATGTTTAATTAATCCTATAATTAATGCAACTTGTTTGGTTTTGTGATTTGTGTAACTTTTGTGATGTGATGCTCTTTGTTTGCAGTCCAGTCGTCATACTGGTTTCACTCAGAACCACAGCGATCACTTAATTATTAATGTGATTAGAATAGCAGATGCTCAACACTTCACCACAATGGTCACCTCAAAACTATTAACATAACAGAAACTTTCAAATATCAACATAATAGAACAGTAAACATTAAAAAAATCCCTCAATTTTCTTATCATTTTCTCCCAGTTCAGTCGCTTTGCAAAGCATGATGGGAAGTGAAAGTCCCGTTTGATTGAGTCCTGGTTGAGTTATTTTAACATGAAAACATTAAGTTAAGTCATTAAGTCAAAAAGTAATCATTTCAAGTCAATTTAACATGAAGCAATCACGTTTGAACCAGAAACCTGATACAATGGTCTTGAATCAAAATAAGTTGTTTAAATAAAGTGAACAACATCGGAGGTCGCAAATGCGATAATTTAAGTTAAAATAAGTTAAAACTTCACACGGTCGCAGTGGTGCGAGTGCATAATTCGGGTTGTTTTGGTACCTGGCTGGCATTTTCATTGCATTAACAGTTTGACGTGTACAATCAGTTTACGCTGTTCGATGTTCAGTCACTGTCAATCTTTACATCAACAACACAAAACAAGAATATACAAATTAAGAGAACGATTCATCAACAGGCAAGGTCATTGTGACCTTGTAACTTGAGGATTTATGTCTTTGGAAATATTCTTTGACAACCTTCTTTATTCTGGAAAAGACGAGACATTTTGAAGATTTTTTTTATTTTTTATTGTTTCTACAAATCCATACAAACTATTGCGCTCAATGTTGTTTTGGATCCCATTGGCTTTCAGTGTGTGGTTCAGCGTTATTTAAAAAAAGAAGAAAAAAAATACATTCAATATCTATTGGGAACAACGTGAGGATGAGTAAATGTTGCCAATGTTGTTATTCAGAGAAAATCTTGCTTGACAATCATTCACTTCCGTCTTCTTTTTAACTCAAGTAAGTTTTAAAAGACATGAGAATGATTCAACTGTCAGGTTTAGGCTGTGTAAATACACACGACGAAGAAGATTATATGAACAGGTAAACGTTAATAATCCGAACAGGTAAAAGCACTGGAGACAGGGAAACCCAACCAAAGTATAGGCGTATAGACAACACCAGACCACGAAGATCAAACAGAACAGAGAACATGGGGATTGGAAACAGCTGTGGTGATTAGTGGGGTGTCCATGGTAACTGATTGTGGCGGGAAATTCAAACAAAGGAACATGTGACAGATTGAAAACTACAACAAAGTGACAGTCCACGTGGTGATGACGTGTGACATAAACGATGGCCGAATTTTACATTTCAAGCACTTAAAATGCTTTTTTTTTCTCTGTGCTTTGAAATGAACTCATCACAGCGAGCACAGCAACAGCCGGCATTCTAGATAGAAGTCAACATTTTTGTTCTCCTCGCACAGCCAGATTACTTTATAAAGTCTGAGATGGAAAAGTCAAAGTAGATTTTAGTGCGGTAAATGGGTGCTAACAACATCTCTTCGCAGGCAGTTAATTTCCAGCACATTAACCCTTCTAATAAATGTCAGTGTCAAACACGGCTGGCACACGCACTTACACACACACACAACCATTTCCACCAGAAATGTTATACTCTTAGGCCAGCGAATATGAGGGAAAAGAAAAAAAGAAAAGCAAGCTAACTGACAGTGACACAACAAAACCACCAGAACTCAAAAGTTTCCATCAACAGAACTCCGCAGAACGGATGGTCCAAAATAATACATGTTAAACAGGGGTTTTATGATGTGGCACGCTGAACCAAATAAAGTGTCTTCCACAACAAATATGTGAAGATTTCAAGCAAACGCAGAAGACATGTTCTTTAAGAAAGCAATCGTGCAGGCCAAATATGATATGAATGAATATAACACATAATTCACTCCAGATAAAGAAAGACGGGGTTAATGCCCCATTTTGTCAAGTCTGAGAAAGTCCTTATTACAAGAAGTGGGAAAATAGCCTGGACCACCATGAAACAAAAATCATATGTACTGTAGACATGGCAGATATACCGAATGGCCTGGAATAACAGAGTTCATAAAACTCGCAAACTAATTGAAAGCCTATAAAAACAAAAACAATCACACACACTCACACACACTGTGAGCTGATGAGAGCAAAGCATTTCACGTATGTCCTTGCGTATCTGTTTTTATGTTTATGTGCAGTCTGTCTCAGGGGTTTGTTGTAGAATCTGGTTTGGTTTATAGCTCACTTTAAAGATTAGCCTCGTTATAAAACTGCCTTCACAAGATAGATTTTACCGCTTCCAATCGCCACATGGAATGGTGGGATGTTATGTAATCTCAGAGAGAAAAATGGAAAGTCCAAAATAAAATTTAAATTAATCGAAGCGAGGAGCGAAAGGAATGCCAGGCCAGAAAAGTGAGCCGTAGGGTATAATCGCGAGCCACAAACAGCTGGCAGCGAAGACGGATCAAGAAAATAAGAACGTTAGAAGCCCATTCATTCATTAATGATGGCAATAATTATGTAATAAGGACACTCGGTATGTCACAGAATAAGCACGCAAACATCTACCACCACTAAAAGACGAAGATCTGAACCGCTCGTCTTAAGTATTTGACATAACTAGGGCATTGACCAATATGGAAATGATCAGCAAAATTATGAATTTCTCTCCCTGGTACAGATAAAATTGCTTATGGGTGCTGTGCCCTGGGCTGTCGGGTATCAACACCTTTTTTCTTACGATTTTGCATGGTTAACTCTGGATATTTGATATGCAATTATGCATAATTTCAGGCAGAAACAAACGCAGAAACAATAGACTGACTCAACAAAGACGCAACCAGACTCCGCTGGAGCGAGCAACACCTGAGGCAACATCGACTTTGTCAAACAAAGCCATGAGCCAAACATTCTCAATTACTGGACACTGAGTGTGTGTTTCATGCACATAATCTGAAAATGATTATACTTGGGCAAACAATACGCTTTTTGGGCATGCTGTATTTTTTTGGTCAAATTTGCTTTTCGTTTAAGCACATAAGCTGAAATCTCATATATCAGGGAGATTTTGATTTGCATCCACATGCTGGAAATGATCTGATTTATGGTAGTTAGAAGTATTGACAAACGGACAAACATAATAGTGGAGTACCACAAGGCTCAGCGCTGGTTCCTTTGTCGTTTTTTCTTGTTGATTCGGTCGGCGTTTCAAAGACACGACTCAAAGATTACACATGATTTAAGGTCACTTGAAGCTAAAATATACTAACAACTTGAGAATCCAAATTATATTTCCATCATGTTCTTTCTTTTTAATGCTACAGCCGGAAATATGGAATTGTTCATTTGTTTGGTAGAATCAGCATACCTGCAAGTTTTTGTAAGACTTTCACGACAATAATGACAACATGGACGGGTACATTTAAAAAATATTAGAAGTGAACTGAAAAATGTTTCCAGTGAATGATTAAAAATGTATTAAAACTGAAAGGATGGATGGGCCAATTAATCACGACGCTGTGTCCAAACCAATGAGTTTGACAGCCATTATAATATTGTAATATATATATGATATAATATATATATATATATAATATAACATTATAATATTGCTTTAGGTAATATTATAAGGAAACGTTAAAAAAAAAAAAAAAAATGTTAAGTTGCTTTGTTTCCTCTCAAAGTTTCTTCCTCATCCACTTAAACATCCGATGGAGTTATCCCTGACACTGCACTTTTTAAGCAATTAAAGTGTAACATATTTTAATCTCAAAACGTGCCACACAAATTCACTAATCAATAACTGGAAGCCAACCTCCCGAACACTTCTTGTGCAAGCCGTAGGAACTGTTAAACAAACCCCTGTGCTGATAGATGATATCAACTCCTATTCTGCGGTTAAAATAATTTACTAACCCATCTCCACAACTGGACGAGGTGTGAGGTTGATGATTAAAAGTCCATGGGCTGAGGAGATTTTAACGACGGACTGCCAAACCGGTGAAATGTGGTGTTTGAAAGGCCAGTGTTATTATGGTAATAATTCAGCATAAACTGAAATTCTAATGGACTGGAGGCCCCCGTAAAATATGTGAACACACACACACACACACACGCACACTCATTCTGCATCACACGCGTAGCAAAACTAATCATCACTTCACAATTTCATCCATGTTTTTGGGATGGAAAAAGACTGCAAATAAAAAGAAATGTTTTCGAATGCAGCCCGATCTGGCCTGGTTCGGCCGATTCCGTCCTCCAATAGGCAGCTCGGGTTGATTTCTAAACTTTTCCTTTGCTCTGATCTTGCCTGAAGTATGTGGTGACTTGGACTCTCATCCGCACAGTAACGATATTATCACACACCGTTCCATTCAGTACAAACAGAAACATAACAAGCTAACTGGGATGAAAGAGCAACATTACAAGCACATAGAGGAGTAAAAAAAAAGAAAAAAAAAGTGAATAAAATTACAAAATATGTCCATCAAACCAACAAAAAAAAGTCATATTTTCTCTTTTAGTCTCTACTGTAGACTGTCTGTTTAGCTCTTTTTAAATGACTTGATCAAGCAAAACAACTGGCAGAGGATGTCGTCGCAGCGGGGACGTTCTGCTGTTGCCCTACTCTGACACAAAACAACCATAAAATACGAAGCCGTAAAACCTCCACAACCCACATAAAACTTGATATCGGCACTAAGAGGTTGTAATTATTATTCAGAACAACGGGAGTTCTGAATGTTTGGTGGTGGATTTTAATTCTGCAAAACACTGTAGATGTGAGAACGAGATGTTTCAGATAGAAAAGACCCCATGAAACTACTTAAAGAACACAGGTTCCTTTCCGGGAGCAGGAAGTTGGGGCTGGACATACAGATCATCCATGTTTTAATAGGCTATACTCACAAACACAATTTGCTGTTTGCTATTAGGGTTGCATGATTAATCAAATTAAACTGGAATTGCGATACTGTGCAATTTTCAAATCTCAAAGGCTGAGATTTAATGAGATAAATATATGCATTGTGTGTTTCAGGTTGAAGCGCAGCACTAGTGTTCAGCATCCGGTGCTTTCAGTATATTAGAGCCACTCTGCACGAGTTTGCTTTTAGGCTGCGTTCACACTTGTAGTTCGGTTGGTTTGGTTGGTTTGGTCAAACATATAGTCTTTGGTCCGTGTCGCGTTCATATATCAACCGAACCGCACCAGAGTTCGTCTGGAAGCGGACCGAGACCCATCTTTTTAGCGGTGTCGGTCCGCACCAGGGTTCTGATGGCAGCGTTCACATATGAACCGCACTCACTGAGCAATCAGGGTTCGTTTTACTCGAACCAAACATGACAAGTGTGAACGCACCCCAAGATACATTTTAGAACATGTGCCAACCACATTCCCAAGCTTCTAATGAAAAAAGCTTATTAACTTGCTATTGTCAAAAAAAAGAGAAGCTTTAAGGGTTACCAGCAGTTTTTCACCAAAGTAAAAGTTTAACTGTTAATTCTTTTACAGATGAACTGAAATAAAATTAAATATTGCTTAAAAACTAGATTTTTTTATTTTAAATATAAGTCTACATACATATATATATATTCACACATACACTTGTCCAGCCCTGTTATTCTACTATATTCTACTGTATGTTATAATGTGTACATACAGCTGAAAAAAGTTAGAGTTATTTTTATTTATTTTTTTTCCAGGGTTTAATGCGACAAAAGGTAAAGATTTCATGGACACCTATGATGACTTTCTATAGGCACTGTATATGTGATTGTTGTTTCACATATACACTTGTTTCACACTATTATAAATTGTAAACTATCATAAATATATATATATGTGACGAGCAGGGTGGGCGAGAGCCATGAGGGAACGGCGCGAGGCCGGTGACTCGAGTGATAATGAGCGTAATCTGCGCGCTACACCGGTCTCGTGTCTCTCACGGAGGAGCTCCGGAAGCATAAAACAGGAGCGACGGCAGTGAAGGACAAGAGAGGACCAGGCCTGGACTTTATGTTGTGTTTTATTTTGTTTGTCGCCGTGAGGAACTGCCGCCCTTTTACTTTCGTTTTATGGTTGGTTTATTTATTTGATTAAAGTATGTTGAATGTTAAAAAAAAAATAAAATAAATAAATAAAAAATAAAACACAACATAAATTCCAGGCCTGGTCCGGTCCTCTCTCGTCCTTCACTGTCGTCGCTCCTCTTTTATGCTTCCGGAGCTCCTCCGTGAGAGACACGAGACCGGTTTGTAGCGCGCAGCTGACGCTCATTATCACTCGCGTCACCGGCCTCGCGCCGTTCCCTCACGGCTCTCGCCCGCCCTGCTCGTCACAATATAGAAAACGTGATGAGTGAAACAATAAGATACTTATCAACAATCATTCAAGGCACTGATAGGTTCATGGAAATTGAGCATGGTTTAAACCAGGCTGTAAAAGATGGAATAAGGAAGAAAGTTGTTTCGGTCAGAGGTCCAACATACAAATAATTATGCCCAATAAGTCTAGGAATCTGTATTAAGAAACATAAACATGGTCAATTTTGATTGACAGATGGTCAATTTCATGTTGACTTGAAAACTGTCCTGCAGTGAGATTGTTATCTTCGTTTTCTTAAAACAGCTCATTTCATTTATCACTTTTTTTACTCTGCAGTTATTTCATAACCTTCTCGTTATATAAATGTTATACGAAACAATATTTACAGAAGTCATGTCTATCATACTAACGGACACGACCTCCTGTTGTGGCGGGGGGAGGCCTTTCTCAGGGATGTCAGTCACCACGAGCGTATGTGCTTCAGTCTGTAAAGGGAAAGACAGCACGTCTTTTCTGAAAGAAGAGGGGAAAGGGTCATTGCGTAAGTACTTGACCGCACTTCTTTGATCGCTCCGTGACCAGTTTGATTGACAAGAGCCGCTGTCAGAGGCCTCTCTCTATATTGAACACAGCATTCCTTATGCCGAGAGACAGTGTTCCTCTGTAAAGGACCATTACTGTCCGTGAGACTACCTACACATTAGCTGGAGTCAGGTGTGCACATCTTTCTGGGTTCTGGTTGATGATGGATGCCCTGACAATTACAGCAGACTGGAGCCTTGTTCTTCAGACTTATTTGAGTAATAAAAAAATGTCTGTTTGCCATCGGTTTGTACGGTACAGGGACGATAATCCAAGTCTAATTGCTTGGAGAAATTATGTTTTATTACAATTGTCCCTTTAAGAGAATAATTTGTGCAATTAATTATAAAATGAAAAACGAAACTGTAATGCTATTATGAATGTCCTGTACATCAATACTGGAATTTGTCAACAATCAGAGGACTCAAAGTTTGAAGCACGTGCTCCTATTAATTCTACAACGAAAGTGTCAGCTGATAATTAAAAAGCTGCCTGAAGAAAGGACCAACAAATGGACAGACAGACCAGATGGATGGATGCAGAATTTAAAAATGTAATTTCACAGATGGATAGATAGGATGGGACGTGCAGAAAGATTGACAGATGAGAGGAAGAGGCACACAGGCAGATATCTGTCTCCAGACAGACAAAAAACGGATGGAAAGATCAATATCAATCTGGACAGACAGACAGAGACCAATATCTGTTGTCAGATTCATATCTTTGGTAAAACATTAAACATTAGTTATTGTATTAACTAACATGAACTGACCGTGAGCAATACATTTGTTACTGTATTTACTACGTTAGTTAATGAAAATACAATTGTTCATTGTTTATGTTAGTTCACAGCGCATTAACGAAGATTTTAATAACATATTAGTAAATGTTGAAATTTACATTAACAAAGATTAATAAATGCTGTGTAAGTGCAGATCATTATTAGTTATATGTTAACTAATGAACCTTACTGTAAAGTGTTATCTTTTATATCTTTCGACAGACAGACAGACAAGAGGAACAAGAGAGAAAGACAGATTTGTACGGTGGCCGAGAGAGCTCAACGCGCTGCAAATAAGAAAACGCATGCAAATTTAAAAAAAAAAAACGTGATCATCAGTTTGACAACACATGTGCTGCAAATCCTCACAACACATGCAAACACAAAAACGCGCTGCAAATACACAAAGCACAACGGAAATGTTTCAAGCGGGACCCCAAAAAGTGACGGACCCTACTAGACAACAGCACAAACTAAAAAATATTAAATATATTATGTAGGCATGAACTCCATGTGATGTGTTTCACTAACAGAAAAGTTGTTGTTGTTCACTCATTCAACTTTAAGAGATGATCATTTAGTGGATGATTTAAAAATATTCGTTAATCGTCTGTAGCGCACTAATGTGACGTCATCGTAACGGCGCCTGAAAAACACTTTATTAAAAATAATAAATGCATGAAATAATGTACAGTTGTTTATTTTTGTTTGCAGTTTTTATAGTATTTAATGATTGTGCACTCAAATGCCGTACACTATATAGGGATCAGTGAATGAGTGAAGGGGGAGTCGAACTGGTTTTGGACGCACGTCCTAGTAGGGTCCGTCACTTTTTGGGGTCCCGCTTGAAACATTTCCGTTGTGCTTTGTGCAATTTGCAGTGCGTTTTTGTGTTTGCATGTGTTGTGAGGATTTGCAGCACATTGTTTTTTTTTATTTGCATGTGTTTTCTTTTATTTTCACGTGCTTTTTTTTTTATTTGCATGCGTTTTCTCATTTGCAGCGCTTTGAGCTCTCTCGGCCACCGTAGATTTCACCCACATGTGGACATATAAATATGACAGGCAGATCAAAGACGAAGTCAAGCAAGCAAAGGTCAAACAAAGACATGATGAAATATTCTTTTTGACTGAAGGTGAAGTGGTCACATTCACTAATAATTGCAAACGGATGTTCTTATATCGCGTGTGCAGAAAAGGTTCTCATGCGCAATTTCAACGGGACTGGAAAGTGCATTCATAAATGTAATATTTCAATAAATTATAATAATAACAAACACATATTATTATTATTATTATACTCTATTCTATTCTAGTCATTTTTTTAAATGATGTTGAAATAAGAACTATTCACCTTTATTACCCTGGAAAGCATCAAGCCAAGCACACTGTTGGTCTCCACACACACTCACACTTCTTGTCCAGCCTGCAGGTTCCAACATATCTATAAATATACAGGAAATCCCAATAAATACATAAATAATAAGCAGTTGTTTCCCTTGGCATACGGGTTTGTTTGAGAATATCTCTGTATATTTAAACTGCGGTGGTTATATGAGGAGAACTCTATACTCTCCATTCATGGGCGCAGACCTCCAGCCGCATAAGCGGGAATGAATCAGGGTCTTTGACAAGGTACATCAAATCAATAGCGCTATTGATTTGTGCATCGCCGTCTTTTTTCGCAACGATGTACACAGATCAGAAGAGTTCCAGAAGTGATTGTCTTAAGATTACTTTGGAACATTAAAGAAACATAGTTGAGGGTCAGCCAATCAAAAAGCAGCACGACGGTCTAGCTTAAGTGTTGGCGCTTTATGAGTGGTAATAATAATGCCAGTTTCCTTTCTCCTGGTGTTTTTTTTCTGTCTGGGCCAAAGCACGGTGAAGAGGGGGAAAAAAAATCCCAATCCAACGACATGTTTTGAATTAGACTGGTGTGTTTTTGGACTGAGAATGAAATGAAAATGAGAGCGTATTCAAGAGAAGCTGACGGTGACATAACACTGAAACCCTCAAACCATCTTGCAGTAGTTACCTTTGATATAAAACAAAACGAGTCCTTGTTTTTAAATCAGCTAAAACTAAAGCTAATATCATATGTAAAACATTTTCATTACTTGCAATAAAATAAATACTTTAAAAGCGTATTTGATTTCAGCCAGTTGCATTTCTCGTTTTTGCTTTAGTGTTGTTAAAAGGCCTGACCCTAATACCAACTTCAAACTTTCAAAACTCTTTCAAATTCAAACTCTCCCGTGCATTGAACATCGTGGCCATCGTGGTCACGCACGCATCAGACGGCTACGATGTTCAATGCACGGGAGAGTTTGAATTTGAAAGAGTTTTGAAAGTCTGAAAGCAGACATCTCTCAGTGGATTGTTCGCTGAGAAACACTCCCGTAAGAGCAACACCGATGTCTGTTTACAACGTGTTTTTGAAGCGTTGATCATTGTAGCCAATCACAGACTGATCTGATGAGCGTGCGAACGCGATCGCCAATCGGGGGTATTGACGAATCTGCCAAAAGTGTCACGTTTTTACAGTTTCAGTACCCGCTTGGTATTGCGGTCCACTACACTATTTTATTTCGTACAAGTTATAGAAAATAACTAAAACTAAAATAACTAATATGAAATAAACAAACTATAAACCAAAACTTTATAAGACCAAAACGTACAAACTTTAATATTAAAATAAAAACAGAAGTATACTATATTTAGTATGGTATATCAATGATACGAAAATAACACTGCTTCTTTCCAGCTCTTGTGACTGACATCCAAATGAGTTTTGTGCTGTTATTAGAAGTCTGGTTTATATCAATACGTCGATAATTACTATCCTGTAATGAACGAACAAAACTAAAATTCTATCCGATTTACATACATAAAACACTAAAACCTGAGCTCTTCAAAAAAACACTAGAAGTGAATTTAGGTATCAAAACCATAATTATAATTATAATATTTTTTTTTATTTTGAAGAACTTGAAAGTTACCCAAAGTTTCCGCCTCGGAATTTTAGAAAAAACAAAATAATTGCGACTTTTTAACTCACAATTATGACTTTTTTCACAGAATTGCGTTATGTAAAGTCGCAATTACGAGTTATAAAATCAGAACTACGGGATATAAACTCGCAATTCCGAATCACGTAATTCTGACTTCATAGCGCGCAGTTGTGAGTTTACATAACACAATTCTGAGAAAAAAATTGTGAAACAATTCAGAAGTGTGAGTTTATGTCCTGCAATTCTGAATTTATAAATCGCAATTGCGACTTTATATCATACGATTTTGCTAAAAAAAAAAGGGGGTCAGAATTGTGAGATGTAATGTCAAATTAAAATAAAATAAGAAAAATAAAAACAAAGAAATCACCATTTTTCAACACATGTCCCGTTTAAGCCAACACCCCCTAAACAGGATCCAGGACCCAGAATGGCTCCCCGAGTCGCCAACATTTAAAAGCTTTTCTTTCGTTTGGAAAGTAACCTCTGTAAAAAAATGACATAATCAACACTATTTGCCAGGTGCATCTTTTATCATCAGTGTTTTCATCGCATGTGCATTACAGCGCTTTTAATGACGGCCGTAAATAAAGCTGAAGCCCTCGTATTGGGAGCCACTGCTCATAACCAGAAATTCACCAGCTCCAGCTTTGACTCTGATACAACATGAAGTATCTGACAAGGGATATGCTTCAACTGGAGTCTGGATAATACCACAGTGAAGCGAAAACCTGTAAGGATTCCTGAAGTGTGAGGAGTTCCTGGATTAATACCGAACACATGTCCGGAGGAGAGCCGCTTCTTCCAGTGGCTGCGCTTCAGGATTAGGAGAAGCGCTCTCATGGAAACAGTTTTGTTCTTCTTTCCACTCACACTTAAGCCCCTTCCACTTGCCTCAAATCAGCCGTCACATATTTCAACTGCTATTTTTCCTTCGACGGGAACCACTGAGACTGAATGATAAACAAGGAGTAATGTACGAAGTGGGAGAAGACGTCGGTTTCTGGCTCCGCCGTTCAGAATGAACTTTCCACAACAATCCTGACGTACGACTGCCGTCTCCACCGAACGGCGTCTGGGGTGCACGAATTTGTCTATGCACACAGAAAGAGAAATGCAGTCACATTCGTAATGTTTCGAGATGTTTGTTGCGCCGCCGCCGCCACCGCCGGTGGTGGATCTGGGAAAGCGATCACAGTGTGCGCTTCAAATTTCCTTCTCCGATGAGATGCTGGATCTATCCGAGCATCTGAACATTGTGTTTCCATTGCAGGGTGTGTCTGGAGGCAGCAGTCAGAGCCCTGATTCCACCTGAAGACTGAGACAAGGATCTGTTTGTGGTATTCCATTAGATTTATGTCTTAAACAGCCAGGACCACAACAGCTTTGGTTAACGTGGTGTCTTGGTGCAGAGTTCCTCTTATAAGTGAATGAAATACAAAAATATGGATGAGGAAATTGTATATAAATATATACTTAGTTACGTATTTAAAATACAAAATGTGAGTGACTGTGTTTCATTTTAAATGGGTGGTAATCAGATTACAGTTCCATCTGAAAAGTGTTTTAGATTACCAAAGTGATTACTTTGAGTTTTAATGTCATTTAAACAGCGATTGGTGATTCTCTGACTCTGACCGTCTGAAAAAGACGAGTTCAGTTTCATGTTTTCCACTGTTTTCATGTTTTGGGAGTCATTTTATAATTCACTCGTCACTGCGACTTTTTCTCACAATTTGTTTTTCCTTCTCACAATTGTGAGTTTGATTTCACAATTCTGACTTCTTTTTCTCTGAATCGTGAGATTTAAACTCACAATTGCAAGTTATAAAGTCCGAATTGGGAGATATAAACTTGCTAAATACTTAAATACTGACTTTTTTTTCTTGCAGTTGTGAATGTAGTGTGCGAGTTTATATCTCATAATTCTGACTTTTCTCAATATTGTGAGTTTATATCTCATAATTCTGACTTTTCTCAATATTGTGAGTTTATATCTCATAATTCTGACTTTTCTCAATATTGTGAGTTTATATCTCATAATTCTGACTTTATAACTCACAATTGCAACTTTATATCACTCAATTCTGAGGTAAAAAGTCAGAATTGTGAGATAAAAACTCTCAATGACCTTTTTTGTGTTTGTTTCACACTTATTAGCATTCCAAAGTATTCTAAAGTATTTAGATTAAGTGACTAAACTTGAGTAATGTAACGAAATACGCTACAAATGATATTTAAAGCATGTATTTTGTAATCTGTAGTGAAATAGATTTTAAAAGTAACACACCCAGCCCTGTATATATATATAATATTGGATATATACTGTAATTGTTCATGAACTTTGACCTGACGCATGACGTATTGACGAACAGGAAAGCTCAGATGATAGAGCAAGAATTCGAAGTCCTAAATGAGAAATTTTGGAAGAGCTTCAGCTTCTATTTGTTTGGCATCTACACTCATGTAATCTTACGTTTCTCCTACATCATACGCCGAAACTCTACTCTCTCGTGAACGCGCAACCGTTACTGGAAGCAAGTGATTAAAGTCGACAAAGTCATAAATGTGGATATTTTTCCATACAAAATTGCATCAGTTCACTTCAGAAGGCCTTTATGGAGCCGCATGGATTACTTTTTGGATGAATGGATGAACTAAAGATATACTGAGGTATGAATGATTGTGCTAAAGTGGAAATATTGCAAGTATACTTTAGGTACACTTTAAATATCTTGCATTTATTATACAACCATCATACACTCCTTATTAATATTAAAACACGTTTTAGGCATCCTTAAGAAATGTGCATCATGCAATAAGAAATACTCAAAATAAAGTTCAATTATAATTTTATATCACAAATTCTTAAGTGGTGTCAATAAATATGCTAATGGTTTGAAGCACACTAAGTATGAAATAAATGTAATTTAAATAGATTTTGGTAGAGGTTTTTCACCATGCACACATATTTCACAAACATCGCTCACGGTGTTACAGAACTCATTTTCTCGTTGCAGTTCTCTGATTGGTTGACTTTTCTTTGCAGAATTATGGGTAATGTAGTTTTCCCACCTGGAATTATGCTGTTCAATAGAAGCAAATATAATGGATTAACAACCTCATAGCTCACAGTATGACTGTCTTTATGGTTAAAATTACATTTGCCCATGGAGAAAATGAATCTGACTGTTGCAATTCCCTCAAGTTCCACAAGGAAAACCGTAAACACATAAGTAGCCAGCCGAGGAAGCATCATGAAGTCATGAAAGGGACTTTAAAGGCATAATCAATACAGGATTTGTTTTCCCTTTACCGTATGTATTCCAGTGAGGTGAAAGAGGGAAGAAACGCTTCATTTCCATCCATCCACGGCACATCTTTGCTCAGCAGGCCTTCCTGTCCACAGAAGTCGGAGCCGAGGGACGAGTGCATCTATTGCTTGCCCTCAAAATCTCCAGCTCCAGAAAAGACTTCTTTTCTCTTTCCACAGCTGCTGGCACCTCTTTATTTTTCTTTGAGATGGGAATAGGATATGTGACATTTGTTTGCCATTTGAATGACATACAGGATTCATCAAAAGCCAAGGATACCTTACGTACGATTAGCAGAGCAAAAGACCCAGCAGGATGCAGGACTTCAAATGGAAGTTTTCTTTGTTTTCTTCTAGCTCTCGAACTCATATTTATCTTGGTCTGCATGAAATGAAAATGTACCCATATGGATGCATCTCGAGCATGTCCAATATCACTTCCATTCATTCACTATAGAACCCACAAATCCCGGAGCCAAAACGCAGAAACTTTCCACGAGCCCTTTTTTTTTAATTTACCGAATTCCCAGTCTGACTACTGTATCAAACATTTTTTTTTTTTTTTTTTTTTTGCAAACAATCTCCCAATTTTTCTGTTGCGTAATATCCCTCAATAATATGTTCTCTTCCCACAGTACTCCCCGAATATCCCACACCACACTTAATTCCAGAGACGGTTCCAAACACTCCATAGTATTTACATGACTCGACTGCGGAGATTTCGGTTTGCTTCTTTTACCCCAAATTTATGTCCCGAGGCGACTCAGTCATATCATATACCAAAACATAAGCCCAGCACATCTGATGTCACTACATGTCAGCACTTCTTGTAACGTAGAAAACTCTTCATAAATAAGAATGAGTTTTTCCACATCCCCAGAGCACCATTAATAAACGCAGTTGTAGTTTTAAAGCGTATGGAAACCGCAGCAGGGCACCATTACGGACCAGAAGGGTAATGGAAAAAATGTACATTCTCTTCTCCTACAAATAACAGCGGTCATATCAGAAATATTCCTCCCTTCAATAGCTCCATATGTTCTACATAAAATTCCATTGCAGAGCCATGTGCTAACTGAGCACCATCTCCCGACGTAAGCGACCGTCTCAAAAGTGCTGTTTTTCATCTGACATCCCCACGTAGGATATTAACGCGTAATGGCCTTAGGCTAACCAGTGATGTATCGTTTCAGATGACACAACCGTAGCTCCATTCGCACCTGCGAGAGGTTTGAAGAACACGAGGAGTTGTTGTACTCCTGTGTACATCTGTGTGGGTTCTCAGTCATCTGGAGATGTTTGTTCAAACACTGGAGACAGTGTGATTCATCACTAATTGGATGTTGGAGATTCCTCTGCTTTAAAACCTCACCAAACCACAACATCCAGAGATGCGCAAACCGTCGTGGGAATTGCTTCCCCGGCGATGTGAATCACGGTCAGGCGTGGTCGTCGGCTCTTGGGACGAGCTGAGCAGACACGGACACCAGCTGCAACCCTCAGCTGGAGCAACCGGTAGATTGGGGAGGGAATACAATGTGGAAGAGAGAGTGAACCAGACGAGTGCAAAACACAACAACTAGTCAAATACAATGTTTACTCTCACAGATCATGAATAAGTATCATTCCTAGCCCACTAAATCTTCGGAAATTTTGATTCGCAACAAGACAGGACATCTCTGCATCCTATTATGTCCTAAGAGACCGTGACTTCCTCATGTACCACAGTTGGGATTATTTTTGGGTAATTATAAATTACAAGTGCCCATCCCTAAAAAGAGAAGTAACAAGGAATACGTTTACAGGTCTCAAAACTATCCATTTTGGATTGCAAACACGACCACAACACAGCCCTGAAGTGTCAGCAGAGACTGTGTCAACTAGATCATCCCTTCCGAAGGCCTTGCTGACACAACAGAACATAGATCCCATGCCAACGTGATGAATACAATCTTCAACTAGATGGAACTGGATTAAATATTTTGCCTGGATCAATCAAGCACTGTTCGCTGTTGGCCAAAGGAGAACTGGTCTCTGGTTTCTCCCAAGCCTGGTTTCTCCCAAGCCTGGTTTCTCCCAAGCCTGGTTTCTCCCAAGCCTAGTTTCTCCCAAGTCTGGTTTCTCCCAAGCCTGGTTTCTCCCAAGCCTAGTTTCTCCCAAGCCTGGTTTCTCCCAAGCCTGGTTTCTCCCAAGCCTGGTTTCTCCCAAGTCTGGTTTCTCCCAAGTCTGGTTTCTCCCAAGCCTGGTTTCTCCCAAGCCTGGTTTCTCCCAAGCCTGGTTTCTCCCAAGTCTGGTTTCTCCCAAGTCTGGTTTCTCCCAAGCCTGGTTTCTCCCAAGCCTGGTTTCTCCCAAGCCTGGTTTCTCCCAAGCCTGGTTTCTCCCAAGTCTGGTTTCTCCCAAGCCTGGTTTCTCCCAAGTCTGGTTTCTCCCAAGTCTGGTTTCTCCCAAGCCTGGTTTCTCCCAAGCCTGGTTTCTCCCAAGCCTGGTTTCTCCCAAGTCTGGTTTCTCCCAAGTCTGGTTTCTCCCAAGCCTGGTTTCTCCCAAGCCTGGTTTCTCCCAAGCCTGGTTTCTCCCAAGTCTGGTTTCTCCCAAGCCTGGTTTCTCCCAAGCCTAGTTTCTCCCAAGCCTGGTTGACTTTTCTCCTGACCTGACTTTTCTCAATATTGTGAGTTTGTATCTCATAATTCTGACTTTTCTCAATATTGTCAGTTTATATCTCATAATTCTGACTTTTCTCAATATTGTGAGTTTATATCTCATAATTCTGACTTTATAACTCACAATTGCAACTTTATATCACGCAATTCTGAGGTAAAAAGTCAGAATTGTGAGATAAAAACTCGCAATGTCCTTTTTTGTGTTTGTTCCACACTTATTAGTATTCCAAAGTATTCTAAAGTATTTAAATTAAGTTACTAAACTTGAGTAATGTAACGAAATACGTTACAAATGACTTTTTAAAGCATGTATTTTGTAATCTGTAGTGAAATACATTTTAAAAGTAACCCAGCCAGCCCTGGGAACGACATGAGGGTGAGTATTCAATGACAGAATTTTCATTTTGGGAGAACTATCCCTTTAATAACACAACTAATACATAAAAAGTTTGTAAAATCAGGTCATACAAATGTTTAGTCGTTTTAAAACTTACTTAAAACATTTCTCCATCTCCAATCATATAGTAAAACAAAATGTCTATGTGATCAACACCAGCACACAAAAATGAACACTGAATCTGGTGATTAATCCATCACGTGTCCATTATGGATACAATAAGGAGAGAGAGAGAGAGAGAGAGACTAAAGGCAGCCCTCCTGCCAGATAAACGGCAGCTTTACTGTTCTTGGCTTGCGTTCTACTAAACTCTCTTTACTTTACACACACAATTCATCAGTCATCCACTCAGGCACGTCTGAAGCCACCCATGTCACAGCTGCAAAGGCCCCTAAAAATGCTAAAGTATGGGTCCAACCGAACTGTGAACTATTAGATGCATCCAAATTAGCTGAAGGAATAAAAAAAAAAAAAATCTGTCATCATTTACTCGCCCTCAAGTTGTTCTAAACCGGTCTGACTTACATTCGTCTGTGATCACAAAAAATAAATATATATATATTTTGAATAATGCCTGTGTCCTAATAATGTTTCAGACCTCATTGACTTTCATTATATGGACAAAACAACTGAAACTTTCTTTAAAACGTCTTCTTTTGTGTGCAGTCACATTTACCGTTCTGATTTTTTGTGTCATTTCAATAGGAAAGGTTAGGAAAGATTTCCTCACTTAGATTTTGCCTTTGCCGACCAACAGAAAGGTGATCGGTAAGGTGATTATAAACTGAGCTTTATAACCCCTGTCTGATAATACTGTAAAAATCATACCTTTCTTCTTTAGCAAACCATAAAACCCTCAGACTATCATCCATTAAACTGTGTAATCCACATTTAAAGACGGTTAATCCGAGATGCAGTTTTCCCAGAAGCAGTGGCGGTTCTAGACAAATTTGACTAATTGTTTAACCAGAGGGGCACATTAAAAATGGTAACAAATTATATTTAAAGATTATAAACTACTTTACTTTACAATCATATAAACATTTATTACAACATTTGTACAAGAGTGAGTGCAAGTGCAAAATAGGTTGATTCATCAATGTTGATGATTATTATCAGTGATTTGTAAGGGATCATGTGACACTGGAGACTGGAGTAATGATGATAAATTCAGCTTTGATCACTGGATATAAATTACACTGTACCATATATTCACATTGAAAACAGTTATTTTACATTTTAATAATATCTCACAATTTTAGAGCTTTTTTTTGTATTTTTAATAACATAAATGCAGCCTTGGTGAGCAGAAGATACTTCTTTCAAAAACAACCATAATAGTTCAGTTTCCAAACGTTTGACTGGTAGTGCATATCTGCATGTATTTCAAAATGTAGGCCATGTATTTACTTTAAAAAAGAAACATTAGAGCCATATTGACATTGATCCTCTCTCTGTCCCTGTATGTTTTCTTCCTCCTCACCCTCTTCTTCATCCTCCTCACCCTCTTCTTCATCCTCCTCACCCTCTTCTTCATCCTCCTCATCCTCTTTTTCATCATCCTCATCCTTTTTCATGCTCCTCACCCTCTTCTTCATCCTCCTCACCCTCTTCTTCATCCTCCTCATCCTCTTTTTCATCCTCCTCATCCTCTTTTTCATGCTCCTCACCCTCTTCTTCATCCTCCTCACCCTCTTCATCATCCTCCTTACCCTCTTCTTCATCCTCCTCACCCTCTTTTTCATCCTCATCATCCTCTTTTTCATGCTCCTCATCCTCTTCTTCATCCTCCTCACCCTCTTCTTCATCCTCCTCATCCTCTTCTTCATCCTCCTCACCCTCTTCTTCATCCTCCTCATCCTCTTTTTCCTCCTCCTCATCCTCTTCTTCATCCTCCTCACCCTCTTCTTCATCCTCCTCACCCTCTTCTTCATCCTCCTCACCCTCTTCTTCATCCTCCTCATCCTCTTTTTCCTCCTCCTCATCCTCTTCTTCATCCTCCTCACCCTCTTCTTCATCCTCCTCACCCTCTTCTTCATCCTCCTCACCCTCTTCATCATCCTCCTTACCCTCTTCTTCATCCTCCTCACCCTCTTCATCATCCTCCTTACCCTCTTCTTCATCCTCCTCACCCTCTTTTTCATCCTCATCATCCTCTTTTTCATGCTCCTCATCCTCTTCTTCATCCTCCTCACCCTCTTCTTCATCCTCCTCATCCTCTTCTTCATCCTCCTCACCCTCTTCTTCATCCTCCTCATCCTCTTTTTCCTCCTCCTCATCCTCTTCTTCATCCTCCTCACCCTCTTCTTCATCCTCCTCACCCTCTTCTTCATCCTCCTCACCCTCTTCTTCATCCTCATCACCCTCTTCTTCATCCTCCTCACCCTCTTCTTCATCCTCCTCATCCTCTTCTTCATCCTACTCATCCTCTTTTTCCTCCTCCTCATCCTCTTCTTCATCCTCCTCACCCTCTTCTTCATCCTCCTCACCCTCTTCTTCATCCTCCTCATCCTCTTCTTCATCCTACTCATCCTCTTTTTCCTCCTCATCCTCTTCTTCATCCTCCTCACCCTCTTCTTCATCCTCTTCATCCTCTTTTTCATCCTCATCATCCTCTTTTTCATCCTCCTCATCCTCTTTTTCATCCTCCTCACCCTCTTCTTCAACCTCCTCATCCTCTTCTTCACCTTCCTCATCCTCTTTTTCCTCCTCCTCATCCTCTTTTTCATCCTCAATACCTTGATTTGTTTCTCTCACTTTTTTGTTTACAAAAAAAAGGACGCCATGTCCCTTCCTCGTGTCATGATAACTATCAGAGGAAAAAAACGTGCATTACATTTCGTTGCCTCCCTAGTTAACACGGGCAGATAACCCGTTGATTACTTTCCTCAAATGTATGTTATCGCAATGCAACAGCCAAGACAGATGAAGTCACGTGATTAACATCACAACATTGTGCAGGAACAACCAGTTACTTACGAGAAACGAGTCACTTACGCGGCCGGCGCCGCTATAATTTACCCGTGTAGAACGTTCCGTCGCGTTAGTTCCGCTTTTGGCGCTCGCGGGTAAAATCATAATAAAGTCGTAATTAATTTTTTTTTTTTTGGTCAGCACAGGGGGGGCCAGGGACATGACTACAGAGGCACGGGCCTCCGTGCAGAACCGCCACTGCAATACATTAGGCCCAATTCAGTATTCGACGTGTGTCCCTAACCCAATAAGACTGTCCAAATGGACACACATGCAAAGCAGCTGAACAAACAGATGACACATTGAATGAAGCTGACCGCTCTGCACACTGAGCGCTGATGTCATTTAACGCAACCACATAATATACACGGAGAAAAACTAGTTCTCCGCTGATGAATCAAAACTTGGACTATAGGAACGAGGGCAGTCATTTTTCCGCAGCCTCTGATATTTGCCAGAGTTCCTTCCACTTTTTTGGGGGGGTTTTTCCACTGACTGGCCTGCGTAGTTTCTCGATTTTTAGTGTGTGGACGTATCAGGTTTTGACCCAAACCGAAGTCATGGCCCATCAGGGCATATTAACAACAACGCACCTTCCAATCCTGGGATAATCCCAGGCGACTCACACTCAGCTAACAACCCTCCCGCACAAGCTCGCAGCCTGCATTCGTTACTCAAACACGAGCGGGCCGAAATTGCACCCCAGTTGCCAATAGATGTACATGTGCCCCATATGTCTGCCTGCAGACGTGCACACCAGAGAGTTCCCACCACACAGCTTGTATTTTCAGTTTTGGGCTGAGGGAATTGAGTATCGCTAAAAATTAATGTGCATGTCTATTCAGCAAACGTGTTTGTTTACCCATTGTAAATCTGCTTAGCATATCATATAACGTGTTGAAATGGGCCCAGCTCTGTGTCAACATGAGCCACAAATTGATGTGGTGCGTGCTAAGCGACCCTTTCACACACTTCTAGAATAAGCATACCCGATGCGAACCCTAAAATTTACTGTGTGAGACCGTGAAACTCATTTCAAATCGAGAAACGTCAGCATCACTTTGACTTCCGTAATCGGACATATTTTTGAGTAAAACAGGACTTGATTCTATCCATCGGGAATTTTTTTCTATGGGGCACATACCAAAATGAAGCCGTCGTTTGGAGTGGAGGTGTTGAAAGCGGGGGCAAGAGGTCAACTTTTTCTTGGTCGACATGGTCCCATTAGCTTTCGCTGGTAGATGTTGTAACTGCAACTTGTTTTAACCCTGCCATTCATGTGCATCACTACACCAAATTACTACAACGAAACATCACGTTTCAGAATTTACAAATGAATAATAAATTATATTCATACTCAAATTCATACTTATGGTAGTTATATAATTTATTACTAATTTGTACAGTTTTTTCTTTTGAACGCAGATATTTTTTTTGTCTTTTTTCACTTGTCTGTGCTACCGTTTCATTTCATTTCAATATGGATGGTATCCGACAAAATAATAATCATAAATAGAGCCAGATCAACTGTGGAGACATAATAATCTTTAACGTTTTTGCTCTTAAAACGTTTCATTTTCAATTGATATATTTTTAGAGATTACATCAAAAAAGTCGGACAATTGTTTGCGGCAATTCTCATTCATGGCATCGGCAAACTTGAAACTGTTGCACGACTCTGAATGAAATCCAATGACGTCAGATCTTGCTTATCGAGGGACATGTGATCCAAAATTAGACGCAACACTCTCTCCAGTCGTAGAGCCACGGACCCTCACATCTCCCAATAATAAGACCATCTGAATCGGGCTGTAGTCATGTTTCCTGTCATGTCATGTGATTCCCTTGCCCCTGATACGATCTCATCATGTGCTTCCTTTGCTTCATGCTTTTTGTTCTGATCGGTTTCTAGTCTTGATTACTCACAGGTGTATCATGTTAATCATTAGTTATGGTGTAAATATAGCCCTCTTGTTTCCATTGTGCCTTGTCTAGCTTTGTCAATATGACCTATTGTTTATGTCAAGTTCTCATGTATCTGGTTTACGTTTGTCAATAAATCTGCACGTGGGTTCGCCTTCAATGGACTTGGTTGCAGATATAAAGCATGAACTGGACTTTTCACCTCTATCTGGTGCCTTTCACAGTAGAAGAACGTAAATTGAAGTAAAGGTCACTGGATGTGTCTTGCTTAAGACATGGTAAAGTCTGGAATGTAAAAGTTTTATATTTATATATATATATATATATATGCATGGGACAAGATATGTCCCTGTTTGCTTCTGGAAGGATGGAGAAAACATATAAAAGAAGACCAAGAGGGTCGTCTAACCTTGATTTCTTTTACATCACTGCACTTGATTAGCATGACGCTAAAGAATTGGGCTCGAAACTTAAGTTGCATCCCAAATGATTACACTATGTACTTAAACTACACACTATGCACTCTAATGTTTAATTAGAACGGGGTCGGCAAGTCCAAGAGAGCTGCTGTCCTGCAGACTTTAGCTCCATCCCTCAAGCCCGCTCGGAGCGGATAGAGTAGGATCTGGGTAGAGGGGTTACATTGGTGCCGTGACCCGGATGGGAGTGAGGTTAGGGGGGTGAGTGTAACGGAGGCCAGCTAGTAGTTGCTGTGCGAGTAAACCTCACTCCTCTGACCTCAAGATCTGGGTCGAAGCCCGCTCGGAGCGGGTCGAGTAGGACCCGGATAGAGGTGTTACATTGGTGCCGTGACCCGGGTGGGAGTGAGGTTTAGGGGGGTGAGAGGGGGGGGTAACAGAATGTAACAGGCCAGCTAGTAGTTGCTGTGTGAGTAAACCTCACTCCTCTGACCTCAAGAGACGCTCTAGTGACAAACGCTAGAGGTTGCAGCCTTTAGCCTCCTTGTTGGAGCGTCCGACTCCCAAGCCCGCTCAGAGCGGGTCGAGTAGGACCCGGATAGAGGGGTTACACTCACTCACAGTAAAACTCAACTCACACTTGATTCAAATAGAGTTTAGCATTAGCATGTTGCTAAGCTAGCAAAACAATACTGTAAATGAGGCTAAAAACACAGTGCAATTATTCAGACCCACTTTTCCGTACCAAATGAAATATTTAGTCACATTTCTTTCGACTCCATCTTCCAATTTGAATTCGTTGAGTTCATTGCAATGCATTCTGGGATTGCTTTCCCCACAAAAGCAGCATAATGTTGCCGTCTAGCTTTTGGAAAGTCAGTGTACTGAGGATGCCTTGATATGTTGTGTAAACAGGCAGCTCGCTAGGTTTTGAGACAGTGCTAGTATTCCTGATGTAAATGTCTAGACTTCTGGCCAGTAATAGAGGAACCATGAGTTGAGAAATGATTAAAATATCAGATTCAATACATAAATGTGACAACTAGCAAGCTAATAAACGAGTTCAAAATACCCATCAATAGGGCAAATGTGTTATAAACAGATGTGCATTCACATTACCCAGCAGGAACAGCAGTTTAAGAGATATATCAAGTCACCACAGGGATGTTCGAGAGCTGTTTCCACACAGGACTCAGATGAAAAAAAGCATCTGACAGAAGCTGGGTGAATATCATTTGGGGGAACGGGAGCAGCAGTCTACAATTGACTAGCAAAAATCCTCAGTGTCCATCGCTGAGGCTGACCACTAAGGAGTTTCTTCTTTCTTCTGGAAACATAAACAATGAAGCTTTAAAGCCTAAATGGTTTTACCAGCTCTGCTACAGACTACGCCAGCCCTGGGGGTGTTTTCCTGCCTGCTCCACTGACACAAAACAAACCGTGTTTAACTCGATGAGCTTGGCTAAAGGGGCTTAATGTGACTTGCTAATTTATCTCTCATCTGACGTTCAAAAGCTAATGCAATTATATGCATAACTTACGTGGACCTTGATTTCCAAATTCTGGGAGGAGAGACTTATTCCCCTCGAGGTATTTGGCACAGAACAGCGTTATGTTGTGTATTAAGCACTAAGCAGTGAACAGAATACACTCTTGCATAGGTCATATTTTTTGTAGAGCTGATAAAATATTCAGTCACTATCAGCTACAAAACAGAAGAGCATCAGTTGTGTTTTAAAAGAAAAAAATAAATAGTTGTAGCAGAAACTAATTTTGTCCGGGGATTGGCACATCTGGATGATGTCATTTGGCATGTGTTTCATTTCATTTCATTTTTCATCATTTAGCAGACGCTTTTATCCAAAGTGACTTACAAGGGGAGCAATTAGGGGTTAGGTGTCTTGCTCAAGGACACTTTAGTCATGGTATCGAAGGTGGAGAGAGTGCCGCTCATTCTCAATCCCCACCTTCAATTCCTGCCGGCGTGGGAATCGAACCAGCAAACCTTCAGATTACAAGCCCGACTCCCTCACCATCATTATTGAAAATTTATCAGGTTCTTATTAGTGAAACACACATATACAGCACAACCAAGAACAAAGAATCCTCACTGAAAGGTTATGGAACTAAAATCTTCAAGGGAGGCAAATCCTCAGGAGTCAGAACCATGTGAAATTAAATATTTAAAAACAATGATTCTGTTCTGACGGGGCTGTCAATCAATTCATACGTTTTAACCAAATCCATTAAATACTATGCAGATTAACTCATCATCATCATCATCATCATCATCATCAAAATATAACATGAATCACAACAATATTTTTTTTTTACTCTAATTGATAGAATGACCAATGCTCCACAGTAAAATGCAATGGTTGTTTTCAAAATTATTGGTTTGATTAACTTGTAGTGTAGGTTGGAAGTGTTGTGCGTTCAGAAATGCTCTTCTTCAGACATCGGTTGTTACGAGTGGTTATTTTTGTTACTGTTGCCTTTTTGTCAGCTTGAACCAGTCTGCCCATTCTCCTCTTACATCTGGCATCAACAAGGCATTTTCACCCACAAAACTGCCGCATCAGAACCAGAACTTTCTAAAATACTCAGACCAGCCCGTAGGTGAACCTAATAAAGTGGCCGGTGAGTGTATATATTTAGACCGTACCAAGACTGCTCTCATTAGAGTTACAAATGATTTGCTCTTATCATCAGATCATGGTTGTATCTCTCTATTAGTGTTACTAGACCTCAGTGTTGCTTTTGACACTATCAACCACAATATTCTTTTGAATAGAATAGAAAATTATGCTGGAATTAGTGGAATTGCATTGCTATGGTTCAAATCATACTTATCTGACTGTTATCAGTTTGTTGTAGTAAACGAAGAGATGTCAATTTGATCATAAGTATAATATGGAGTACCACAAGGCTCAGTTCTATGACCGTTGCTTTTCACTCTGTACATGCGACCCTTGGGAGATGTCATTAGGAAGCATGGCATTAGTTTTCACTGTTACGCTGATGATACTCAGCTCTATATTTCTTTGCTCCCTGACAAAACCTACCAATTCTCAAGATTAACAGAATCTGTAGCTGATATATAAAATTGGATGACTAGTAATTTCCTACTACTAAATTCAGAAAAAAAAACAAAAACAGATTCTAATTATTGGACCAAAAACTTCTGCACATAATAACCTAGAATACTGTCTAACACTTGATGGCTGCTCTGTTAAGTCGTCTTCGTCAGTGAGGAACCTGGGTGTGCTCTTTGATACCAATCTTTCATTTGAAAGCCACATTTCTAGCATATGTAAAACGTCATTCTTCCATCTTAAAAATATACCTAAATTATGACATATGCTCTCAATGACAAATGAGGAACAGCTAGTTCATGCGTTCATGACCTCGAGGCTAGATTACTGTAACGCTCTACTGGGTGGTTGCCCTGCTCGCGTGATAAACAAACTACAGGTGGTCCAAAATGCAGCTGCTAGAGTCCTTACTAGAACCAGGAAGTATGACCATATTAGCCCGGTTCTGTCAAAACTGCACTGGCTCCGTATTAAACATCGTATAGATTTTAAAATCTTGGTAATTACTTACAAAGCACTAAATGGCTTAGCTCTCCAGTATCTGAGTGAGCTCTTAATGCATTATAGTCCTTCGCGTCTATTACGATCTCAGAATTCTGGCCCGTTGTTAATACCTAGAATATAAAAATCAACCGCAGGCGGTAGATCCTTTTCCTATTTGGCACCTAAACTCTGGAACGATCTTCCTAGCATTGTTCGGGAAGCAGACACACTCTGTCAGTTTAAATCTAGACTAAACTAGATGGAACTGGATTAAATATTTTGACTGTTACGGTTTAATGACCTGTAACTCTCAGTATCAGTCAAGTGTTCACTGTTGTCCAGAGGAGAACTGACCCCGACTAAGCCTGGTTTCTCCCGGGGTTTTTTTTTCTCCATTTGTTGGAGTTTTGGTCCTTTGGCTTGCTTAAGTCGGGGACACTTGATATTCAGCAGTGTTTTTGGTGTCGTTGTATGTGAACTGAGCTGAGCCGGACGATTACGTCACTGTTTTCTCCAGTGCTGATATACATACATGAACTAGACTAATAACTATTGATCTTTGCAACGGAATGAATCAATAATATATAGAATAAGCTGGACAATGACACCATTTTCTTTAGGAGCTGCTGTGCAGCCAAAATTATTTGCCAATTATTACTGTAAAGCTGCTTTGCCACAATTTGCATTGTAAAAAGCGTTGTATAAATAAAGGTGACTTGACTTGACTTGACTATATAAAGCAACCTGACACATGATTTTTACACATGATCTGACAAGTTGCAGTTGGGAATAAAGCAACGATTTACATAAGAAAATGAATGAGTGATGGTGAATAAAAATCAGCAATTTGACCAAAAAAGTAATCTAATAAGTTATCCAAGTTATTCACAAGATAAAGGATAAAGGATGAGATCAAATATCACTCAATGAACTGTGATTTCACTGTTGGAAAGGAGGCATTGTATTTCCCCGAGAGAGAAACCTGAGGTTTCAGAAGTATCGGAAACATGTATTTGTGTGCATCAGCATTATGTCCGTCCTTGGAGTTGATACTGGTAGAAGCTAATGCGATTTGCTTCATATGGCTTTTCTTTCCCTGTAAGCTCTTACCGAAACACAATATCTGGCAACTGCTCCCGAAAACATGGGGACTTATTTCCCTTGATTTTTAAGGATTCTGGCTCAAAGGGCAGGCCGAATCTGTACGAATCCCTGCCTGTTGAGCGCACAAGGGGAATGTAGCACTTTGGTGTGAGCTCCGATACCTGATTGCTCTGGCAGGGATGGTGTGGATCTGCACAATGGACGCTATCCCAGTTTCCACACAAATCCTGAGCTTCCAGCTTCAAAAGAGCACTCAGACAGACATGCTCTTCAGTCCTGAGCTTAGGACACATCCTGCTCTGCTTACACTCTAAATCTCTTGCTCTTTCACACATTTAAACCAGGGCTGGCAACCTAAAGATTACAAATACTGAGCTGATGGGTAAGTTTCATGAAAAAATAAACCAACGAACAAACCAAAATACCACCCACACAAATTCTCAATAGCCTACTGCCAAGATCGCTATATTTTCTTGACTCAGAATCAGGTTTAGGAACTGAAAACTGGTTCTTTTTCAAAAACCGGTTCCATGAAAAAAAAAAAAAAAAATACCAGAACCAAATAATGTTCAGTCCAAGTCCAATTCCCGCATGATTAATCTTTGGAGCCAGTTCTTTTTAGTTAAATCAAAACATACCGTTTGGCCATTGTAGTTAGAATGCAGAACAAAATTTTATGAGTCGATTCTTTCGAGTGAATCGAACACATAGTGTAGTCCAATACTAAAAGGAATTAATCTTTTGAGTCAATTCAGAAACAAACTGTGCAACCACTGTACAATTTTTTTTTTACATTTTTCATCATTTAGCAGATGCTTTTATCCAAAGCGACTTACAAGAGGAGCAATTAGGGATTAGGTGCCTCGCTCAAGGGCACATTAGTCATGGTATTGAAGGTGGAGAGAGAGCTGCTCATTCACAATCCCCACCTTCAATTCCTGCCGGTGTGGGAATCGAACCAGCAACCTTCAGGTTACAAGGAGTTTCGTGCCTTGCTCAAGGACACTTTAGTCATGGTATTGAAGGTGGAAAGAGTGCTGCTCATTCACAATCCCCACCTTCAATTCCTGCCGGTGTGGGAATCGAACCAACAACCTTCAGGTTACAAGGAGTTTTGTGCCTTACTCAAGGACACTTTAGTCATGGTATTGAAGGTGGAGAGAGTGCTGTTCATTCTCAATCCCCACCTTCAATTCCTGCCGGCGTGGGAATCGAACCAACAACCTTCAGGTTACAAGCCCGACTCCCTCACCATCATTATTGAAAATTTATCAGGTTCTTATTAGTGAATCAAACACACATATACAGCACAACCAAGAACAAAGAATCCTCACTGAAAGGTTAAGGAACCAAAATCTTCAAGGCAGGAAAATCCTCAGGAGTCAGAACCATGTGAAATTAAATAAACAATCAATTCATACGTTTTAACCAAATCCATTAAATACTATGCAGATTAACTCATCATCATCATCATCATCAAAATATAACATGAATCACAACAATATTTCACTGGTTTTAGAGGGAACCATGACTCTTTCTTCATGACATCCACTCCTCCTATCCTCATTACACCTTTGAGCAGAGTGTTTAACCTGACGTTCCCCCAGTAAGTTTCTCTAGATAAAAGCTTCTGCTGAAAGACAAATAACTCAAACTAATCCCTTTGCTTTCTTTGTCTCTTAGTGCTGAAATCTTACATCATTAACATAAGGGGAATTTGGATGTTCTAACACGCTTACACATTGTAAGGACATTCATTTATTTGTCTTTCCTCTGTGTATTTGTGGAAAAGCGTATGTTTCTTTTGTGCTGATTCTAGGTAGTCGCATTTGTTTTTCTGTCTCCTCATCTGCTATCTGTCGGTTTATTTTCCCTTTGCTAATTTGTACATCACTCTGTCTCTCTTGAATTTCTCTTTCTCTGTATTTGTCTAACTGGTTGTTCACACAGGATTTTGTGTGCTAAACTGATGTAGTTTCACTGTCCATCACACTGTCATGAGCCCTGGTTTTTACATGGTTTAAATATAAATAAAATATTAGTCAAAAAGCTTTTATCAGAAGTAGTTAAATGATGTTTCTATACAGATTTGACCTTGTTGATTGTAACTATGACAACCCAAAACAGATTAACGTGAATCTGGGAACATTTTATAACATTGGCTATTGTATGTATCTGTATATGTGCCCTGGGTCTGTGTTCCCAATCTAGGAACTAATCACACTTTCACCCTTTTCCCATTAGTGACACTTTATAAACTGCACTCAAACACACACATGAGGGAGTAATGTTCAGCCTATGTTCACATTGTTTTTGACCCTGGACTGATTCCTTGTTTTATGATTGTTATGGCCTTTTTTTTTTTGATTACTCTTTTGCCTTGCTTTCCTGTTTCTGTTTGCTGGTGATTGACTCTTCTTATGAATAAAGCCTGTATGTGGATCCACACCTATGTTGTCAACAGGGCTTCACTAAAGATTACAAAATACATGCTTTAGAAAGTCATTTGTAACGTATTTCGTTACATTACTCAAGTTTAGTAACTTAATCTAAATACTTTAGAATACTTTGGAATACTAATAAGTGTGAAACAAACACAAAAAAGGTCATTGCAAGTTTTTATCTCACAATTCTGACTTTTTCCCTCAGAATTGAGTGATATAAAGTTGCAATTGTGAGTGATAAAGTCAGAATTATGAGATATAAACTCACAATATTGAGAAAATTCAGAATTATGATTATATGATTATCTACGGCCGAATCACAGCCGTGCTGACATACAGCCATATTGCACTGCTTCTCATATGATATTGCTCACATATATTTAAATTTTTTCATCATTTTATTTTTATTGGCGGAAAAAACATAATGTCTAAAAAAATGGTTATTCTGTTTTCATGGAATTCAAAAGAAATCCTAAAACCAAAGAAATATTTAGTAAATTACACTGGATTTTTATGATTTGTTTAGAATCATGCAGGGTTTTTTAAATTGCATTACATTTTTGGATTGTGTGCGAGTAAAAACTTGTTGGGTAAGAAAAAAAAAGTGCAAATAACACACCTTGTTGACAGAGGTTATATACACTAACTCTGCCCACAAATATCTGGATAAGAAAATTGCAAAAGAAACCTGTCCGATAACAGGAACAGTGATGTGGAGAATAAGGCGAGTGTGTTAGCTGTTGACATGAGTTTGAATCCGTCTTTTTCCAAACTCATTCTTCTCCCTTTTCCCCCATCACATATCTTTTATTTGAAATAAAATATTAGTGGAAATAAAGGGCCTGACGGGTGTTCAATAGTGCGCAATAAAGTAAATATAAGTATATAAATTGAATATTTTGTTATACTGTAATACACTACAACACACTGAGGTGTATATAGTATCTGCTAGTGTAAACAGCGTCATTTAGTACTATTTACACTTACACGACGCCATTTTCACTCAGTGCAAGTACCCTCTGCCAAGAAAAGACGTGGTGGCGCGGCAACGCTCAAGTCACATTATTGTCTCCTCGTTCTCTTTTCCTTTGTAATCAGTCAAACTATTGTGATTTTAACCACACGTCCTTTAACTCGGGCAACTCCTTCCTAAACCGTGCGCTCTCTGTGACCCCAGCGTCACATCGCCGCCAAAACAAAACGGAGGAGTTGTTCTCCTTGCGCGACCCAGACCATAACCGCCAGCATTACGCCATTGTGGCCTCAGTGCATCGAGGTTTAACTGGACTGAGAGGAGAGTAAATTGATTGGGACTGACTGGCTCATAAGCTTATGGCAGCTTACCGCCAAAACTTTACATCATCAGCACTGAGGCTTTACTGAAGATGATGCCAGACGCTCTGGAACACATTTGCCAATCAGCATTACAAGCAACTGAGGGGCTCAGGAAATTAGCTCAAACTTATATAGGCAGAGTGGAAAAGCATGTGAGAGATCGAAAGTCTATTGTCATGGAGGAATGATCAGAATGCAACTTTAGTTTCCAATTCATTTCTATTAACTCATTTCTTTCACCTAATTGTGCAGCTTTTCAATGATTCAATATCAAACAGCTCGAATCACCACAAGCAAGCAAAAGGAATAAAAGATTTGCACTCAAACTGAAGGCTAAAACCACACGATAGATGCATTCAGATTTACAAATGGCAAACTATTGCAGAGGCTTTAAATATAATTAAAAATATAATAGCAGAGCTCTTTTCTAGAACCACAGAATCACTTCCTTTTCATTTAAGTGATGGCAAATGTTTCCTGAGGGGTTAATAAATCTAACCCACAGGGCTATCTTACTGTCGATTCGCTGTAAACCACGGTACTCAACAGATGAAGGCTTTCAATAGAAGTCAAGAAAGACGAACAGAAAATAGAAGAAAAACAAAGAGAACCCAGGGGGAAACTTGATTGAAAAGATAAGCAAAGAAAGAAAGCAAAGCCTACCTACTGATGAATCTTTTATTTGGGGATCCCACAACAGAAAAATCCACAAACCTGGAGATAAACAGAACAATACAAGGTCAGTGATGCACGGATTACTGTACTTCACTCTGTATGCATTGCCAACATGTTGACTTTGAGTTGTTTAAATGCATTAGACTTAGCGAGAGCAGGCATAGCTTTTCATCAATCTATCAAAAAGACAACAAACAGACAATAATAATTAAATCTAATTATTATATTTATTAATAATTACATTGAGTTTTAATGATACCAAATTCTTGCACAACCCTTTCTCAGCTTATTGAATAAATCTAAAATGATGAATGAACAACATGTCTGTCTTTGTTCAGTCACTGTTCATTCGGTTCATTCATTTCCTAGTACATTTAGTTCATTCACAAACAGAATGCTTCATTCAGACTCAAAACGCAGACTCGTTCATCACAGCCCATATGTGTTCAGCACGACCAAAGAATGAAATGAGAATTTTCCATTCAATTACAAGATCAGTTCACCTGCAAGATCCATTCACTCAGAAGATTCTTTTTACCTAAAAGATCCGTTCACTCAGATGATCCATTCACTTAGAAGATCTGTTCACTCAGAAGATCTGTTCACTCAGAAGATCCATTCACTCAGAAGATCTGTTCACTCAGAAGATCCATTCACTCAGAAGATCCTTTTACCTAAAATATCCATTCACTCAGAAGATCCATTCACTTAGAAGATCATTTTACCTAAAAGATCCATTCATTTAGAAGATCCTTTTGCCTAAAAGATCCATTCACTCAGAAGATCCATTCACTAAGAAGATCCATTCACTCAGAAGATCGATTCACTTAGAAGATCCTTTTACCTAAAAGATCTGTTCACTCAGAAGAGCCGTTCACTCAGAACATCTGTTCACTCAGAAGATCATTTTACCTAAAAGATCCATTCACTCAGAAGAGCCGTTTGCCTACAAGATCTGTTCACTTAGAAGATCCGTTCACTCAGAAGATCCTTTTACCTAAAATATCCATTCACTCAGAAGATCCATTCACTTAGAAGATCATTTTACCTAAAAGATCCATTCACTTAGAAGATCCTTTTGCCTAAAAGATCCATTCACTCAGAAGATCCATTCACTTAGAAGATCCATTCACTCAGAAGATCCATTCACTCAGAAGATCCATTCACTTAGAAGATCCTTTCACTTAGAAGATCCATTCACTTAGAAGATCCTTTCACTTAGAAGATCCTTTTACCTAAAAGATCCATTCACTCAGAAGATCCATTCACTTAGAATATCCATTCACTTAGAAGATCCTTTTACCTAAAAGATCCATTCACTCAGAAGATCCATTCACTTAGAAGATTATTTTACCTAAAAGATCCATTCACTTAGAAGATCCTTTTGCCTAAAAGATCCATTAACTCAGAAGATCCTTTTACCTAAAAGATCCATTCACTCAGAAGATCCATTCACTCAGAAAATCCTTTTACCTAAAATATCCATTAACTCAGAAGATCCATTCACTTAGAAGATCCATTCACTCAGAAGATCCTTTTACCTAAAAGATCCGTTCACTCAGAAGATCCATTCACTCAGAAAATCCTTTTACCTAAAAGATCCATTAACTCAGAAGATCCATTCACTTAGAAGATCCTTTTGCCTAAAAGATCCATTAACTCAGAAGATCCATTCACTTAGAAGATCCTTTTGCCTAAAAGATCCGTTCACTCAGAAGATCCATTCACTTAGAAAATCCTTTTACCTAAAAGATCCATTCACTAAGAAGATCCATTCACTTAGAAGATCCTTTTGCCTAAAAGATCCATTAACTCAGAAGATCCTTTTACCTAAAAGATCCGTTCACTCAGAAGATCCATTCACTTAGAAAATCCTTTTACCTAAAAGATCCATTCACTCAGAAGATCCATTCACTTAGAATATCCATTCACTCAGAAGATCCTTTTGCCTAAAAGATCCATTCACTAAGAAGATCCATTCACTTAGAAGATCCTTGCACTTAGAAGATCCTTTTACCTAAAAGATCCATTCACTCAGAAGATCCATTCACTTAGAAGATTATTTTACCTAAAAGATCCATTCACTTAGAAGATCCTTTTGCCAAAAAGATCCATTAACTCAGAAGATCCATTCACTCAGAAGATCCTTTTACCTAAAAGATCCATTCACTCAGAAGATCCATTCACTCAGAAAATCCTTTTACCTAAAATATCCATTAACTCAGAAGATCCATTCACTTAGAAGATCCTTTTACCTAAAAGATCCATTCACTCAGAAGATCCATTCACTCAGAAAATCCTTTTACCTAAAATATCCATTAACTCAGAAGATCCATTCACTTAGAAGATCCTTTTACCTAAAAGATCCATTCACTTAGAAGATCCTTTTGCCTAAAAGATCCATTAACTCAGAAGATCCTTTTACCTAAAAGATCCATTCACTCAGAAGATCCATTCACTCAGAAAATCCTTTTACCTAAAATATCCATTAACTCAGAAGATCCATTCACTTAGAAGATCCATTCACTCAGAAGATCCTTTTACCTAAAAGATCCGTTCACTCAGAAGATCCATTCACTCAGAAAATCCTTTTACCTAAAAGATCCATTCACTAAGAAGATCCATTCACTTAGAAGATCCTTTTGCCTAAAAGATCCATTAACTCAGAAGATCCATTCACTTAGCAGATCCATTCACTCAGAAGATCCTTTTACCTAAAAGATCCATTCACTCAGAAGATCCATTCACTCAGAAGATCCTTTTACCTAAAAGATCCGTTCACTCAGAAGATCCATTCCCTTAGAAAATCCTTTTACCTAAAAGATCCGTTCACTCAGAAGATCCATTCCCTTAGAAAATCCTTTTACCTAAAAGATCCATTCACTAAGAAGATCCTTTTACCTAAAATATCCATTCACTCAGAAGATCCAATTATCTACAAGACCAGCTCATTTAGGCCTGGGACACACTGGACGATTTTCAAATCTTAACCGATTTTAAAACTATGGGAGGGGAGACCACAGAGTCGTGCTCTTCCTCTGGGGTAAATTCTTCCAGAATTATGGCTCACTGCTTCTCAAAGCGATGTACATGAATCTGACCAGGCTTTTCGAGCGAGCACTCCGTTGCATAGATCGCCTCAGAATTTGCGTGTGAATGTTGCACGCTCTCCGTTAGCGGATAATGAACTGACATCTCTCTTTTCAAACAGAAAGTGTGTGTTTTCGATTTGACCTGACATTTGTTGCATATGTTAAAGTTCAGAATAGACTTCACTGAGAAATCATGCAGAATCATGTTAGTTTGTTTTATTTTACAAAAAGCGCAGTATTTTGTTTGTACTGTGAGTGTTCACAAATAAAATAATACCTCATTTTTAATAATATACAATGTAATGTGCCATTTATTAGAAGATCCATTTACTTGTAAGATGCATTCACTTACAAGGTTTGTGAATTTACAAGATTTCTTCACTTTGTTCAAAAGCAACGATTTTTTAATAACCAAAAATACTGCTTGTCTGATTTTGTTTATTTGAACACTTAAAACACATTAGCTTTGCACTTTAAACCCCTTTCTTTGGCTTTTATCGAGCATATGTGCTGGACTCACACAGAAACACCTGCTGATATGCTCTACACACATCCATCAATGTCTCATTGTTATTACTGATTACCATATGGCAGCGCGTCAGAACGTTATTCCATCGTGCGTTCTTGGCGTACTCAGCAGAATTGGGAGAATAAAGTGCTGTGATCTGTTTCAGTTAAACCTGTGCATGAGACAAGACAAATGGCAAAATTTGGGTTCTTATGATATACTTATACATACCTCACCTCTAAACGCTCTTCCTCATGCAAACGTCTGATACACTCACTCGGCTGGACCTGGAAGCCAGGCCAGTATGACCCTTGGAAAGCACTAGTGGAACACATACATTAATTGAACGAGCAACCGCTTCTCCTCAGACCAAGACGCTTTTTGGTGGGAAAATAGAGACTCAAATTGGATGTTTTTCCCGTTGCGCTCTTGTTTGGCGAGACCCTCACCGTTCTGTAAGTATTCCCCCAACGCCACGGCACGTGTAATGTCATGAACTTTCATTATTCACCGTTCAGCAGAGGAAAACAACTTTCAGATATAATAGAAATGGAAAGATTTGCTCCACTAAGCCCCTGCTGGCTGCGGCAAGACTCTTGCTTCCACTCTTAACTTCTGCCAAGATCTGAAGAGCAGTTGACTTGTCTGGTATCGCTCCCGAGCCAGAGTGAGAGCCACTGATATGAACACTAGAACAAATAATGAACCAAGCAAACACAAACACACATGGGTGATGCTGTTTGTACATGCCCTAGTATTTTAAAGATCAGTGTTTCCTGCAGATGCCAACGTACGCTGCGTTTCACTTGCAGCACATCAATCAAAATAGGGTGGCGTGTTATAAGCATAAGTATAGATCTGTGTGTAAACTGCAAATAACTCGCTTGTAAAAATAGGGCCAAATGCAAACTAAAATGTTGTAGTGATCACAAAAAAAAAAAAAAAACATTGGTGGAACTGGCTAAGTTAACTAAAACAGAGGGCAGAATGTCGGTTATTGGCAACTTTTCAAACAATGTTGCAATCGAGTTCAAAAAGTGCGCTTTGATAAGAGTCACAAAATAAGATTTAAAACAACACAAACCACAATAAAACAACCAAAACTACAAAATTAAAAAAAAAAAAATCACAAAACCAAGCCTAAAAAAAAACAAACAAACATTGGTGGAACTGGCTAAGTTAACTAAAACAGAGGGCAGAATGTCGGTTATTGGCAACTTTTCAAACAATGTTGCAATCGAGTTCAAAAAGTGCGCTTTGATTAGAGTCACAAAATAAGATTTAAAACAACACAAACCACAATAAAACAAAACCAAGCCTCAAAAAAAAAAAAAAAAAAAAAAAACAGAAAAGAAAAGAAAAATCACAAAAGGTTCATTTATTAAGGTTAAATGGATAGCCAATCCAATTTATCATAGTAGATGTTGGAGATACTTTCCCTAAAATATTAAGCTATGCGAGGCAAACATATAAAATGCCCTGTGTTGTTTCTCCGTGCACAAACTCTCTTCAACAGGAAATACAAACCACATCATTTTTATCTCTTAGTCACCCTGAGCCACTGTGCTTTTGAAAAGGAGCCTACCATCAGTAAGAAAAGCAACGGTGCCGCTTAAGACGGATCTGGCTCAAAATGAGCGCGGCCTTTTATATGTGAGATTAAACTGTGTTTACACAACCAAAGATTTTCCTCTCAGTGCTCTATAGTTACTCAAAGGTTTGTGTTTCAGTCGTGTCCCTTGTAAATCACTGTCACGTGTTCAGTCTTAAGTGCAGAGAGGCTGAATTAAAATCAATCTCTTCTCTAAATTATTGGTCAGCTGAAGTCTGCTTTTATAATTGTAGCCCTTTGGTATTGCCTAATATGTTAGATATAAATAAATCTATTTGACCAGTTTATTTCCATTTAAAACATTTCTGAAAACATGCATTTCCTAGACTAAGATTTATTAATGTGAGAAAGACATATATAGTTCGATATAGTGCAATTTAGTAAAGTAAATAAATAAAAATAAATGGTTTTCACACAGATTTCTGAAGGATCACGTGACACTGAAGACTATATTAATGGCTACTGAAAATAAAGCTCCGTAGATACTTTGTGTCATTATTTTGGGGACTCATTTGGTGGCAGCAGTGGTGTCAGATATTGTACATATATGCATACAGAGTCACAACAGGACATTAGACCCTGCATCTGCCATTGTTCGGTCAAACAGAGCTCTTAACTTCAGATAAAGTTCTGAACATTTTCCAAACGTGCATCCTCCTGAAAGTTCTCAGTCGTACGTTTATACATCTGTTATTTCATACCACTGTAGACATCTGAAAGATCTTCATCTGCGAGAAAGCACTTTTGCTTCAAGCAACATTTCAAAGAATAATACCACTGAAGAAGAGTTTGACAGCTTCCAAACAGCTTCTCCAATGCAAACAAGCAGCATGAATCAGCTCTGGCCAATGACAAATTAATCTCACTGACAAAAGCAGAATCCCCCAAAAACCAAATTGTGGAGCTTTCTGCGGTAAACCCCACATATCTCCAAAGAGCCAGCAGACCAAGCTAAAATCCAGACGCGAATTACACCACACTTTCCAAACCTGAGGGCCGGACCAAGACACATGCAAAATTAATCATAAATAATCAAAGTAAACAGACTGAAACAATAAACTCCCCTGTCTTGTAGCTTTTAATGCAGTCGTAAAGAAAAAACAACGAGCCAAACCATTTTGAACTGCAGCGTATGGACAAATGCCTATTAAAAGGAAAGCCGAGAAAAGGTGAAAGGTTTTTCCTGCTGGCTTTTATCTTCAAAACAGACTTCTTATGCAAATGGCTGAATAGTTGAGGGCCAAACAGCCAGGCCTAAAAACAGAAAGAGGAAAAGGAAACTAATGAAAGAATAGCCACAGAGGGTGTCCCTTTTGAAACAACTCAAACGACTGAAGCCAAAAGTAGCGAGACCTATGGAAGACCTACAATAACACATAAAAACAGAACTGCCCTCCAGTTAACCGATCACAAAGTCTCAGTAAAGGGTTCAGCGGTTCTAGTTTTGGACAATGCAGCAAGTGGACTGGCTTCAGCACAAAGCTTAAAGCTGAGTCCAAAGAGAGCTCATGAGTCTGGACCGTTAGAAACGTGGAGCATGAACCTGGTTCTGGGGGTTCTTAATCTGTGGGCCACAGACTGATGAGCCACAGAAGTGGTTTGCTACGTAAATACAGACGCTGGTCATATAATTAGAATATCATCAAAAAGTTGATTTATTTCACTAATTCCATTCAAAAAGTGAAACTTGTATATTATATTCACTCTTTACACACAGACTGATATATTTCAAATGTTTATTTCTTTTAATTTTGATGATTATAACTCACAACTAAGGACAATTCCAAATTCAGGATCTCAGAAAATTTGAATATTGTGAAAAGGTTCAATATTGAAGACACCGGATGCCACACTCTAATCAGCCAATGAACTCAAAACACCTGCAAAGGCCTTTAAATGGTCTCTCAGTCTAGTTCTGTAGGACACAATCATGGGGAAGACTGCTGACCTGACAGTTGTCCAAAAGATGACCATTGAGACCTTGCACAAGGAGGGCAAGACACAAAAGGTCATTGCAAAAGAGGCTGGCTGTTCACAGAGCTCTGTGTCCAAGCACATTCATAGAGAGGCGAAGGGAAGGAAAAGATGTAGTAGAAAAAAAAGTGTATAAGCAATAGGGAGAACTGCACCCTGGAGAGGATTGTGAAACAAAACCCATTCAAAAATGTGGGGGAGATTCACAAAGAGTGGACTGCAGCTGGAGTCAGTGCTTCAAGAGCCACCACACACAGACGTATGCAAGACATGGGTTTCAGCTGTCGCATTCCTTGTGTCAAGCCACTCTTGAACAACAGACATCATCAGAAGCGTCTCACCTGGGCTAAAGACAAAAAGGTCTGGACTGCTGCTGAGTGTTCCAAAGTTATGTTCTCTGATTAAAGTAAATGTTGCATTTCCTTTGGAAATCAGAGTCTGGAGGAAGAGAAGAGAGGCACACAATCCACGCTGCTTGAGGTCCAGTGTAAAGTTTCCACAGTCAGTGATGGTTTGCGATGCCATGTCATCTGCTGGTGTTGGTCCACTGTGTTTTCTGAGGTCCAAGGTCAACGCAGCCATGTACCAGGAAGTTTTAGAGCACTTCATGCTTCCTGCTGCTGACCGACTTTATGGAGATGCAGATTTCATTTTCCAACAGGACTTGGTACCTGCACACAGTGCCAAAGCAACCAGTACCTGGTTTAAGGACCATGATATCCCTGTTCTTAATTGGCCAGCAAACTCGCCTGACCTTAACCCCATTGAAAATCGATGGGGTATTGTGAAGAGGAAGATGCGATATGCCAGACCCAAGAATGCAGAGGGTATTGCATGGCGCTGCAAAATGCTGTGGTAGCAGTTTTGGTTCAGGGTGCTACTCACTCTGTGCAAGTCGCCGACTCTGGATCCAGCAAAAGAGCCCCAGACCATCACGCTTCCTCCTCCATGTTTGACAGTTGGTGTCACGCACCGAGGAACCATCCTTTCGCCTACTCGACGGCGTACAAAAACCCTGCGTGATGAACCGAAGATTTCAAATTTCGATTCATCAGTCCATAACACCTTCTTCCAGTCTTCAGTAGTCCACTGGCGGTGCTTCATGGCCAAGGCAAGCCTCTTTTTCTTATTTTGCCATCTTAGCAATGGCTTTCTTACTGCCACTCGACCTGTCAAACATGCAGCTCTAAGTCTTCTCTTCACAGCTGAAACTGAGACTTGCTTACTTCGACCAGTGTTAAGCTGTGCTTGAAGCTGTTGTCCTGTGAGCCGCCTATCACGCAAGCGGTTGACTCTCAGAAACTTGTCTTCTGATTCTGTTGTGGCTTTGGGTCTTCCAGACCTCTTCCTGTCAGAGTTTCCTCCAGTTTCCAAATGCCTTTTGATGGAATAGGAAACTGTACTCACTGACACCTTGGCTTTCTTTGCAATTTCTCTAGAGGAAAGACCAACACTTTTAAGGGTTATAATGGTCTGTCTGTCTTGCTTTGTTAATTGCCATTTTCTCGCCATTATGAGAGCAATATACTACTTCCTGCGGTACAATACTGTCCAAATAATGCTTAAGAGGGTGTAGTAACACAGTCTGTTCCAACACTGCTTTTCTACAGACAGAGGGTTTGTACATTTTTACATTTTTCATCATTTAGCAGTCGATTTTATCCAAAGCGACTTACAAGGGGAGCAATCAGGGGTTAGGTGTCTCGCTCAAGGACACTTTAGTCATGGTATTGAAGGTGGAGAGAGTGCTGCTCATTCACAATCCCCACTTTCAATTCCTGCCGGCATGGGAATCGAACCAGCAACCTTCAGATTATATTGTTTGACAATAGAAACTTTGATGATTCAAAACATTCATAAAGAGATCTTAAAACTAATCCATTTGAATGGAGTGGTTTAATCCAAATCTTTCTCACATATCATGCGAACATGCTCGAGCTTCTGTTTACCACAACTGATGCATACGTTGATAAATTAAACCTGTTCATCATATAAAGCAGTCAAATCTGGACTAAATCACTCAATTCATGTGGATTAGTTTTACTATCTCTTTATGAAATTTTTGAAGCTTAAAAGTTTCAGTAGCGTAGCTATCAACGGAGGGACAGAAAGCGCTCAGATTTCATCCAAAAGATTTTTATTTGTGTCATTTCCAAAGTTGAACGAAAGTCCCATGGATTTGGAACGACAAGAGGGTGAGTAATTAATGACAGAATTTTCATTTTTGGGTGAGCTAACCCAGTAAATAAAAGCCTCTCTGAGGCCTCGCGCCACCCCCACTGTGTCTGTCGTTGCTCCTCCTGCAGCAAAAGAAAGACATAAAGCAAAAAATAAAAAACAAACAAAAAATCTGAAACAACATAATAAAAAAATAAACACGTACTTCATGCATCTTCGAATAAGAATTGCCTGTATTCAACATTTTTGAAGTTTCTCGAAGAAACTGACAAGTTGGCGGCCGGGAGAAGAAAAGGTTTCGCTTCCAAGTTTATTTTTTGTTGAAAGCACCCAATAAATCTGTCTAGGACTGAGGCAAGTGTTCAGAGAAGTCACAACAGCACTATGAAGACTCAAACACAACATCACACACCAGGAGTTGAACGGCCAAACCCTGCGTGTGGACCTCTCAGACATAAACCGCATCCTAAACCCCCGACTCAAAAGCCCGCAGGAACATCTGGCCCCATGGCAGGAAGATGCCATGATCTTCTACTCCAATGTCCATTGGCGAATGAGAACAAGAGAGTTGAATACAGCAAGTGTGTGATTTCCACTTCAACCAAGTGTTTGCCTTGGAATACTGGAAACCACAAAAATCCTAAGCCTTATTATTCTGTGAAGTGTGGATCAAAGTTATGGATCCCTGTTGGAGCCATTAATAATCAAAGAAACGTGATAGGCCAGCACATCCTTTGGAGTTTAACATGGATCTGCTACATGCGGCTCGACTGTTTTCAGAGTCTCCTACAGAAGTCCTTTATGATTCATCTTCTCTGTGTGTCTTGCTGCCATTTGGGGTTTGTAAAGTGTAGGTCCCTATGAAATTTGGTTTCATTTTTTTTTTCCCTAAATTCAGTATTTTTCTGTTTAAATAAAACCAAACCAAACTTTTATTTGTGCATGTATAGTATGCGACGGTAGTTTTTAATCAAATAAAATGATGAAATGCTTGTGAAGTGACTCTCAGAGCAGCTCTGGAGATGAAGTCCACGTAGGGCCCTAAAAGTGGCGTGAAGGTTACAAGTTGAGGTAGTCGAAGCCTTTGTGGTCTCAGTCTGCTAGGAGCCGGTTCTGTCAGGTGGTTGTCACTAAGAGTGGGTGTAAGAGCCCATCAGCTGGCGGACAAAGAGGGCCACTGTCTCTGTAGGGATGGCCTAAACCTAGGATTGATGGGGTGGTGTTGAAGGATGGAGATAGCAACCAAACAGACAGTCTTTCACAGCCTAACCAGTGCCAGGGTCTTGTTTGGGGGCCATAGCCCCCGTCAACACCTCTAAGCCCTGGCGTGGACAGTAGGGCTCCCCAAACTGGCCCAACCGTGGCCTTTATAAGACAGACCGGTATAATCCAGCCCCCCCTCCAAAAAAATAAAAAAATCCTTAAACAATTGCGCGTGTGTCCGGACTGTTTGACATTTGTTATTTGGATGAGAAAGAAAATAGCTATACTTATTTATATATTTGAGGAACTGGTTGGATCAAATGTGATTATTTTCCAGTGTGTGACAGAAGAGGGTCTCTGGAACACTATCTTATTCTCTTCTCTCACAAAGAAAAAATATCCTTCAGTTCCAATAATGGCTGAATCCCAGCCAAACCATATTTGATAGACTTAAGAGCAACTCTTTAAATGCCTAATTGTGGTATTAAGAGCCAATGATGACTAAGAGTGTCCAAAGTACAGATAATGAAACATACAGTTTAATGCATGAGCCAAGTTGTTGGTTTCATGTGGATTTGGAAAAACGTTTACATAATTTTAAAGATCCCACCTTAAAGGTGCACTATGTAGTTTTTTGCCGATGAATCTAATAATATTTATGGGGAAATAATGTTAATGAATGAGTGAATGCGTGTTTTTATCATGACAGTGGTGGGAAGTGGGCGTGGCCGAGAATCACTAATGAGAGACAGATATCAGTGACACGCGCGAGTCCCGCGGGATATAAAGAAACGAGGACATTACATTCTCCCGAACTACTCACAAGTGCTGAAATACTCCTCATACAGGTCAGTTCATTTGACGAATTTAAACTGTGAGTTTCACTCGCTCTAACGTTACACTATCATACTAAACTGTGTTTGTGTGTATTTGATCAGTAGTTTGTTGTCTGTATGAGAATTAACAGTAATCTAGATCGACATTACAGTATCACACTGATGATATTCCAACACTTCGTCGTGTTGAGCTTTATAACATTGATTAGCCTTAAAGCCTACATTTGCTTACCATGTCTAATAACGTTCTGTCAAGTCAAAGTTTGTCGCAATGCTCTCGCCATCTCGGAAATGCCACGGCGATATTGATCATTGTTTTATTTCTTCTTATGGCCCAAAGTTTGTTTGCTATGGTCTATAATGAAAGAAACAACAGCAGCGCCGCTAGCTGTCCGTGTCTGTTGCCATGGTTACTGTGCAGTACAAGCGGAAAACAGGGATAGTGCAGATATTACATCATTGACAGGCGCAAGTGACGAGAGGGACGGGGCACTATTTAAAATTTTTGGATTTACAATTTTTGGATATTTTAATATAAAAATTTTACATATTGCATCTTTATATTTTATATATATATATATATATATATATATATATCTTTTTGTTTCTTGTTTCTCTGAACCATGCTATGTAATTTACATGTATCCGTATTGTTTTTTCTGCTTGCTGTCATGTTTATTTGTTATAATGTTGTATGCAGAAAAAGTTTGCAGAAAGGTGGTATATAAAATAAACGTATTATTACCCTACACGAATAAAAGGGTACTTTTTGCTTGGTTACACCACATATTTTTAGTCATTAATTTGAAACTTATATATACATATATATTATCAGCTTTGAGATGCAAGTTGGGTCAAGTGACATTCCTGGTGCGATGGAGTTTTAACATTATTTCTTAACAAATTTTATAAGTTTATCTTAAAAGAAGCAGGTCGTGAAGGGACCGTATGAAACACTCAGTGCTCAACGCGGAGAAGTTTCTACTGGTTACTAGCTCTGCCAAAATTTCCACTGCCACAAAAATACCCAGCACAAAAAATAAATGAATAGTACTTTAATAAATAACGTTAAATAAAGACAAGTAAACAGTTCCTTATGATAAAAAAAAGGTCGAATTATCTGAGATTTATTGACCTTGACTGACCTCTGTGGCTTTTTTTCTGTATGCTGGTTGCACAACATGACTTTGATTTGACGAAAATCGGCTTCACCGATATTTCTATAAAAATATTTATTTCTTTTAAGGGTTTTTTTTTTTTCTTCATTAGGATACCAGACAATTTATCTATACAGTCTACACATATGAACATTGTATTTTTAAATGTATTCCTAAACAAATCGGATCTGGACAAACAAAATAAGCGTCATGCCACTGGCCCTACAGTTTATTTGTGTAACACACTCATTGACTGTTCGCTTTGTTCTGGTTTATTTCACACTACCACCCCAATCTTAAAAGCGTGGAAAGATGAGGTAGAAGATAAATTGCTCATTGTTTCAGAAGCATTTGGCAAATAGGTCAGGGAACGGAGACACCGCATTCCCCCCAAGGGAAACTCAAAAAGCAGAGCACAGAACGTCCCCCTTTTCCATCTTCCAGCTTTCAGAAACAAGTTTCCCTTTCACTGGAATTTATCTGCAATGCAAAGCAAAGAAATGAATACCACAGTGTCGAACATAAGCAAACATGTCATGAGTTATATAATGGTAGATAGATATTATCCAGGACAAAATTGTAGGTCTTTATAATTATGATTTTAAATGATCTCTGGATGATTGACGTCAACGTCATGAGGTTTTGATAAAAGCTTTGAGAGAGTCTGACGAGCTCTGGTTTGTGGACAGGAAACGATCCCTGAGGTTGCGTACGGTCTTAAATGATTTTTCTGGTGAACATTACCCATTTAATGCTTTAATTTGAGCCCTGAGGCAACCCTAACGCTAACCTTTATCCTACAAACCTAAGCAGCCGATCACCTCATTAACCTTCATTTACCAGTGGAAATATGACGTAGGAGTCACAGACAGTCAAGACATTTGCTCCTGAAAATGCCAAAAATGAAAATGTCAATAAGCAGTGTTCATCCTCCAGCCCAGAACGCATGTGGAACAAAACACAACTGCGACCTAAATCCCCGTCGGCTTCGGAGATCTCAGACTGTTAAAGGTGAAGTCATTTCTCCATGTTAAAAACTCAGACACTCATAAATCAGTGAAGTAGATCGATTTCCACGATTAGCGAACACTAATGCTCATATGGCGGTTTCAAAATATGAGCTGCCCGAAAAGTCAACTTCTGGGTAAATCAATGGTATTTTTTAAGTGATGTGTGAAGGCCAAACATGGTTACCAGGGTCGGGGAGTAACGAAATACAAGTAACTTAGTTTCGTATTTAAAATGCAAAATGTGAGTCACTGTATTTCATTTTAAATGGGTGGTAATCAGATTACAGTTCCATCTGAAAAGTGTTTTAGATTACCAAAGTGATTACTTTGAGTTTTAATGTCATTTGAACAGCGATTGGTGATTCTCTGACTCTGACCGTCTGAAAAAGACGAGTTCAGTTTCATGTTTTCACTGTTTTCATGTTTTGTGAGTCATTTTATTATTCACTCGTCACTGTGACTTTTTCTCACTATTTGTTTTTTCCCTCACAATTGTGAGTTTGTGTTTCACAATTCTGACTTCTTTTTCTCAGAATTGCGAGATTTAAACTCACAATTGCAATTTTTTTTTTCTTGCAATTGTGAATTTAGTATGTGAGTTTATATCTCATAATTCGGCCTTTTCTCAATACTCTGAGTTTATATCTTTTTTTTTTTTTTTACTTTTCTCAATATTGCAAGTTTATAACTCATAATTCTGACTTTATAACTCGCAGTTGCAACTTTATATCACACAATTCTGAGGGAAAAAGTCAGAATTGTGAGATAAAAACTCACAATTACCTTTTTTGTGTTTGTTTCACACTTATTAGTATTCCAAAGTATTCTAAAGTATTTAGATTAAGTGACTAAACTTGAGTAATGTAACGAAATACGTTACAAATGACTTTTTAAAGCATTTATTTTGTAATCTGTAGTGAAATACATTTTAAAAGTAACATATAAAAGTAATATATATACACACACACACACACACATACGTATCATATGAATTGCCAGTCAGTAAATGGACTATTGTTCTGAAAGTCTTACAACCTAAAGTATAAACAAAAGTAACATTTTGAACGGGCCTTTTGAAACAATAAGTGTTGTGAAAAAAATATGAAAAATGAATAAAGTCTTGCAGTTCAATGGAAGGAATCAGTTGAGACGTCAGTAAGGGCTCTGAATGATTCATTTGCGGATTCAAATGACTTCTACAGGCTAGACTGAGAACTATTCACTCGTCTGTTCTGTAAATTGGCAGATTGTATTCAAAATTTCTGTTCTGGGGTCGCATTTTACGTGTTGTGTGGAGTTTGGAAGAAGCAGAAGTTTTTGGGCCGATATTATTGTTGCTTAAAATTGTGGTTAATTGAACAAACTCTTATCAGTAAATATTGAACTTCGCCGTCCAACTCATGCTAAATAATTTCTGCTACAAAGATGAATATTGTCACGGTACGTGTAGGAAACGGACTTGGGAATGCAACATTGAAGCTTTAATTTCGAAGACATAGACAGAACGTACAACCATACCATATGCCGACGAGAACCGACCAGGAGTGAGGGAAACACAGGGATTAAACACAGACGCTCATGACAGGGACACAGGTGAAAGACATAACCAACGATGACGAACGCCTGACGATAATGAACTAATAAGACAAAGGAGGGAGACTGGGTCACACGAGGATCACATACGGGTAAACATGAAACATACAGATTACAAATATCACCTCAAAATCATGTGGCTCTTTTCATTCGCAGCAGAGCGATTCATTCACGGATTCAAAGCACTACGGCACAGGCCAGATCGAGATTCGTGAATCTTTTATAACTGCCTTCTTTAAAAGAACCGTTCATGACAGTCATTTGTTGCAAACGGCCAGATTTCACTCCGATTTATTTGTGCAACTCATCCTAAATCATTCATGCTCAGAACATGAACACCTCCTCAAGTCATGTGGCTTAGAGAAGCTGCAGGTCAGGATCAGACCCTTTATTCAAAGAGACGCGTCTACGTGAACATGTATATTGCACGTCAGTACTGATCTCGTCTTGGATGTGATCTTGCCTGCTCTGGTCTCGACTGTGGTGGCGTGGGGCTTTTTTCCGCCAGAACTGTTCTTCTGAAAGCAATGAAGTCAAAGTGTTCAAAGAGTGTGTGACAGCTAAAAGATTGCTCTGTCGCGTCCAAATCTCCCATGGCTCTTAATCGAACACAGAGCCGCTTTGCGGATGGGAGGACTGTAAAATGTATCCATTCGAAGAAGGCTGTTGTCCAAATGTCCACGTGTAAAAAAGAAAAACAATCATTATTGCTCTCACATTTCCATATGCAACTGGCCGTGCCGTGACCGCTCGGCTGACGATCGGTCCCATAAATCTTGGACGAGAACGGGACTGAAAGCAGTGTACTACTTTATGGCCTTATTTTTCCATTCCAAAATCCTCAGGCAAAATGCAAACATCGCGAATGATTAAATTCGGGTGCTTAATATCCCCCGTTTCTGTTCTGAAGGACCTTTCGAGAGATCGCATGTGAAATCATGTAAACGCATGAGCCAAACGAAACCACCAGACCGATGCCGCTCGGGGTCACGCTATTGGACTGGACAAGATCTTGAAGACCTGGAGTGAGTTGTTGGATTGAGTTGACGATTTATTGGAGCAGGCGAGGACAGGTCTAAAGCTGCAGCGCCAAAGGAGAAAGCGTGTTGTTTTGAGACTCCAGCCCAGTTGATGGATGTAGAAGCAGGTAGGAGCTTGCTTTGAGGAGATAAGAATCCAACTCTCATCCACGAACAGCCCAGAGCAGCAGGACTGAACACTTTCAGATGAGCGTCCACACAATCAAAATAGTGCATTGGTATGCATGTAACTAGAATTTCTGTCAGACATTTCTACCAAAACTTTAAACTGTCACCTTTCTCTGAAAAATAAATTTTAAAAAATGCATTGATTTTATGCAAAATGAAGCTTTATGTAATGAGCACAGAGACTGCTGACTCCATCTCAAGTGTCAAAAAATAATAATACTAAATGTGATCCGGCTAAAAAGGGAACGTTCTTAGAACACCTTCAGGCAACGTTTTTGTGCTAACGTTTTGAGAACATTGGAACAAAAGTTCTTTCAATAGAATGTCCGTTCAGAGTTGTCTGGTCTTTAATAACATTCTCAAAACATTTATATACGGTTCATAGAGCTTTTGTTTCTGAAATGTTTTCACTTGGATGTTCATCTAACATTCTTATTATAAATGTTACTGGTTTCAGAACATTCAAAAGTAACCATAATGTTTGTCCATCCATGTATTTCAATGTACCAAGAAAAGAAAATGTTTTTAAAACATTCTGAATTTTCAGATAACACTCAGAAATGACGTTTTCATCACTTAAAGGGATCCTTCACCCAAAAAAAGGACAATTCTGTCATCATTCACTCACCCTCATGTCGTTCCAAAACGATATTTTAAAGAATTGACGAAAGTTGAATTGAATTGACAGTTGACGAAAGCCATTAGAAAAAAATTTTCCTACTATGGATGTCAATGGCTACTGTCTGGTTACCAACATTCTTTAAAATATCTTCTGTGTTGGATAGTGAAACGTTCTTAGAACATATCTTTGTTCTTTGAAGAACAGAATTTTTGACATGCAAACAAAGTTTTGTTATCAAAACTGCAAAATTATGGCGTACCTGCAAAAAAAGAAAAAAAAAAAATGAAAGCAAATCTTTTAGATACTGAGAAAAAATCTTCCATTTTATTTGCATTAGAAAAGGTTGCGTAAAGCACTTTGAAAAACAAATTTGATGGAGGACTAAACGGCGATTAGAAATATAATTCAATACCAAATTTGTCATAAAGAGTTTCAAAATCTGATAGAAAGCTACCCATAATGTTTTCCATATACCTTTTTAACAGTGCTTTTTCTACAACGAGTAAAAGTGCTGACGTTAATGCCAATCATCCATACGATAGTATGATCCTAGTTGGCGGAAAACCAATAAAGCTTAAACCTGGCACCCGCAGTTGCCTTTGAACACTGAAACTAAAGACGTGTGAGAGCTTTCAAGCAGACCTGTCAATCACACAGACACTGAACTCTCAAAGTCATTCGAGAGAAATCTTATAAATGCAGAGAAAGTAGGAGTGAATGAAAAAAGAACAGCAGCGAGATGAAAATTAAAAAACAAAACTGTACCATTTACTAATCAAACACGACAACGTGATCTGAGATATCTGGGTCAATGGCATGATGTGCATATTGCATATCACTTTATTCGGTTTGAATTTCACTCAGTACATTTAAATACGGTACATATTTTATGTTTTATCTTAAACCCCCCAAAATATCAGATGGTGCAATGTTCTGAACTAATGAACAGACTAAGAAAACTACTTAAAATGGTGTCTTAATAAAAAAAAAAAAAAGAATACTTTTTTTGAAAGTATTTGTTTTCAAAGTAAAGTTTGAAACCTTTCATTAACATATTTTCAAACTGTTTTTATAGAATAAAGTGATATGTCATTCATTTGTCAAATTATTTTAAAAGGAAATAATTTAATAGTGTATTAATTTAATGGAATGTTTCGTATATATTTTTTTTACAGGTGTTTTACCTGTACTTTGAACTTCAAACTTCTTTGCATTGTGTTTTAGGGTTAACGGAAATGTCTAAAATTACTGGATAATGTCCTGGTAATTTTATGCACATTATCCGTTTTTTTTTTTTTTTTTTTCCCAGAATTTGTTTTACAGAGTAGAACTCTCAAATACTGGTAAAAACTGCTCATTTCAAGTATGGGTATACTTTCCATGTCAGGTGGTACAACTACAGTATATAAATACAACTATTTGGTTGTACAGCCTGACATATCAGTCAAACAATGAATTAAAACACTTTGAAATGTTATTTAGCAACTGAAACTTGTTTAAATACATGGTTCATGAGCCAAAAATATGCATTAAATGAGTTTTGAAATATATATATGGTATATTTGTATTTAAATATATAATATAATATATATAATATAAATATATATGATATATTCATATTATATATTTATATATATATTTAAATACAAAACTGCCCATGACTTTGACACAAAAGCAGATCATGAAAACTACCAGTTCTTATTTTCCAAAGATATATTAAATTATAACATGCAGCCTTTATTTTTGCTCTAATAGTAAAATGAAATACTGCCCACGTGCCACTGGCAATGGCAGCCACGGCAAAGAAGAAATTGGTCAGTGTATCATATGATCCTTCAATTATTCTGTTGAAACTGGCAAACAGAAAAATTGAATATATGATTTTTCTGTAAGCACTAAAATAAAAATGAAAGTTAGTCTGCTGTGCACATTTTATTTCCTACTGAAAATAGACAACTAATTTTTTTTCATTCTATTAAAGAAAGAAAGAAAGAAAGAAAGAAAGAAAGAAAGAAAGAAAGAAAGAAAGAACTTTTTCATTAGGAGTCTGTACAGAATTGCCAATGTTTTACACTATAATAAAATATTGCCTGTTAACTGTATGCCATTTTAAGCAGAAATATGTAGGGAAAAGACACATAGTTTGTGTTTGGTTATGGTTGTAGTGACATCCATTCTAAAGTGAGCAGGGAAGGTCCGAGCACTGGGACTTTGACCAGAACATTTGTATTGGTACAACAACTAAAGGAAACATTTCCAATATTTCCAGTGCTATTTCACCGATTCTTTGTGAGTTAATGCAATGCTGGGTACTTCAACCAATCAGATGAAATGGGTATTTCAGTGTCGCCCACATGTGTAAATAAAACATTGAGGCCATAGATCGATGTGTAAACCACAAACAAAAAAGGAAACCCAAACTGTCATTGTTCGTTTGTTAAGTAAAATGAACAAATGAGCAGTCTTTCCATTTCTCGTTACTCCTTTTCGAATGGAAAACAAAATGGTAAATTAAAAAAAAAAAAACACAGTCCTTTTTACAAACAACAGCATACAGAAATTGACTGTTTCTCGTGTGCAGGAGTGAATGGAATAATTGAATGACCAGTTGAGATACACCTTCTGATTTTCCTACTCTCTCTCCGCTCTGAGCGGGCCTCGAACCCGGGTCTTGAGGTCAGAGGAGTGAGGTTTACTCGCACAGCAACTACTAGCTGGCCTCCGTTACACTCACCCCCCTAAACCTCACTCCCATCCGGGTCACGGCACCAATGTAAGCCCTCTACCCAGATCCTACTCAACCCTGCTCCGAACGGGCCTCGAACCCGGGTCTTCCGGCATGAGAGTCGGACGCTCCAACAAGGAGGCTAAAGGCTGCAACTCATAGCGTCTGTCACTAGAGCGTCTCTTGAGGTCAGAGGAGTGAGGTTTACTCACACAGCAACTACTAGCTGGCCTCCGTTACACTCACACCCCTAAACCTCACTCCCATCCGGGTCACGGCACCAATGTAACCCCTCTACCTGGGTCCTACTCTCTCCGCTCCGAGCAGGCCTCGAACCCGGGGTCTTGAGGTCAGAGGAGTGAGGTTTACTCGCACAGCAACTACTAGCTGACCTCCGTTACACTCACATTGTATGATAAAAACGTCAAGAAAACCCAGCAAGCATGCAAATTATGTCCGACCATAATATAAAGCCAATCGAAACTTGAAAATCTAAATTACTCATATGATTTAGTCAAGTGCATCCAAACTTTGACTGGTGGTGTGTGTCAAGGAGAAAATATACCAGTAGAAATAACCCTTGAGATTTGATTGGCTGACGACTGAAAGGAAAAAGGGGAAAAACAAGTGCGTCGTAAGCAGAGGAGCCGGACTCGGTAGGGTAACGAGCGCTCCTCGAGGGAAGTTTGAAATCAACGCTCTCAGAGACAAACACAAGGACAGCGTTCATTACGGCAAGCACTCGGGATTTGGCCACACGGCATACTTTGCAATCAGTGTGTCCCCCAAAGCAGTAGCTCCAGATGCTTCTAGTCAGCTGGGTGCTGTCGACTCGTGACCTGGCCTCCCTCAGATCCTGCCTGGGGGGGGGGGGGGCATCATGGTTTGGTAATGTAACCACGAATCCCCGGCCTCAAAGGAAGCATGGGGTGTTTGGGAAAGTACTTGGGTAAGGAAGTCGGATTCAATCTTTTTTTCTTGAAAACACACCTCCCTCTGTGCATAATAACTTCCATCTGCAGAGTCCAGACGGAAAAAACAATAGTCCGGGGAAATTGATACATGTCATTATGTTACATTTCATTCAGACTCTTGATCACGCAGCAAAACAGTTGCTTGTGTGAATGTGAAATCATGTGAGAGGTCAGTAATGAGGCTGGTGTCATCCCTGGGACCGGTCAATCCCGTGCTCAAGATCAGGACTCTCCTAAAATAACACAGGGGTACGCTATTACGGGACAGGAATACGAGTGTTTTCACCTGGAGAGTGATTAAGCATAGACTGAATGCAGAAAGGTTCCCAAAAGGGTGTTTTCACAGCAACGCCACAGAACCTTTTTTGGTTCCTTTCAGCAAACGTTCACAAGGACCGAAAGTGATATTTATTTTTTTTTTCCTAATGTGAAGAACATTTAAACACTCTAAACAACATTCATCCACTATAAAGAACCTTTTGTGGAATGGAAACGTTCTGTGGGTGTGAAAGGTTCTTTATAGAACTATTTGTGCCAATAAAGAACCTTTATTTTTAGTTCCTGCGAGGACTTCGGGAGACGCAATCATCTGGATCAACACGCACATCGCCCAATTCTATATCCTAATTATTGTTAATGTAATTTATTTTCCGGGAGCTCTTTGCTTCTAACTTCGGTTAAACTGCTAACTCTGATTGTAAATGAATTACCTAAATGATGTTATTTGCGAACTGCATTCTTTAAATTGTAAAGCTGACATCCATTTTCTGCAAAGCTGCTTTGAAACGATATGAATCGTGAAAAGCGCTATACAAATAAATTTGAATTGAATTGAATTGAATTTTTAAGTGTGTAAAAGAACCATTTTTCATTCCCCGAAGAACCTATTAGTGAACCGTTATATTTTTTTTTCCTTTCTGTACTGTAGAATGGAAAGTGTCTAATTGAAATAAAACAAAATAAAACACTAAAATTGATCATTTTAGATGCCACAAGTGAATTTAGGTATTACAACATTTTTTTTCTTATTTGCATGTGCTTTTTAATTTGCATGTGCTTTTTTTATTTGCATGTGTTTTCATATCTCGGCCACCGCATTTAATAGCATATAATCACAAAAACACAAAGGACACGAACATTATTTTGTGAGAAAAGGATTCAAACCTTGGAAACTTTTGTCGGCTGGGCATTTCCTCAGAATGATCAGTAGCTTGCGAAACGTGCGATTTAAAACATGTTCATGGTCACCTCTGAGCAATTACTGAGACAGACTTCTGGGAGTCAACACTGAGTGCACATGCATGCTTTGGAGGTCTCCAAAGTTAGCTGTGAACTCAGTAAAAACCCCAAAACTCACTGCTATTATGCTTCAGATAGCCTGAATCTGTTTCCACAGATGAATCATTCAACATTAACTCCAGTCCTGGCCAATCAGATATTATAAGGTAATCTCAAAACACAGTTGTGTATTTTCTTTGCTGTGTTGATTGCTTTAAAAGGTAAGAGAGTGAGGATTGCGTGCTAAAGTCAAACTGAAATGATGATAAAAGAGAAGTTGACTCATCGTGAGTCTCTTGCATGTTGATGTCAAACAGTAAAAGTGTCGTTAACAAACAGCTGGACACTGAGTTTAACCACTTGATTTTCCATCAAATGGATACATTTGATTAATTTAAGTGAAACAGATTGCCTCTCTTTTGATTAGGACCACATGATGTTAACTAGTCATCTGCATTAGACAATCGTGTACCAATGTATCATAATTCATTTTACAATATGTGCATTTAAACTGTACTGCAGTTCAATAAGTAACCGAAAAGGTTATCAAAATAAGCTCAAACTGGTGAGTTCCAGGGAATTCCGTTTTCAGCTGATTCAATGAGGCCCCGAAGGACAAAAATGAAGTCAAACCAAGGAAGGTGATCTCAATGGTTGCCGTTCGGATGGCAAAAGACCACCCAGACATGTGTAATTCAAAACCACAAAAGTATTATTCAAATCAAATGCCATGTGACAAATCAATCCGTCTAAAGCAACATTATATTTTTTCATTTCATTTTTCAGACACTTTTTTCCAAAGCGACTTACAAGGGGAGCAATCAGGGGTCAGGTGTCTTGCTCAAGGTCACTTTAGTCATGGTATTGAAGGTGGAGAGAGTGCTGTTCATTCACAATCCCCACCTTCAATTCCTGCCGGCGTGGGAATCGAACCAGCAACCTTCAAGTTACAAGGAGTTTCGTGCCTTGCTCAAGGTCACTTTAGTCATGGTATTGAAGGTGGAGAGAGTGCTGTTCATTCACTATCCCCACCTTCAATTCCTGCCGGCGTGGGAATCGAACCAACAACCTTCAGATTACAAGCCAGACTCCGTCACCACTAGGCCACGACTATCCTGGTACATTATATTATATACCAGGTCCAACATGAACTTTTTGTCATATCTGGCAATACAATGTGTGGAGAATAATATTCAAATTACGCTAATTTAAAAGTTCCTAATTTTCTTTTGGAAGTCTCCAAGAATCAGTCCGCAAGCATTCAAGGTTAAAAAAAAACAAAACACTTATTATCTCATAACATATATTACAGCATCAACTCTTTTTACACAATGTCTGCATTTATGTCTGTAAATAAAGTATTCTCGTTAAGCCCCTCCTTTCCGAGAGCCTGCTCTGATTGGTCAGATGGAACAGTCAGTTGTGATTGGACCGCCACTTACAGCACGTGTCAGAAAACAAATGCCTATTACCATATCTGAATTTCAGCTCCGGATCTTGTTCAGCACTTGTTAGGCATTTTATTTCAACTTTTCAAATATTTTCTTCACGTTTATTGAAAATAAATGCACTTCGATCTGATACGTGATGGGAATAGAACGGATACGAAATCTGGTCGATTGCGTCAAAAGGTACTTCCAGGCGCCATACTCCTTACGGACCACACCACTGGAGACTTTAATCTTGCGTGAACCAACCAGACATCGGTGGGCGGAGTTAGTGTAAATAGCCTTTGCCTACCAGACAGGCTATTTACACTTACACTTTTGACACAGTGCAAAATAGACACTTAATATGAAAAATGTGTTTTGTCTCATATGTCACGTATGTCTCTGTGTGAAACTCAGCTTCTCAAAGCACTGAAAAGCAAAAACATTTTAAATTTAAAGGTGGACTTCCTTTCCTGCATCCGCCAAGCTGAGAGTTGTTTCCTTGTTCCATTTCCGTTTCTTAAAATCATACTCACGAGGAGTCAACATTACACAGTTCCTAAACTTCCATGTAAGAATGATTTGTCCATTGGGTATCAGTGGACCAGTGGAATTGTAAACAGCAGACTGAACTTCAAGACGTTCATGAAATAGCTGCCTTTGGGGCGCATCATCTGAAAGCCTCTCAAGCGTGCGGAGGACTCTTTCTGGACAATGTAATATCGTCCAAACATGCTCTTTAGCATCTGTTCACTATAAAAACACAATGCCACACTCCATTCTAAGCAAATGAAGCAGGAATACACAACAAACATTGCATTATTTCATGTGGTCAATGATGCAAACCAACAGGCGAGGTGCAAACGAAAAAGGCGCATATGTCAAAAATATGAGTAAAGACCTCATGCAAGAGGGGAAAATTTTTAAAAAAGTCCATTATGCAGGGCTATATTTATGAACAAAAGGGCCTTTTATAGTTCTGGAAGTGTATTAATGAGACCATGCAAGGGTCAGTCAGTCAGAAGTTTTTTGAAGGTGCCTCAGAACTTTAATTGCCTGTTAAAGGCAACTGTAGTACAGAAATAATCCACGCTGAGTGAAAATGGCATATGTTCCAGCACGTGAGTTTTATTTCGAGCAATCTATCTCTTGCGCTGTCACGACGGAAAAACAAACTCGAATCCTTCTGTCTGCGTGAACTTCGAGCAACCACAGGGGCGCAATGTGAATCTGTGAAGACTGAGCGTCGTCCAGGACCCGAGGAGGGAACACAACTTACAACACTGAGAATCAAAAAGCATGGCATACTTTAATGAGGCAAACGAACATTTATGGGAGACTGCTTTCCCAGCCAGCTGGATCATGGAACTCAGAGGCGCCATGCTGGAGTGACACATTCATGAGAGGAGAGAGTTACTCAATGCTCATGCCTCCGCACGTTAGCGTCCTTTAATAGACACTGTCAGCGCTCCCTGAGTTGACCGATCTCTGTCAGAAAGTAAGGGATATTCTTTTATTCAATGCATTTAAATTGAACAAACTTTGACGTCATCTTCGACCATAATCTACATGCACTGTATTGAATTGCTGTAAAAAATGACAGCAATATTTTACAGCAGATGGCTGTATTCTTAATAATACAGCATGTTGCTGTAAACCGCAATGCATTCTGGGGGCCGTGGCGGTTTGACTCAAAATTACAGGATATTACTGTAAATTTCAAGCATGAAGAGGCATTGTAGGATTTTCAACGGTTGAGATTCTGGAGTGGTAAGTGACTTATTTAATTAAAAACAATACAGCACATTTAAAAAAATAATAATTTGTTAATCAAAGCAAATTAAATTATAGTAATGGTACTGTAAAAATTACAGTAACTGGCTGGCAACCCTGCTGCCAGTATTATACTGTAAAATTTACAGGTCATTTTTAACAGTGTAGGCTTATGCTACTGTAACTTTAAGACTTCTTTATGACTGGCTAAACATGCATTTCTATGTTACATGACCTGCATTTATTCACAATATCACAATTTATGATTAAATCTGTTAATATGACAATTTAGGTTAAAAACACATCTCTTTAGACTGGCATTCACATATTGCATCTCATAACCGTATAGTTATGTCAGATTAAATACACATGATTATATCACAATTGAATTATTTCAACAATTCAACCATTAATTCAATGGCTCTCTCATCAAGACTTCATTTGCTTCCTTACCGGATGAATGTGCATTTTTGCACAAATCTCTTGAACGAATGATTCAATGACAAATACTTTTTTTGAACAGTCACTTCTCACCACCTTCTGGCGTAACGATGTAATTGATCATCTTTATTTTCAGTGTGAAGTTACTTTATAATGGTGAATTACTCCGTTTTGACGCTACCGTAGACATCAGTGTTTATATTCTAACTATAAACTCTTATTCCAGTTCGACTGTGATCATTTGATTTACTGTTATAATAAAACCGAGTGGTTTGTGAGGTTAAGTGAGGCAGATTTGAATGTTCATTCAGAGTTGAATGCTCTAATTTCAACACTGATTTAGCAAGACATTTTTCATGATACATTTTGTCCAGGATTCTGGAACAATTACGTGGAACTCAAGGGTGAGTAAATCATGGGATCATTTTTATTTTTGGGTGAACTATCCCTTTAAATGAGCACATTTTATATAGTAACAAACTTATTTCCACCAAAAGTAACCATATTGTGAAATATATTTATAATGATCCATATGCAGGAATTCTGACTTCATTCCCTACATTCGTTCACTACTTTTACCCACAATCCTCTCTGATTTTGAGCGTACACTCGTTAAAGCGCCGTCACCCAAAATCCAACGTGAAAAGACGATCGAGCGCGAAAGAAAAATACGACGGACGTCAATGCGGGAAGCGGCAACTTCTACAAACGTAAGTGTCATTTTTTATTAATTAGAACGTCTTTGTAAAGATATTTTGAAGCGAAATGATACAGGTTTATATCATAATATACATACTCATTATCATATGATCATTTGGTGGATTTTTCTCATATGTTAGTGAACTGTTGTACAGTGTATTTATTTACTATTATATTTGTTATAATCAAATGTGACAGTGTCGTGTTATTTTTAAATATAAATGTACTAAATAGCATGAAACGGGTGTTTTTATTCTCTCTTTATTCTCAATAAACAGTAATATAGAATTCATGAAGCTAAACAGGACATATTTCAGACGGGTACAGGAAATGTTGATGGCGCATGCTATTAACGTCAGCGTCCGAATTCACTCACTCGTTTTCGTTCACTCTTTCGTTCAACTGCCGTGCACTATATAGGGGTTAGTGGACGAGTGGACGGTTTCGGACACAGCTCAAGACTACGCAAATAACAGTGGGAAGGAAGTCTCTTAAATAGGGCCGCAGAGAGTCTGCGTACGGGGCTTATGGGAAATGTAGTGCAGTCAATAGAGTGAGTGGAAAAGTTCGAACTCCGGTGAGGGTGCCCTCTGCTGGCCAGTTCGTCATCGTGACAATATTATTGTGAAATATTTGAAGATGTTGGTCAGATTGCCAATTCAGAGTATAAAACCCAAAGCATACTTCAGTTTTGAGAGAAAGCTTAACGTATGTGTAACGCTTATAACGTAATATATATATATATATATATATATATATATATTATAATGTAATATAGGCGACAACCACATCCCTGTCATTCTACAAAAAAAAAAAAAGTGTGGAATTCTAGAATTTTCAAAGATTCCAATCTGACTTTCACTTGTGCTGAATAAAAAGGTGGAAATCCACTGCCCGATCCTTTTCTATTTCACTCTCTCTCTCGATTTCTCACCTCATTCGATAGTCTCTCGTGCCGCCACCCCTCATTTCCCCGAGCAAAACAGCTGCGAGTGGTTTAACGCTCCCCAGTCAAGGGCAACCAGCCTGCACCATGTCCCCGACCCCTGCTACTGTCGCACATGTGAGTAGTTTAACACACGGCTGGGGTCACACCTCCGCTGACCGACACACACACACACACAACCCGACGACAGCAAAGATGAGCCTGTATGAGGAAGGCAAGAATAAGATGGATGAACTTCCCTCAGACCCCTCAAATACATACACACACTCCGTGTCAACCTGTCAAGGCTGGAGACGTGAACTGGGTGCTCGGTGAGATACAATAACATGGAGTGTTTTCTTATCTAACTCAGATCACATTAAAATAGCAGCTTTAGATGAGGGCTGCGAGTGGAAACGTTGAGCGATGTGAAGATGGCAACGGTCCAGCGGCCTTTGACGTGAACCGTCAGTCACCTCAGCAGGAACTCAACGAAGCTGTACGAACACGAAAACGGATTAACTTCCTAACTCAATCATCGTCGTGTGCTTTTATGACAGCACACATGGCCGTATTATGGGAGATCCATATTCAAAAGCATTATGCTACATCTGTAAACAGCTTGACTGATATGTTTGTTTGGTAAGTAAGCCCGCAAAGAATTTGTTTCACATTTTTCATTGAAAAACCTCATAGAAGCTCAAACGCTTTCAACTCATTCTTGCCTGAAAAACATCAAACTGAATCCAATATTTCAACTCAACTTTTGTAAAGTGGCATTTCTCAAAGAGTAAAGCAGCTTTCGCAGACAAGCGTCACACATCATTTCATTTCATTCCCAATGGAAAGTAGTTCCACGTGGAATTCCAATCATATGCATGTACACAATTTTGGGATCGATTGTGTACGTCGAGATATTTGAGCTTTTTGTAAAAACTAAATGTAAAAACGATGAGCCTGAGGTGAGAATCGCCGACATTTATGCACTAAAACGATAATCTTCCGTGCTACACGCCATGCTTTTTTAATGCATTATACACTAGTTGACAGTATAACAATGAAAGGGGGAAAATATTTAAATAAATAAATAAATAAACAGACAAATTAAGCACGGCATGTGTACTATTATCATTACTATCGCTGGCTGTATCAATATTACCCTTATTATTATTATTATTATTATTTCTATTAATATTATCTTGGTTTGATCCTTTAACCTCCCCCTCAAATGTATGTTTTGTTGGTCTTTTTATTTGTATTTTGCATTTATTTTCTCTTCTGTAAACATTGCAATTGTCTGTTTGCATTAATAAGAAAAATCATCACATAATTGGATTGCTAAACTCTGGAATAGCCTTCCTGATGATGTTTGGACCCCAGAGACACTCTCCCAGGTTAAAAACACATCTCTTTAGACTGGCATTCACATATTGCATCTCATAACCGTACAGTTATATCAGATTAAATACACATGATTATCTTTGCTTGGCATTTTACAAACAGCAGCTATGCTAATTACTTTGGATTTGCTTTTCTGTTTTATCTCGGCATGCCCGGGCAGTTTGGACAGCTCCCGTGTGGGTCGAGCCTCTTACAAGGAAATTCAGACTGAACAACACCTGTGAAGAGAGGAGATGACTCCAACTCCATGATGCAACTTCTGAATCAGCATGCACCAATTTTCTGTATATTGTAATAATCACTATTGTTTCTGCCTAAAATGAATACATGTTAGCAAACTATGTGATCTGCATTATCTTGGAACTGTACATTTCTGAGCATACTGTATGGACAGGGCTGGGTGGGTCACTTTTAAAATGTATTTCACTACAGATTACAAAATACATGCTTTAAAAAGCATTTATATATATATATATATACGCTGCAGAATTTGAAAAATTGTATATACTCCACCCCTTTTCTGTTTGTCAACTCAAAATCAAAATTCACACTATTTACTTTAGTAGTTCGCATTCCTGTTTTTCATAAGCATTCACATTATTCCAAATTTTAAAAAAATGCAATTTTTCATCAATATTTAAAAACTTAAATGCTACAAATGTATTACTGCAAGATGTATGTATTAATGCATCAATGCAAGATACTTTTACAAATACTATAACGGAGAGAGCATAAAAAAAGAAAAGGTGGCAAACTGAATGTTGCGAGCTTGATTCAAACTCTTATTTCCCATCCTAGCTACAAAATGAATGGACACGGATTCCTTCCTTGGTTCCAATTCAAGACCATTAACAGCTGCTATTGAGTCACAACCCTAGAAGCCTGGCAAAGAACGCTCAGGCAGCAATGGAAAATCTGCAGAAGCGAGCAGGATTTGTCCACAGGTCGATAAGGAGGTGATTCCATTGTGTCATCCCGCCGAACGTCTGCGAAGAGGGGAAAAGGCACATGGTGGAAGATAGCCAGAGCGCAAGAACTAACTGCAGGGTCTCGTAAATCCTCTGCCACATCCTGAAAACATCAGTCGGGCCCTCACACCTCCACACATCTCCAAAACTCACATGATTTTGGGAATCACGTTCGCAGAGCTTTATTTGGCAAAATCAGCAGGGGGAGAAATAAAATAAAAAGTTACAGACGTCTGCATTATTCTCGACCTTTTCATCCTAAATTCATGCAGCATGTGACAGTTTCAGGACGTTCTGAATCTTTGATGCAGTATTGCCAGGGTTGAATCATGGACTGGGTCAGTGGGGACGATGCCCTCAAAGCCTCCGAATGTGCGATCCGAGACCTAACGGGAGGAGGGCCCCGATGCTATCGAATTTATTTTCTCAACTTATTAAAGCGATAAAACACATTTAAAAATACCTTACATTTTAAAATATATTCAGATAGAGAAATTACATTTTGATAATATTTCACAATCTTTATTTGTGTGTTTTTCAGCATCATTTCTCCAGTCTTCAGTCATTCTAACATGCTGATTGGCTGCTCAAGGAAACACTTGTTGTTACCATCAATGTTGAAAACAGTTGTGCACAATTCTTTGATGAATAGAAAGTTCAAAAGAACAGCATTTATTTGAAATGGAATCTTTTGTAACATTATGAATGTCTACTGCCAGTTTTATTCCGCATCGAATTGATCAAAATAGCGGTGTCGCAATGTACCGGTATCGACAATAATCGTGATATTTAAAATGAATTGGAGAGTGCGAGGCGCTGCTCACACCTGGAAAGAAGTAAGCTTGCCAGTATGGGTTAAAAAGAAAAACTAAATAAACAAAGTAATAATTCATTTGACTGATACACGGTAAATAACGTTGGGTTACAGATATTTGGTCACTATGTTGGGTTATTTACCAAAATATCGGGTCGTTTTTAACATCTGTTGGGTTAAATACGGATCCCTTGACGACGGTTCAAGTTTTAACGGTCCAGTGAGTCACAGCAGCTGCTGCAGACTGATTATGAAAGGTCGTTTTTTCATGTAACGTTATATAACTTTTATAACAGTTGGTATTGTGTACTCAAACTATGGAGAACTGAATTTTATATTTTTAAGTCGTAATTATCTTTATTCAGTTTTAATGTTCTCCGGTAACGTTAAGTGAGATCGATTGGAAATGAATCCTAGCTATGCCCGTTAGCTCGCTAGCGGTAAACCCATAGTTGGGTTACATGTTGGGTTATTTTTTAACCCAACTGGCTTTTAAGCCAATCATTGGGTTAAAAATAACCCACAGTTGGGAAGGGGGTGTATTAACCCATAGTTGGGTTACTTGTTGGGTTATTTTTTAACCCAACTGGCTTTTAGCTCAATCATTGGGTTAAAAATAACCCACAGTTGGGAAGGTGCTATATTAACCCATAGTTGGTAACATGTTGGGTTAAAAATAACCCACAGTTGGGAAGGTGCTATATTAACCCATAGTTGGGTTACATATTGGGTTAAAAATAACCCACAGTTGGGAAGGGGGTGTATTAACCCATAGTTGGGTTACATATTGGGTTAAAAATAACCCACAGTTGGGAAGGGGGTGTATTAACCCATAGTTGGGTTACTTGTTGGGTTATTTTTTAACCCAACTGGCTTTTAGCTCAATCATTGGGTTAAAAATAACCCACAGTTGGGAAGGGGGTGTATTAACCCATAGTTGGGTTACTTGTTGGGTTATTTTTTAACCCAACTGGCTTTTAGCTCAATCATTGGGTTAAAAATAACCCACAGTTGGTATGGGGGTGTATTAACCCATAGTTGGGTTACTTGTTGGGTTATTTTTTAACCCAACTGGCTTTTAGCTCAATCATTGGGTTAAAAATAACCCACAGTTGGGAAGGTGCTATATTAACCCATAGTTGGGTTACATATTGGGTTAAAAATAACCCACAGTTGGGAAGGTGCTATGTTAACCCATAGTTGGGTTACATATTGGGTTAAAAATAACCCACAGTTGGGAAGGGGGTGTATTAACCCATAGTTGGGTTGCTTGTTGGGTTATTTTTTAACCCAATTGGGTTTTAGCTCAATCATTGGGTTAAAAATAACCCACAGTTGTGAAGGTGCTATATTAACCCATAGTTGGGTTACATATTGGGTTAAAAATAACCCACAGTTGGGAAGGTGCTATATTAACCCACAGTTAGTTGGGTTACTTGTTGGGTTATTGTTTAACCCAACATTTTTAGTGAGTACATTCTTTCTGGAGATATTGTGATATATTGGTATCAAGAATTCTTTTGAACACAATAACCGTAGTGTGAAAAGATCAAAAGTATTTACTTCTTTAATTTCTTTCTAAAAATGGTAGCGTATAATGTTACAAAAGATTTCCATTTCAGATCAATTCTGTTCTTTTGATTTTTCTATTCATCGAAGAGTCCTGGAAAAAACAATTGCACACAACTCTTTTCAACATTGATTATAATAATAATAATAATAATAATAATAATAATAATAATAATACATGTTTCGTGAGCAGCAAATCAGTACAATAGAACGAAGTTTCATGAGACACTGAAGAGAAATAATGTTGAAAATTCAGCTTTGTCTTCACAGGAATAAATTGCATCTTAAAATATATTCAAATAGAAAATAGTTATTTTAAATTGTAATAATATTTCACAATATTCAAGGGTTTTTTTGTATTTTTAATTAAATAAATGCAGCATTGGTGAGCATAAGGGACATCTGTCAAAAACATTAAAATCTTACAGATCCAAAAGGCAGTGTATGTATATATATATATATACATATATACACACACTATATCTGTGCATATATAAACACAAATATATAAAGTATGTTTATCAGAGAAGTATCAGAAGTTTTTCCACACATGGTTTGAGCTTTCTCAACTCAATAACTCAACTTGAATTTTATCGTTCCCCAGTCAGGGAGCAACATCTAAGAATACTAATATAATAATCTACATATTTGAACTACTGATTCAAATGTCTAACAACAACATCCAAGACTCTGTTTTCTTTGCCCTGAAAAATGTTCTGAAAATTAAGTGAAATAATTACTTTGGCTTCGGCGCGTGATCGCTTCATGAAATGTTGCGTCTGGCACAGAGTTTGGCACTGACTTATGGACACTGGAAAAAGAGCAAAAAACTGCTAAGAACCATATTTATGACTAGAGTGAAGAAGATGAAAAACTGACAAGAGCGGATTGATTACAATGCAGTGAAATATTAGGAGTACCATGAGGTGTTTGTAGTTGGTGTTTCCCAACCGCTTTGGTCTTATGTACCAACAAAGCCTCAAGAACTTCCGATTTAAGACTCCAGCGAAATTAGATCTTTTGCCGAATGTCTGTTAGGCTTAAAACAAAACAAAGCCCTTTTCTCTTCCAGGGAAAATTCTGCAAAACTGATGCAGATTTTTGTCCAATCAAATGCTTTCTAGAATGAGATGACCCCTCCCCCTAATACCTGCAATGTCTCGGTTTGGTTTTGCGTTCATGTTCATGTTTCATGGGTGTATTCCAGAAAGCAAGCTTAAGTTACCCTGAACTCTCGGTTGATTGGCCCAGAACTTGCTTACTCTGGGTAAGTTTGTGAGGAGTTAGTTCGATCAACCCCCCGTTGGTCGCTCGTCAGATACAATCGATGTAAACAGCCAGAACCAGTGTGTTTGGATAAACTTGAGTTTTAACTTAAGACTCATTTCCGTTAGCCCAGAATGCAAGCTGGAAACAGACGGAGACTGAACTCGGACACACAGCGCCAGTCGGAGAAACTATTGACTAGAGACCAAATCAGCTGTCCACATTTCCAACATCTTACGATCACATTGCATTGATGTAAATACATTCTGTCCATTGACGGTTTTCCTAAGCGTCAAAAACGAATGGGTAATGCATGGATTATCTGCGGTCGTTAACCAAAGACTGAAACAAACCAACGCAACCAGAAATAAAATTTCCTGACATTCATTGTCATTAAAACACATTCTCACGTGTGAGATGTAATCTCTTGCTGTCTGGTTTTTAGATTTCTTTCGTTTGAACACCCATACGCAGCACAAAATCCATGAATTCAATAGCGGCGTTACCTTGCAACTTCCTATGACAAGACCCCTGTTCCAAGATGGCGGCGGTTTTGGCGCATGCTGAGAACTCCAAGGCGGCGTCTAGCGTATATATCTATGAATGAAAATAAAGAGTTAGGCCAGTTAGACCGTGATATCCGCGTCATGTGTGGCAGCTCTTAAAGTGACCATCTGTCATTGAAGATAATCAAACAACAAAGGTTAAATTATCACTTTTTTTTTTTTTAGACATTGAGTGAAAAGCCTATGGATAGTTTATGGGGATGCATATACATATATTCAAAGTCAAAGTCTACTTTATTGTCAATTCTGCCATATATATACAGCACATACACACAGGGAATTGAAATTGCGTTACTCTCAAAACCTAGATGTATACATGTAACAAGGTAACAATTAACAATCACAACAACAACTAAAGAATAAAAAAATACAAATAAATAAATAAAGTGACTTGTGAAGATATAGTTGAATAGTTGAATCACACAAACCTTGGACCTGTTTATCAGGTGTGTGTGTGTGTGTGTGTGTTTGAATGGTTTAGCGACCCCTATTGTACACACACACACACACACCTGATTCAAGGTTTGTGTGATTCAACTACTAATGTTTTTCTTGTTGTTATCCTTCTGTTAAAAAGGAAGGATCTCACTTCAGGATGTGTTCATGTCCCGTGAAGTTGATGCCCGTTTGAAGAATGTCATTTGGTGGCATGGAAACCATTATACTTGAATTGTTTAAAGATACAATTTGTAAAATTTTCATATTAAAATATCCAAAAACCGCTTTCACGGTGTTATATATTTCGTTCAGCTGTGTGCTTGCATTATCCTAAATTTTTCCAAGAATTTGTAAATCAAGAGAAAATCACAATTTTAAATAGTGCCCCGTCCCTCTCGTCACTTGCGCCTGTCAATGACGTAATATCTGCGCTATCCCTGCTTTCCGCTTGTACTGCACAGTAACCATGGCAACAGACACGGACAGCTACGTAACGGCTATTGTTTTGAATGGTTTAGCGACCCCTAGTGGACGTGAAAACTACATAGTGCACCTTTAATACTTTTTCATGGTATTCTGCCATGTTTGAGGCATATCAAAACAGATGTACCTAAATACTTTTCATGCTTTTATTTTGGCATAATTTCAGTTACATTTACATTTCAGGCGATGTAGTTTTATTTTTAGATTTTTATTGTATTAACAACCAAGCTTTATACGGATACCTTTTTTTTTGATGCAAATAAAACTCCCATGGTCCATAACTACTGTATTATTAACTTATTTTAATATATAAATTCATTTAAATCATCAAATATTTGTATGACTTGCTTGACCCAAACTACGACTTGACTTGACTTGATTCTCACAAAATTTGACATGGACTTGCTTGAGACTTGAAGGTTATGACCTACTCCCCCCTCTGCTGAATACTGTGAATTCAGAGAGACGTATAGAAAGGAAGTAAGCATATAGGGACATGTGGCCGGTGTCTGAGGTCATTTTTCTCTCATATTGTGACAAAGAAATATAAGAAAAAAACATTGATGGGGGTCAGAAAGAATTTTTTTGACCAATTCATTGAATATCAAAAAAAAACTTTTATTGATCAAATATTTTTTTTTTTTAAAACACACTGCCGGGTCAATTTGACCCCCGTTCCACATCCTGAATAACCCCTGCAGTAAACATATCCACAGTTGGGAATCTCTAACTTAAATGATTTATGACAAAAACAAGGCCATGTACTTAAATCACTGAGATGAAAGGCACACATAAACATCTCTCGTATAAGCAGAGTTTATCAGCGTTTCATCTCTGTATCGCCTGTGATGTCATCCTCAATCACAGCAGGAACGTTTATTCTTCAGAACCCTGAGAAAAAAAAAAAAAATGAAAAAAAGCCTATTTAGCCTATTTATTTTTTCCAGCTTTCAGGTTATACTTCTGCCATATCTGATGTCGCGCGATACAACATAACGAGATGCCTGCACTCGAAATGCTAAAATGCTGAAGAATTCAAAGTGACCGAGACCAAACATTAACACGCTCTACTCCTTTCTAGTGTGTAAATAACCTAGTTCAAGCTCCAGACACTGCATCCATCAAGTAAAATGCCCTTTCACTCCAACCGTGCTTATGGCCTTCCCCCTAGTGGCAGGAAGCGGTATTGGTTGAATGAGAAAGTGCTAAATACAGTTCCCGTGGCTGGCGATTCTATAAATACACACAAAAACTGCGTCAAGATCAAACCGATCGGTTGTAAACACAAAAACACACGGCCCAGTAAATGTCAACCATCTGAAAGTCTTGCATTAGGCCACCTTACAATCTTCTGTCAGGGTGAAATACTTTCCTTCAAGACATAACTCAGCTCAGATTTAGGTGTTGGAGCATGTTCAAGGTTCAGAAGATACATTATTATCAGACGGCTCATCTCGGAACGGAGCGGAGAAAGATGGGGGAAAGGCAGTTGTGGTGGAAACCGAACTGAAGCAAAACTGTAATTTGCCCGTCAGTAATGTGAAGACTGTCATTGAGCAGCAAGCGATGCTTTGAAGCAGGTGTTGAAACGGTTTCCTTTACAGACTGTCTGAAGATGCGGAGTTATGGATTCAGACTCAATCAAGCTTATGAATCGTTCAGAAATCGTACACAAACTAATCCTTAATCCCTCCACGGTGCTCAACCACTGGTGTTTAGATGAAGCGCCATGATGGAAAACCTTCACTGGTATTTTAACCCGGGAAAACACTAATTTAGGTGAGCTATTCTCTGAACGAAATAGCTATGTGTCATTTAAACAGCCTTGTTTTTTCTGATGGGGCGTTTTGATGGTGCTCACAGGGTAGAATTTGGGATTAGACAGGCCGACGAGCCAATGCAAGATGGAAGTGAAAATACATCAATAATAGATGTTTTGACCGTCATCAACGTAATAATAAGGATCATTCTGTCTACCTCAACGACATATATTTAAGACAGGAGGTGGATGGGGGACAGTAGCGCTCCATCTATCAATGCACTGAATGCGAAACACATCACATTAAGCACTTCAGCGAATCAAAAACGTACAAACGCGGCCCAGTTCAAACGACTCTTCCGGGGAGGTTCTTTAAACGAATCGTTGGCAAAAAATATCCCGTAATTTACTCACTCTCAAGGTGTACATGACTTTCTTCTTCAGTCCAACACAATCAGAGTTGTATTAAAAAAAAATGCTCTGGCTCTTCCCAGCTTTATAATGGGAGTGAATAGTAACTAATATTTCGAAGCCCAAAAAAGTGCATCCATCCATCATAAAAGTAATCCATACAACCCCAGAGGGTTATAAAGGCCTTCAGAAGTAGGAAAAATATTTCTATCTTTATAGACTCTATTCGGTTTTTGAATCTTTGTAAATTTATAGAACCACTTGCTTCCCGTAACAGAAACTCGGGCTCCTCCTACATTTCTCTTTAAAATGATTGGTTTGGACTTCTAATTTGTGACCAGTGTTTCGTTTTGCGCTTCTGCGTTCAGTCGATACGTCGGGTCGAAATTCACTCTTCCACTGGAATCGGCTTGCGTACAGAAGCTAGGGATTCTAGTTTATAAAGTTACAGTTATGGATATTAAACGCATCACTTCGTTACGGAAGGCCTTTATTGGAGTCGTAAGGATTACTTTGACGATGGATGGATGTGCTTTTCTGGGCTTCAAAACATCAGTTACTATCCACTCCCATTAATAAGCTTGGAAGAGCCAGAATACTTTTTAACATAACTCCTATTGTGTTGGACGGGAAAAAAGGATGGCTGGAAGGTTATTAAATTATGGATAATTTTCCGTTAACGTAACAACTCTTTATTACCTGGAACGAAGGCTTGTGGTGCCGTCACAGAGAGGCACAAAACCACTCTCCAGAACCTTCACGTTCACTGCTCCCTGCTGGTGGAATGATCTCCCTACTTTCATCAGGAACGCAGAATCCCTGGCAATATTCAAGAGACGGCTGAAAACTCTTCCGTGAACACTTGATCCCCTCATAAAAAAAAAAAAAAAACATCCTTCCCTTTTCCCTTCCTACTCTAGCTTATGGTACTGAGCAATGAATGAAACTTGTATTGTGAGCACTTCCTGTGTCTATTCGCCAATTCACGAAGAATCGCTTGTTTGTGTTCCTCACTTGGATAAAAGCGTCTGCTAAATGACTAAATGTAAATGTAACCCTTTAACTCAATGAATCGACACTTCCAAAGCTTGCCTAGTTGTACAACTCTCCGTGGGCTCTACTTTTTATCTGTAAAATTATAAAAGTGAAGGCCGGGACACACCAAGCCGATGGTCGGCCGTCAAGCAATCTCGAGCAGGTTTTGAGTGTCGGTCGGTTTAGTTTTTCCGGTGTGTTCCTCTCCGTTGGCTATAGTTGGTGAGAGAGAGAGAACTCGTTATTACCTGGTGCAATATTCTAGTTTCTCATTATTATTATACCCTCTATCAACCAACAACCATTGTACTACACACTTAATTACTTATTTTATCTTATATTTTATTTCTATTTTATTTATACTTATTTTAGTTAATATTTACACTTATTTCATCTGGTACTTAATGTTTTTTTTTTTCTTTTTCTAACTTGTTTTATTATAGTGTATAGTATTTCTTTTTTTCCCTTGTTAGTACTCCCTGTGTGCACTGATTTTTTTTTTGTTTTAAAGACGAGCTGCTACTGTGACAAAGAGTTTCCCTTCGGGGTCAATAAAGAATTTCTGAATCTGATTCTGATTAGCTGTTCAGCTTAGCGAAGGAGTGCTTAAGAATGAGTCAAGACGGTACAGACAGACTGAAGGCTAGTATAATTCTACGTGTTTAACTGCACAAATATGTTCATATTATGATCCATGAGACTGGAATGAAGAAAGTGATCACCATGATTGATATTCAAAATGGTAGTCAAGCGCTGCAGTCCTAGTTTCGGCGAGAGGCATCAACAAGGTCGGCTTTCGTTACCGATAGTTCTTTAATGTTGGCTCGGTGTGTCCCGGGCTTAACAGTGAAAACATGTTTTGCCTGAAAATAAGTTTGTCAATGGCAGGGAAGCGTTGTGTCATATATGATGGAAAATCATTGGGTTAAAAATAAGCCACAGTGGGGAAGGTGCTATGTTAACCCATAGTTGGGTTACATGTTGGGTTATTTTTTAACACAACTGACTTTTAACCCAATCATTGGGTTAAAAATAACCCACAGTTGGGAAAGTGCTGTGTTAACCCATAGTTGGGTTACATGTTGGGTTATTTTTTAACACAACTGGCTTTTAACCCAATCATTGGGTTAAAAATAACCCACAGTTGGGAAAGTGCTGTGTTAACCCATAGTTGGGTTACATGTTGGGTTATTTTTTAACACAACTGGCTTTTAACCCAATCATTGGGTTAAGAATAACCCACAGTTCGGAAAGTGCTGTGTTAACCCATAGTTGGGTTACATGTTGGGTTATTTTTTAACACAACTGACTTTTAACCCAATCATTGGGTTAAAAATAACCCACAGTTGGGAAAGTGCTGTGTTAACCCATAGTTGGGTTACATGTTGGGTTATTTTTTAACCCAACTGGCTTTTAACTCAAACAATGGGTTAAAAATATCCCACAGTTGGGAAGGTGCTATGTTAACCCATAGTTGGGTTACATGTTGGGTTATTTTTTAACACAACTGGCTTTTAACCCAATCATTGGGTTAAAAATAACCCACAGTTGGGAAAGTGCTGTGTTAACCCATAGTTGGGTTACATGTTGGGTTATTTTTAACCCAACTGGCTTTTAACTCAAACAATGGGTTAAAAATAACCCACAGTTGGGAAGGTGCTATGTTAACCCATAGTTGGGTTACATGTTGGGTTATTTTTAACCCAACTGGCTTTTAACTCAAACATTGGGTAAAAAATAACCCACAGTTGGGAAAGTGCTATGTTAACCCATAGTTGGGTTACTTGTTGGGTTATTTTTAACCCAACTGGCTTTTAACTCAAACATTGGGTTAAAAATAACCCACAGTTGGGAAAGTGCTATGTTAACCCATAGTTGGGTTACATGTTGGGTTATTTTTTAACCCAACTGGCTTTTAACTCAAACAATGGGTTAAAAATAACCCACAGTTGGGAAGGTGCTGTGTTAACCCATAGTTGGGTTACATGTTGGGTTATTTTTTAACACAACTGGCTTTTAACCCAATCATTGGGTTAAAAATAACCCACAGTTGGGAAAGTGCTGTGTTAACCCATAGTTGGGTTACATGTTGGGTTATTTTTAACCCAACTGGCTTTTAACTCAAACAATGGGTTAAAATTAACCCACAGTTGGGAAGGTGCTATGTTAACCCATAGTTGGGTTACATGTTGGGTTATTTTTAACCCAACTGGCTTTTAACTCAAACAATGGGTTAAAAATAACCCACAGTTGGGAAGATGCTATGTTAACCCATAGTTGGGTTACATGTTGGGTTATTTTTAACCCAATCATTGGGTTAAAAATAACCCACAGTTGGGAAGGTGCTATGTTAACCCATAGTTGGGTTACTTGTTGGGTTATTTTTAACCCAATCATTGGGTTAAAAATAACCCACAGTTGGGACGGTGCTATGTTAACCCATAGTTGGGTTACATGTTGGGTTATTTTTAACCCAATCATTGGGTTAAAAATAACCCACAGTTGGGAAGGTGCTATGTTAACCCATAGTTGGGTTACATGTTGGGTTATTTTTAACCCAATCATTGGGTTAAAAATAACCCACAGTTGGGAAGGTGCTATGTTAACCCATAGTTGGGTTACATGTTGGGTTATTTTTAACCCAATCATTGGGTTAAAAATAACCCACAGTTGGGAAGGTGCTATGTTAACCCATAGTAAAAAATAACCTAACATTTTTTTTGTGAGTAGGGATCCGCTGATTGATGACTGCTTTCATTGTAGCCAATCACAGACAAATCTGTTGAGCACAATGGCCAATCAGAGGTGTACGAATCTGCTCCACAGTGCTCACAATGCAAAGGGGAAATGCTAGTCGTCACATTTTTAAAATTTCAGCACCAGCTTGGTACCGAAGTCGGTACTTTAATATGAATCCCTGAGAGGAAAGCGTTTCATTTGATGTGCAGATGATCACATCTTAACCTGATGAACTGACACTCGACTCATCCAGAAAATGACTGCAATGCCAAACCGTCAATCAGACTCGTTTGACTTTATCTCTGCACTGTGTTCAATTAACATTCATTAAGTCTAGACAGAATAGGGTAAAAGAGCTGGAAGAGGCTTCCGTCGTGTAAAACAATGTGCTATCGCTCTCAAGCAAACCACAACGGAAAAACAACTATCATTAAGCACAATAAATCTTTCATAAGTGGCACGGATATACCTTAAGCTATATTCACACGTGTGAAGGTTCAACTCTGGGGATTTTCCATCATTCTAATGGCTTTTTTCCTCAGCAGCAGTGATGAGGATTGTGTAATCTTGCATACAACTGGAACTGCACTACCGCCTGGAGCCAGTACACAACTATAAATTAGACTAGACAGACAACAAATTAGAATGCCAAATGTATAAATGCAACATTTAAAGCTACTATTTTTCGCCTAGACAGAAAATGACAACACAATCCAGCCATATATCAGCCAATAATTGCCGATTACCACTTTTTACAGTGGATTTTTAGTGGATTTTGAGTAAATGTTTGTACCTTATGTTACTTTATCTATTATAGATTTTATCTAATATTATCTAATATTGCATCCTATTTGCTATAATTAATCTATGTGACATCAGTACTTTAAAAAAAACGTCAAATTTTAAAAGATTTTGAAAAATGAGGACGGTTAAGAGCTTGAACAATGACCTGTACTTTCCATTCAATTCCTGTTCATTTAAAATGTAAGTCTCAAGATCGGGTTAAGGCTGTGTAAGAACCATGAGAAAGTTGCGGGCAAAAAAAATGGAGCTTTTTGTGAAATTTTTGTAAGATTATTTTTGTCAAATAATACTTAAGACACAAAAATAATTAATTCAAATAGATTAATAAATAAATAAATATTGATAATGATTACTTGATTAAAAAAATAAATTAAAAAGACAACATAATGAAAAAAAATTGCAAGATTTTTTTTTGGGGGGGGGGAATGTTTTAAAAGAAAAATATTTTTAAAAAAAATCAAAAGATTCAATATTCAAAAGACTTTTTTCTTTTATTCAGCACAGATAAATTAAATTGATTAAAAGTCAAAGTAAGTACGTTTATAACGTTACCTAAGATTTCCATTCCAAATAAATGCTTATCTCTTTTTTTTTAAATATTTTTCTTTTAAAACAATTTAAGTGTAAATCTGACTAAAAAACATTAAATAATAATATTTTTTATTCAGGTTTATGCTTACGTAAATCTGTATAAATACTGAAAAAAATCACATCCCTGATATCAGAAGGATTTGTGAAGGATCATGTGACAATGAAGAAAATTCAGCTTTGATCACTGGATATAACTTACAATTGTAAAAATATTAAAATAACGCAGTAATTTCAAATTCTGAAAATATTTCGCAGTATTTTTGTATTACTGTAAAAATGCAGCCTTGATGAAAATAAGAGACTCCTTTTTTTTTTTTTTTTTTTTAAATGGCAGTGTACATTACAACTGTGAATACACCAGTTCACATTTTTTTTATGTTTGATGTTTTTAAACAACATTTAAAAGACATTTTCAACGACACAATAACTATGACTTAAAAATGTGAACACGGTCCAAAAACACATCTTGTACTTGGCAAAGACGATAATCATAATAAGCTCTAGATAGGCAGAAAGAGATGTGTACATTTCGAGCATTAACACTGAAACAAATGCTGTTATAATGACAGTTTAGAGCCAGATTAGTGTGTTTAGGTTACACGAGGGAGGAGGAAGTTTTTGACATGTAGGCTTGACTGGTTGTTTCCTAAACAGACGGGTCTGTTCCTCTGATGTGGACCGGGTTGACTGATACAGTCTGTCCCGCCGAGATTCCCTCAGCCGTAACCGTAGCGTTATCAGAGATAGGAAGTAGAAGTGTTATTGTTATGAGCCAGCGTCTGGGTGGTCGGCCGACACATGAGTACATCACACGCGTTCAAACAAAAGAGATTTGTAGAGATACAGTAATGCTGAAGACGAACACCAACCGAGCCACCGAGGGTTTATATCGTGTCATTGAACAAAGACGACATCCGGAGCTTTGCCATTTTAACGAAGGAGGCCAAACTGCAAAGTGCAAATAAGCCCAAAAGACATGTAGACCTTCCCGATTGGCTAAAGTATGCACGCTTTAGACGCACCCTACGGAACGAGAACATGTGCGTTGAGATGTACGGTGTGTACATGCTTCAGGCCCGATGCCAGATCAGACCTGTCCAAACTGCAGGAATGCTTCGCTCCACCCAAGATAAGCAGGTAGCAGCTAAAAATGATCTGAAAACAGAGCGCAAGCCAGAAAGGTTGAACCAAGTTCCTTGTCACTTCAGTCAGCATTTATAATCTGTTTTGGAGTCTGGAGTCCAGACCATCGACGACACGCAGACTCTGCCCAGACCCACTTGTTGGTTCCTCACCGCATTTCTGAAATGATTCGGCGAGCCATTTGTTTTAGAGTCCAAAACAATTCTGTTTTTTTCTTTTCTTTGTGAAATAAAATAGGAGAAATTCTGGGGAATGTGGTGGTTGCTCTTTTCCATGACACTTACTTTCACTAGAGATTACAAAATACATGCTTTCAAAAGTCATTTGTAACGTATTTCGTTACATTACTCAAGTTTAGTCACTTCATCTGAATACTTCTAAATACACAAAAAAGGTCATTGCTAGTTTTTGTCTCACAATTCTGACTTTTGTCCTCAGAATTGTGAGATATGAAGTTGCAATTGTGAGTTATAAAGTCAGAATTATGAGATATAAACTCGCAATATTGAGAAAAGTCAGAATTATGAGATATAAACTGACAATATTGAGAAAAGTCAGAATTATGAGATATAAACTGACAATATTGAGAAAAGTCAGAATTATGAGATATAAACTGACAATATTGAGAAAAGTCAGAATTATGAGATATAAACTCGCAATATTGAGAAAAGTCAGAATTATGAGATATAAACTGACAATATTGAGAAAAGTCAGAATTATGAGATATAAACTGACAATATTGAGAAAAGTCAGAATTATGAGATATAAACTGACAATATTGAGAAAAGTCAGAATTATGAGATATAAACTCGCAATATTGAGAAAAGTCAGAATTATGAGATATAAACTGACAATATTGAGAAAAGTCAGAATTATGAGATATAAACTCACAATATTGAGAAAAGTCAGAATTATGAGATATAAACTGACAATATTGATAAAATTCAGAATTATGAGATATAAACTCACAATATTGAGAAAAGTCAGAATTATGAGATATAAACTGACAATATTGAGAAAAGTCAGAATTATGAGATATAAACTCGCAATATTGAGAAAAGTCAGAATTATGAGATATAAACTCGCAATATTGAGAAAAGTCAGAATTATGAGATATAAACTGACAATATTGAGAAAAGTCAGAATTATGAGATATAAACTGACAATATTGAGAAAAGTCAGAATTATGAGATATAAACTCACAATATTGAGAAAAGTCAGAATTATGAGATATAAACTCACAATATTGAGAAAAGTCAGAATTATGAGATATAAACTGACAATATTGAGAAAAGTCAGAATTATGAGATATAAACTCACAATATTGAGAAAAGTCAGAATTATGAGATATAAACTCACAATATTGAGAAAAGTCAGAATTATGAGATATAAACTGACAATATTGAGAAAAGTCAGAATTATGAGATATAAACTGACAATATTGAGAAAAGTCAGAATTATGAGATATAAACTGACAATATTGAGAAAAGTCAGAATTATGAGATTTAAACTGACAATATTGATAAAAGTCAGAATTATGAGATATAAACTCACAATATTGAGAAAAGTCAGAATTATGAGATATAAACTGACAATATTGAGAAAAGTCAGAATTATGAGATATAAACTCGCAATATTGAGAAAAGTCAGAATTATGAGATATAAACTCGCAATATTGAGAAAAGTCAGAATTATGAGATATAAACTCAGAATATTGAGAAAAGTCAGAATTATGAGATATAAACTCACAATATTGAGAAAAGTCAGAATTATGAGATATAAACTCACAATATTGAGAAAAGTCAGAATTATGAGATATAAACTCACAATATTGAGAAAAGTCAGAATTATGAGATATAAACTCACAATATTGAGAAAAGTCAGAATTATGAGATATAAACTCACAATATTGAGAAAAGTCAGAATTATGAGATATAAACTGACAATATTGAGAAAAGTCAGAATTATGAGATATAAACTCACACACTAAATTCACAATTGCAAGAAAAAAAGTCAGTATTGCAAGTTTATATCTCCCAAATTCTGACTTTATAACTTGCGATTGTGAGTTTAAATCTCGCAATTCTGAGAAAAAGAAGTCAGAATTGTGAAATTAAAACTCACAATTGTGAGAAGAAAAAACAAATTGTGAGAAAAAGTTGCCAAATAATAAAAAATTGTATAAACCCTCTAAAAAGTATTAAAATATTGATGTTAAGTTTTTTCAGACGGTCAGAGTCAGAGAATCACCAATCGCTGTTTAAATGACATTAAAACTCAAAGTAATCACTTTGGTAATCTAAAACACTTTTCAGATGGAACTGTAATCTGATTACCACCCATTTAACATGAAATACAGTCACTCAAATTTTGCATTTTAAATACGTCACTAAGTTACTTGTATTTCGTTACTCCTCGACCCTGCTGGTGCTTTCAAGCTTTAAACAGAATATGAAGCACCATAAAAGTGATTCATATGACTCGTGCTATATTTAACGTCTTCTGAAGTCATATGACAGTTTTAATGTGAGAAACACTACAAAATTTAACCCGTTATTCACTGAAAATCTCTCCTTGGCAAGCTAGTAACGACGTCACATTTGTGAAAGATCTTTTCAATCAATCAGTTGCTCCAGTGCATAAAAACTGAATGATTCAATGTCAGAGTGAAGCATTTTTTTAGAAATAGACCTTTGCTCTTGTTCATAAAACCTGAATGACTATGAATGATTCAATGATTCGGTCTGAATGATTCAATGATTCAGTTTTTGATTAAAAAAAAATGCATGAGAAGCCGCGATTATTTACTTACTGAAACGTCTTTGCATATGAAATATATTTGGTTTTATCTTCAGTACTGAATGAAAAACATTGTTGATAAGCAGCACTGACATTTTCTCAGAGTCGTCACAAAATTGTATCAAATTCATTTCTCAGCAATCATTCTGGATAAGAGCTGGAAGTCTGGATTTGCTCTGGTCTCAAAACACAAATGAAACCCAATACATGCACATCAGACTGGATCTGACAGCGGCCCGCGTTCACGTCTCATTCTCAAGAGGAAGACAAATCTACAGCCAGACACGAATAAACAGATGCAAACAAACATGACTAACCAGAAAGGCAGTCGATGATGCAATAAAACGGGGAGATTGACCGTTTGGCGTGAGATTATCGGGCTACTTAGAGGAAGCCGTTTTTCAAACATTTTGGTTTTCTGTTAAGTTTTTACAATAGTCAATAAATCTGTCAAAATTAGTCAATAAATCGTAATTCAGTTAATACTCATTTTATTGCTCCGAAAATGGCTTTTCAGAATTCGACAGACTTGGTGTTTCAGTTATGACGTCGACTCTCAGATGTTTCTCCTAAAATCTTTATGAGACACAAATGAGAGAATTGTTGGCATTCGAGAGTATCGAGGAATAATGTGAAAGGCATAGTTAAAATCTAAAAATTTAACTAAAATTTGAAATCTCTAACTTTTGTTCTGACACTCCAGAGGAGATTAATGTGAGATTATTACTGGTTTATCTCAGAAGAAAAAGAAAAAGTCTCAATTTTCTCTCATTCATCTCTTTGCTGTATATGAGTCAGATCTTATTTGTGATTTTACTATGGGCAAAACAATTTCATTAATATGTCATTTTTTATAATGATAAAAGTTATTGCATTATTGAACAAGACAATTTGCTTCCTTGACAGTGTTGCCATTTCTCGTTTTAAGGAAACGCATACAAATTTAGTGAGGTAAAATTATATTTTGTGCATTTTCTATATAACGCTGTTGTTGTTTTTATTACCATTATTATTATTATTATACACATACAATAACATTAGTGTTACTATCTAATTTGCTACTCAAAAAAATCTTGATTTAACGATGTTTACTGTATTTTTACTACAAAACAAGGTAAAGGGACTCATTTAGACGACGATTTCTTCCATTGTAGATTTCAAAAAGTCAGTGTTATTCTTAAACGAAACAATAATTTTCAATTGAAATAAAGCTGGAAATATTGTTAGATGATATGAAATGTTTTATGAAAAATGTACTGAAATTAAAGTACTACAATTAGTAAAACTGAAATGAAAATAAACTGATGCAGCATTTTAAACTGAGGGGAAAATGTCAAAAATGCCGAAAATAAAAATGAAAAATAAGCACTATTGTATAATGGCATGCAAATTATTCGAAAATGACACTCGGCCTAAAAAAATGGCTTGTAAAAGTTGTAAATACAAGTATGTTTTACAAGAAAATACAATTTCAGTCTTGCTACTATTTCACATTTAAGTCAATGTGTTGCTGGTCAATTCTTCGTGATAATGTATCATTTTCTAAGTGATATTACCAACTTTATTTCAGTGCCAGATGCACTTGAATGAAACTTTGAATAAAGAAGAAACTACCATTTATTATAGTATTTTATGGGACCTTACTAATGGACGGCCTTATCCGAAAATGCTACATGCTCCACTATAGACTGCAGATCCTACTGTATATCAACACAGATTACAGACGACACTCAGCGTGCCTGTGGGTGATAAAAGACAGAAGAACACTTGACAGTAAATGAGTCCTTGACAGCGTCAGCGTACCTGCGGCTACAGGCCAAAAACAGCATTTTAAATCCTATTTTCCAATGTTACGATACTTTGGGCCAAATCCCAAGAGTGACTCACAATGCTTTCCCCTTGTCATTAGCCCACATGGTGAAGACAGGTACACAAAGAGCAGAAAATGCCACATTTCATCTCCACTGCATTATGCCTATACAATGAAGCGCTGATTCGACATGGACGCCCGCCAGCTTACTCAGCTCTGCCTTGGCTTGCGACAAACCAACATGGATGTGAATGTGTGACTGTTGAATTCTGGCTCCGTTCAAATGTACCCGTCACTGCAGGTGAGCTGGCCACTGGCCACTTTTCCTCTATCCTGCAGACAGTTGCATCTAAATTCACCTCAACACTGTTTTTCGGACGGCTTAATTGACTCCAGAAGTCATGGGAAAGGGAGTTTAATCTCCATGCGGAGCAGGTGGACTGCACAGCTGTACGGGGCCAAGAAACCAGGAAGTCCAGGAAATGCCTGATGAACTATCAGAAACACAACAAGCCAGAGGAAAGGGGAAAAAAAAAAAAAAAAAAAAATCACATATGAGAACTCTATGAAGTGTCAATTGAGTCTCTTAGAAAGCCATGTGATTATAAAGAAAGGAAATAAAGAATTGGAATCAACATAGATGCACATTCTTGTTGTCTGATTTGTGAATGTTACAAACAATTTCCCAGATGCACACAATGGGATTTACAGAAAAAAAATTCCATAAACCAATGAAAACGGGAAGGAATTCCGATTCCCGATTCCTTGTAGTGTGAAATCCAATAACTGGCTGAATATATATGAACTAAAACTACTAAACCATTTCAAATGTTTCATCTTCCAAACATCCATTCGGTGTATTGTGGTTCAAACTGCCCCATTCATTTCAACCTGGTTATGGCTCTAATTATTCTTTTCTTTTCTCACCATTATAATTACTGACGATGTTCTATGTAAGCAGACATAATCCCATCTTCCCACTTCACCTACTTTGAAACTGTATCAAATGCTCTTCATGAAAAGAGAAACATTTCAGTGAGCTTTACATTTAATAAATATTATCAATACATGACAATTCATGAGATTTATTATGATGAAAATACCCGACATGACATGAAGAACACAGATATCGCCACATATCGTCACAATCGTGTATTTATTGTCTTCAAAAGTGTGCTGTTATAGCGAAATGTTACAGCGATCTCTGGAAGCCTCTGTGAGCTCCTGGATGTGGTATGCATCTTCTTCAGTTTGTGGACTAAATGTGCATGGAGAGCCCTCCGGCTGAACGTATGAATTCAAAAACACAGTACATCAGTGTATTCAGGCAGAGTTACAGGTCAGAAGTCCGATTTGGGATGGCAACAGTCAAAATATTTAATCCAGTTCCATCTAGTTGAAGATCTTTTTCATCACGCCGGTTTGTTGGGGATCTGTGTCAGTGGCTGACGTGTCAGTAAGGCCTTCACAAGGGATGAGCTAGTTGACACAGTCTCTGCTGACACTTCAGGGCTGCGTTGCTGATGTGTATAGGTGCAGGTTCTCCATCTGACCTGGATACGGCCCGGATTCTAGCTAATTACGGTAAATGGTAAACCTCGAGATAAGTAGAGAGACTAAAATTAGCGTAGACGCCATTCTTCTTCTGATGTAACGAGTACATCAGGTGTTATAGGAAGTGTTCCCGGTTCCGGCTGACCTGATCTATGCAGCCTAACAATCCTTTAACGGATATGAAGACAAAAATTGATAATGCGTCATGTGTATGCCAGGTTAAATAGATGCGTTTTTAGTCTAGATTTAAACTGAAAGAGTGTGCCTGCTTCCCGAACAATGCTAGGAAGATCGTTCCAGAGTTTAGGTGCCAAATAGGAAAAGGATCTACCGCCTGCGGTTGATTTTGATATTATAGGTATTAACAACTGGCCAGAATTCTGAGACGTAATAGACGCGAAGGACTATAATGCGTTAAGAGCTCACTCAGGTACTGGGGAGCTAAGCCATTTAGTGCTTTGTAAGTAATTAGCAGGATTTTAAAATCTATACAATGTTTAACAGGGAGCCAGTGCAGTTTTGACAGAACCGGACTAATATGGTCATACTTCCTGGTTCTAGTAAGGACTCTAGCAGTTGCATTTTAGACCAGCTGTAGTTTGTTTATCAAGCGAGCGGAGCAACCACCCAGTAGAGCGTTACAGTAATCTAGCCTTGAGGTCATAAACGCATGAACTAGCTGTTCCGCATTTGTCATTGAGAGCATATGTCGTCGTTTAAATATATTTTTAAGATGGAAGAATGCGGTTTTACATATGCTAGAAATGTGGCTTTCAAATGAAAGATTGGTATCAAAGAGCACACCGATGTTCCTCACTGACGAAGACGACTTAGAGCAGCCATAAAGTGTTAGACAGTATTCTAGGTTATTATGTGCAGAAGTTTTCAGCTACTCATTCTGTTAATTTTGAGAATTGGTAGGTTTCGTCAGGGCGCGAGGAAATATAGAGCTGAGTTTCATCAGCGTAACAGTGAAAACTAATGCCATGCTTCCTAATGACATCTCCCAAGGGTAGCATGTACAGAGTGAAAAGCAACGGTCCTAGAACTGAACCTTGTGGTACTCCATATTGAACTTATGATCAAATTGACATCTCTTCGTTTACTACAACAAACTGATAACGGTCAGATAAGTATGATTTGAACCATAGCAATGCAATTCCACTAATGCCAGCATAATTTGAGTCTATTCAAAAGAACATTGTGGTTGATAGTGTCAAAAGCAGCACTGAGGTGTAGTCACACTAATAGAGAGATACAACCATGATCTAATGATAAGAGCAAATCATTTGTAACTCTAATGAGAGCAGTCTCAGTACTATGGTACGGTCTAAATCCTGACTGGAAATCCTCACAGATACCACTTCTTTCCAGGTAGGAACTAAGCTGAGATGATACTGCCTTTTCTAGTATTTTTGACAGAAAAGGTAGATTGGAGATCAGCCTGTAATGATCAATCATCCTGCACCAAGTTGTGTTTTTTTAATAAGAGGTTTGATATTAGCCTGCTTAAAAGTTTTTGGAATGTAACCTAGTCATAAAGATGAATTAATAAGCTTAAGAGGATCTATGATCTCTGGAAGCATCTCTTTCAATAGCTTTGTCGCTATAGAGCCTAATATGCATGTACAATCTTGCAAGTAAAGCAGTTCATAGTCATTACTGCTGTGCTTTTTGGAAACATCAGAAGTTGAAGCTGTACTTCTCGTTAATTTAACCATTGCACCAAAAAAATACTTAGGGCTGTGTTTATTTTCTTCTAAAACATTTTAAAAATAAGCAGATCTAGCAGTTTTTAAAGCCTTTCTGTACACAATCATTCTCTCTCTCCATGAAATACGAAAAACTTCTAGTTTTGATTTCTTCCAGCTGCGCTGCCATTTTTCTGGCTGCTATCTTAAGGGCCCGAGTGTGCTCGTTATACCATGGCGTTGGACTAATATCCTTAATCTTTCAAGCACAAAGGAGCAACAGAGTCTAGAGTGCTGGAAAAGGGAGCGTCAATAGTTTTTGTTGCAACATTGAGTTCTTCTAAGTTGTCTGGTTTGATAAGACGAAACTGATCAGGAAGATAATTTATAAACGAGTCTTAGTGGTAGAAGTGATGGTTCTACCACATTTGTGGTAGAGAGGCGGTTTTGTAGCCTTGGTTGAATGGCACGCGTGAGACTAGATAATGATCTGAGATGTCATCGCTCTGCTGCAGAATTTCAACGGCATCAAATTTTGATTCCATGTGACAATATTAGATCTAGAGTATGATTACGACAATGAGTTTCTCCTGACACATGTTGTCTAACTCCAATAGAGTTTACAATATCTGTTAATGCCAATCCCAATGCGTCTTTTTCATTATCTACATGGATATTAAAATCACCAACAATAAGGACTTCATCCATAGCCAGTACTAACTCCAATAGAAAATCAGCAAATTCTTTGATAAAGTCTATATGGTGCCCTGGTGGCCTGTACACAGTGGCCAGTACAAATGTCAAATGGGATTTAAATGGGCAATGGCGTACATCCGTGTACTTAAAGTCTTAAAGTTACAGTAGCCTAATAGTCCTACCTGTGTGACAATATGAGATCTACGTTGCAGGCAGACAGATAGATAGACGAAGACTCAGAAAGGTAACGTTCTAAAACTAAATTTTAGAAGCAGAGAAACACACTAAACATGAACATGGCCGAACAGAGAATGAATGTGAGGGAACAACTTAAAAAGGAGCACAAACGACACTAATTAATCAAACACAGCTGACACCAATGAAAACAAATGAAAAGCAGGAAAACTGCAACAGGAAACTAATGAAAACATACTAAAAGTCAGTGACAAACAAAACTAACAAAACATAACTTTAACAACCTGCTGCTCTGTCATTAATGTGTATCAAATAAAAAAATCAAATGACTTACTGCTCTTGACTGACTAACCTTTTTAGCTTTAATAAATTTAATTCATACAATGAAGACTATGCAATATTTTATTTTTACATTTGATTTTTAAAACAATGCTTTTGATGGACCTGCATTGACACCATTGCATGAGAACTGAACTGAGCTGGACGATCACATCACTGTTTTCCTCAGTGCTGATATTACAGAAAATAACTAAATTAATAACTATTGATTTTTTTACAACTGAATGAATCAGTACCGAGTTTATTTAAGCTGGACAATGACACCATTTTTTTTTAAGAGCTGCTGTGCAGCCAAAAATTATTTCCCAATTATTACTGCAAAGCTGCTTTGACACAATTTACATTGTAAAAACCACTGTATAAATAAAGATGACTTGACTTGACTAATTACATTTCTGTACTTCTTCTATCTAAAAGTTAAATGTGCAAAATGTAAAAAAAAATGTATCAAATTATCCAAAAACCTTCAGGTTTTAGTACGATTATGTTAGCCTTAAGGTTATGAATGAGCTGGTGTGTTCCAAAACAATGACAACATTTGCATTTAAGAGTTTTAAAACTTGCAGTCTCTCACTTCCGCTATAATGGATCACAGATTTTCACGATATCACGTCGCACTTCAGCTTCCCATCAGCTCTTCTTCTCGCAGGACTTCAGATTCGAATCTGTTGTCCCGCAAGTCAGCTCAGACCAAAAAAGGTATTGGACCCATTTGAACTCTGCAGAGAATGCTGTATTTTAAAGTGATGTAGAGGAAATTAGGAGGAGAAACGGCTAGAGATGATAAGGAAACCGAGGTTTTACCGAGTTTAACTGCTGTGGAATAAATGAAACGCTATTGGCCATTTGAAAAAAGGGATGAAGCTGTTTGATACGACCTCTTTCAGTTGAAATTACGACAACACATTGAATAATGCTACGCATTCCATGGTAATTCAGCGGGCCTCTACGCACTTAAATCGTAATCATCTAAAGTTTACAAAATTAACTGGAGCCCAGTGAATTTAAGCAACAGCTCACTGGTCTGTGGAAAAATGTTTTTACGGCTGTCTGGATGAGAACGATGACAGTGTACAGCCACATGCACAGAAATGGGCCATCTGTCTCACTCAACCCTGACCCCCATCGTAATGATAACCCTGTCTGTGGCCTTCACAAGTCTGCGTTCAGACATAAGCCGGACGGGATCTGAAAAATACAAATAATAACCCTTTAAAAAGAAGCTTTCTTTTTAAAACTATCCTATGAGAAGTCGTGTTATTTTAATGGATAAAGACCACATAGCTAAAAAAAAAAATAGACCCATGTGTGCCATTATACGACCCAGAGCTGAGCAGATCCTTAGGTCGCTCTAGGTTAGAGCAGGAATTGAAGCGTGTTTTTTATTTATTCACTCATTTACCCAGAGGGATCCGGTATCGGATGCCAAAGTTTTACTGCACTCGATAAACAGCAACACATTTGCAGCATCCAGCCGGGAATACGGCACAACACTTGGAGTTGATCAGGTCACGCATGTGGGCACTCGACCCACAGGGAACAATCACAGGAGATTGCTGTAATATCGCAACCGTTCTCCTAGTCAAAAGGGGTTTCGAACTTTGTGATGGCACAGACACTCAAAAAGGACGATCGTCTGACAAGAGACCCCATACTAAAAGATAAAGCTGCCTATATATTCATGCATTGGTACTGTGCAAATATAATTATAATTGTGTAAAATAGTATCTGGAAAAAAACTGTCACATAAAAAAAGTGTTACAAAAGAATAATGAATGTGGAATGTTTCAATTTTGACACGTCTGCCCTCCTTTTACATCATCAGCATTTTCATCCATCTTGTGTGTCACATAAAAGTAGGAACTGAATCCGAATCAGTCACAGACCATAATAATGTCAGCATTACTTGGGCAAATGAGTATAGTTTGGATTGGATTATGTGATATAGTGCATATATTTAGCAAAATGCCCCTTACTATAATTATGTTTCTAGGTAACTAACGGGTTTATGAAAATTGAATGGCTTTTCTGAGGTAAACTTGGCGTTGTGTGACATGATTGTTCTCGGCTCTTTCCACGGTCAAAATGCTGCTTCACTCAAAAAAATATTTCTGTCTAAACAGAAGTTTTATGTAATTTAATTACATAGCAATTTTCCATCCATTTGGATCACATAAACAAACTAATAAACTTAATGTGATTCATATTTGTCAGTCATATGTAAATGAAATAGATAAGATTTATGTAATAGTTGAGTTTATGAATAGTGTCTTTTATCTTCAGTTGATTTCATCAGTTCTTGTGTTTCTCTGTCCTTCAGTGATTCTGCTTGTTAACAGCAGGCGTTCATCAGTACTGCTCAATCATCACTTAATGATCTCATTAACTCTGACAACTCTTTAAGTCAGTAGTGCGCACACACATGACCCCTAAACAGTGTTCATTAACCTGTCAACTATTACATAAATCTCACCTATTTCATTTACAAATGACTGACAAATATGAATCACATTAAGTTTATTAGTTTGTTTATGTTACAACTATGTCATCCAAATGGATGGAAAATTGCTACGTAATTAAATTACATAAAACTTATGTTTAGACTGGAATATTTTGTGTTGAGTGATCTGTCAGGTCACATTAAAGAGGGACAAAATGACATTTATGGCTTGTATTTCGTGTTAAAATTGACAGAATTTGAAAGCTGAAATTAACAAACACATTAAAAGTAACATAAATGTGAAAGTTAAGTACAAATTTTGCTGGATAGCTGCGCTACAAATAACGTGAAGGTCATGCGGTAGCTGCTGTAGTTTATCCACATTGTGTGCACAAACTAGATCGCCATCCTGCACTTTTACAGTGGTTGGATATTCATTCAACACAGGCACAGCGTTGTTGCTCGATTTTATTTTTTCATTTTGACATGCGTTACGGACGGATCCTCGCTGACCCCAAGCTAATTTTGGCGCTTTTTTCAATTACAACTTTGCTGCGCGTCGTGATGTGATTTTAACGTCAGTTTAAAAGTAGTTAGTGATTTGGCTGATCTAATAGCAAGGGGGAGATCATTCCACAGTCTTGGACCCGCTCGCAAAAATGCTTTTCATTATTGAAAAAAACCTGTAAAATGTAAGCAAATATGCAGATTTAATTTTTTTTTTAAACTAGTAAAAAAATAGTAAACAGTTCTGCAAAAGCACATAGAAATGTTTATGAAAAAAGTTTGAGTATATATGTGCATAACTTACTTTTTTTTAGTTTTTCAACATTACTTTTATTATTCAAAAATAAAAGGTAAAAAGAAAAAAAAAGTGAGCATATTAAAAAATCCATATGTATACTATTACTAACTTTTGCATTAAAAAAAAAAGAAGAAAATTCCAAAACTTGCAATTCCACTTTGTGCCACCAAGTATTCTGAGAAAAAAGATCAACAACACTGTCCTGTGGGAAGGTGAACGACCAGAAGATGAAGAGAGTGTTGAGGGAGCCCACTTGAGATATGGACAGCAGGCAGTCAGAGGATGTTCTGAGGTCAGTTCTGGCCAGCAGGGTTTTGTCAGAGGCTTCTATCTGGGCACCACGTATCATCAGTCCCGGCTGACATTACAGTTAAAAGTCATTACAGCCGGGCTGCAAATCCCATGTTCCTCAGCTGTTTGATTCCATCTGGAAAGAAACCAGCTGGACAGCCCACAGCATTTATCAATCGTCCAGTCTGCTGAAGAGGAAGTTCTGCAGTGCACTTCGATTTGGACCGGCTCAAGAGTATGCAACAGTGTTAAAAACAATGAGAAAAGAGATGAAAAGGGGGCAAAAGAGGACAAACTATAATAAGAGAGTAAGAATCCCATAAAGTTACAATGGAGGGACTAGAGACCTGAATATCTTGACAGTAATGATCTAGCAACAATCTAGAACGCACTTGCAGCGACCACATGCTAAAAAGCATCGAGAACATCTGCATAGAAACATCCTTCTAGCATCATTGCAGTCAGTTATGGACAAGCAAAGGGTGCACAAAATGCAAACTTATAGTTACATTAGCACAGGTGTACAATATGTGTAAGAATACGATAATATTGTTGACAAGGTGTCATATATGGAAGCAAAAAATGCCCCGTATGAGTTTTTGTGCAAAATTTATATGATATAGTCAAGTACTATTACACAAGAAAGCACAGAATATCAGCGTGATTGCAAATGTAAAACTGATTTTATGCAACAAGACGTTAATATTAATATTACCATTAGAGTTAATCTTTCACCCAAAAATGGAAATTATGTAATGTATTACTCATCCTCATGTCTTTCCACACCCGTAAGACCTTCGTTCATCTTCAAAACACAAAGTAAGATATTTTTGATGAAATCCGATGGCTCGGTGAGTCTCTATTGACAGCAAGACAATGAACACTTTCAATGGCCAGAAAGCTACGAACAACATATTTAAAACAGTTCGTGCGAGAACAGTGGTTCACCAACAGGGTCGGGGAGTAACGAAATACAAGTAACTTAGTGACGTATTTAAAATACAAAATGTGAGTCACTGTGTTTCATTTGAAATGGGTGGTAATCAGATTACAGTTCCATCTGAAAAGTGTATGTAAATGACTGAAAATGAGTATGACTGTTTCTTTTGATTAAAAGTTTGTATTGTTCTGTTCTCTTTTTCTGTTGCTTTGGTCTGCTCTCTCTCATAGATTGCATGTCTGCGTCTGATTGGTCGCTCTATTAAGGTGGAGTCCTCTAAGAAGTCAAGCGACCAGCAGTCTGCGAGCTCATTGTTGGTGCGAACACGAACGGGTTCGGAGCTCCTGGATTCCCTCTCCGGCCGGCGACCAAACTATTGTCACCATCTGTTAGATGAAACATTCTTGTCTTGTGAAACTGAGCGTAGGGGTGTCCTGCCTATTTTCTTTGAACTTGTTTGACTTTGTTTTTTTAGTAGGACGTTAGGTAAGCCACTTGTATTTTATTTCTACAAACTGATTAGGTTATTTATTTACTCTTTTTCTTTATTAGCACTGTTTGTTTGTTATTTTGGCCTGTGGTCACCCTGAAGAGATGCTCTCTAATGTTTCATCTCAACTATACAAATAAACTTAGCAGTTTACTGTTTATGTGAGTAGCGTGCTTGTTTGGTCCCCGACCGGAGTGAATGTTTTTGGAATCCACGACCAACATTACGTTCTTGTTATGCCCCTTTGGGGCGTAATAATTACCAAAGTGATTATTGGTGATTCTCTGACTCTGACCATCTGAAAAAGACGAGTTCAGTTTCAAAAACATTTTAATACTTTTTAGAGGATCATAAAAATGTTGTTATTTTTATTTAGTTCTGTCCTGAACAAGACAATATGACTGAATTTATAAAAAAAAACAACTGTCAACTGAACTGTCCTGTCATGACCTGATGATCCACGACTGTTTTCATGTTTTGTGAGTCATTTTATAATTCACTCGTCACTATTAGTTTTTTCTTCTCACAATTATGAGTTTGTGTTTCACAATTCTGACTTTTTTTTTTCTCAGAATTGCGAGATTTAAACTCACAATTGCAAATTATACAGTCAGAATTGGGAGATAAAAACTTGCAATTCTGACTTTTTTCTTGCAATTGTGAATTTAGTGTGTGAGTTTATATCTCATAATTCTGACTTTTCTCAATATTGTGAGTTTATATCTCATAATTCTGACTTTTCTCAATTTTGTGAGTTTATATCTCATAATTCTGACTTTTCTCAATATTGTGAGTTTAAATCTCATAATTCTGACTTCATCTTTCATTTCAAATTCTTAGATCTGGTCGATATGTTGAATAATAAGCCTGTTACCAATCAAATTCAATCATCTACACTGAAAAATTACAACTGCATTAAATTGATTGAGATTGATTTAATATTGTTTTGAATGCACAAGAAATGTTGGAATGATACTTTTAAACACGAAACTAAATGGCGGCATGTGACAGTCTTCATGAGCAAATCACTGAGTCATTCATTCAAAGTTCCAAATGATTCGTTCAAGAATGAGGCAGCTGTTTATAGGCTTGTTCGAGATGCGTTGGTGCTATGCAGACCGATCAGCGTATGACCGAAAGTACCGTGAGAGCAATCGGAAAACAGACGACTCCTTATGCTTTTGAATCGCACTTTGATGTCATACACTGATCGGCATCTCGAACGAGCCTTACGAATGGGTCGTTGAATCTTTGACTCAACCAATTTGTTTAAAACGCTGAATCATTCAGTAATGAAACACGATTGAGTCCGTTAACTTTCCTTACCGAGACTTTGCTGGCTTTTGACCTTGTGTATGAGTTACATCTGTTGGATTACCCCTGGATTGGACTGATGACTGTGTTTGGACACGCTGCCTGTTTACCAGCCTCTGTCTTTTGGATTGCCCTTGTGAATGTCGCCAGTCTGGACTGTTCTCTCGGTTTTGACCCATTGCCCGGATTAACGTTCCTGTCTCTCACTCTTACCTTTAATAAACTTCCACAAATGGATTCTAATGCTGCCTCTACCTCTTCGTTACAGACACAAAGGATCTATCCGTTGTATCCCTCATTGCACATGAAATAAAGGCCACATTTGAAGGAGCCTTTAAATTGGGAAAGCCTTCGACACAGTGGCGTAATCGGTCATCGAAGGATGCAGCTTCTTAATTGAGAATGCATTATGTAATGCATTTCATTTAAAAGAAAAATCATCTTTCAATATTAAAAATATTATTTTTAAAACAATGATTTGCAACGTGTAAATACATGTAAATGGTGCGTCAGATGCAGCTTCTGTGCCACTTGTGCAGCGCAAAGATGGATTTTGTTGATATTGATTTGATTAGTAACAGCCTAAAATGTACAATTATTTAATTTCTTAATTAAACGTACACTGTTAAAAAAAAAATCCGTTAAAAAACAGTAAATAACAGGCAACACGGTTGCCGGCAAGATACTGTAAAATAACAGTATCTTACTGTTGGTGAAATTTACAGTTGGCTACTGTATATTAAAAAACAGTAAATAACGGGCAGCACGGTTGCCAGCGAGATACGGTAAAATAATAGTATCTTACTGTTGGTGAAATTTACAGTTGGCTACTGTATATTAAAAAACAGTAAAGAACTGGCAGCACGGTTGCCAGCGAGATACTGTAAAATAACAGTATCTTACTGTTGGTGAGATTTACAGTTGGCTACTGTATATTAAAAAACAGTAAAGAACGGGCAGCACGGTTGCCAGCAAGATACTGTAAAATAACAGTATCTTACTGTTGGTGAAATTTACAGTTGGCTACTGTATATTAAAAAACAGTAAAGAACTGGCAGCACGGTTGCCAGCAAGATACTGTAAAATAACAGAATCTTACTGTTGGTGAGATTTACAATTGGCTACTGTTTTTGCAAATACAGCAAAAAACATTCTACATTTTACAGTAAAATTCTGAGAAACGCATTTTTTTTTTTTTAATGTTATTTTCAGCTCTTCACAAAAGGGCATATATACAGGATTTTACTGTAAATAATACAAATATACTACATGGTATTGTATAAGCTATTGAGTCGTGCACTGCTAGCAAAAAGGATTCAGTGTTTAAATGTACCCAATGATAAAAAAATATCAGAAGAAAAACAGTTGAAAATCCATGCATGCTAACTGGAGTCTTCTGTTCTGAAAATACTGTAAAGTACTGATTTATTTCATTCGAGTAGTAAATACGGTAAAATGCTGTTATATTTTGTCTACGTCATTTCACAAAAAAAAAATTAGAACCGGTAAAGTACTGCTTTTGAACAGAACAGGATTATACTGTTGAAAATTTGCCGTAAATTAACAGCAATTTCTAACAGTGTACGAATGTGACATAAAAGATGAAGCATACATTTAATAAGGGAAGAAAAACTCCCCTGGAAATCAGTTTAAGGGGACAAATATTGCCTCATAATGCTAAAGTTCATTATTTGTGCCTCCGTTGTGATCAACAAAAGCCCAGAAAATATCGACACACTGCTTTCTGTCGATATCACACAACCCCTGCGACAATATATTATGGTTTTGAAAAATGACGAAATGTATTCCTACTTCCCAGCATATAAATAAAGGAGCAGGGGTTGAGCTGCGGGTTTGTGTGCGACAGAGTTTTGCGGGGTAATCCGTCATAATGCCGTCATGTTGCATGCTTTGAGGTGGCTGTATGGGGATGTATTTAGAGCTGTAAAACAAACCAGAGGTCAGATCTACAACAGCGTAATAGTAAAGTGGCAAGAGGAAGATGCTGGAAACAATTACAGCACAGTAGTTTAGTTATATATGCAAGCTATGTATGTACACAGGTGGCATCTGTAAGCCAGAAAATCCAACTATTGTTACGAATGGAGGATTTTACAACAATACTCTATATAACAATGTTCCCATTATTATACTTTATCTGTACATAAAGGTTTATGGTTTTGCATAAAAGGATTTTATTGCCGTTTCATGCCACTGCATGTCTGTCTCAAAACGCAGGAGTAGAAAAGAGTCGTTTTTCTTCACGTTTACTGTAACTAAAATTTAAAACTGATACATAGATAGGATACACTAAGCATCAATATCTCTTCCCTTTATGCTTTGACCTTTTTAATACAAAGCGCTGTGACTCCATGTTTCCTCTGATATGGGATCAGGATCGCTATAGGCCGATACTCTGAATTTTTGGAATGGATCAAATTGGTTTGAATCTTTGCCAAAGTATATTTCGCAAGATATTTATTTGCCGAGATACTTTTCAATCCCTCATGAATTGGCCTGGGTCTGAGTGCCCCCACCAGGGGGAAGGAGGTGTCTAGGGGTCGACCAATATGTTTTTCAGGACCAATGCGATCCAGATTATTGCAGATCAAGTAGAGATAACCGGTATTTTGAACCTGGTTCAGTAGGAACGGGAAGAAGGAGGCGGGAACCGGCGAACATTCAACATACTTTAACTATAAAATAACCAAACAATAAAACTAAAGTAAAAGCACACACAAACAAAATAAAACACAACATAAAGTCCAGGCCTGGTTCTCTCTCGTCGCTCCTCTTTTATGCTTCCAGAGCTCCTCCGTGAGAGACACGAGACCGGTGTAGCACGCAGGTGATGCTCATTATCACTCGCGACTCAAAAGAATGATTCACTGAAATGTTCCGACTCAAAAGAATGATTCACTGAAATGTTCCGACTCAAAAGAATGATTCACTGAAATGTTCTGACTCAGAAGAATGATTCACTGAAATGTTCCGACTCAAAAGAATGATTCACTGAAATGTTCCGACTCAAAAGAATGATTCGCTGAAATGTTCTGACTCAAAAGAATGATTCACTGAAATGTTCTGACTCAGAAGAATGATTCACTGAAATGTTCTGACTCAAAAGAATGATTCAATGAAATGTTCTGACTCAAAAGAATGATTCACTGAAATGTTCTGACTCAAAAGAATGATTCATTGAAATGTTCTGACTCAGAAGAATGATTCACTGAAATGTTCCGACTCAAAAGAACGATTCTCTGAAGAATCAGACATGATTTTCCTCATGAAGTCGACAAAAAGTGCGAAGGCGAATATTAAAATTTTCAAAAAACATCTTTGTAAAATTTTGTTGCGTTTGTCCCACAACTCATTTGGATGACTTTTATGGCTTTAATTTTCTAGGCTTGAGAAACCCAGAACCCTTTCACTGTAATTATATTGATAAATGTGACCAGTGTAACATTTAAAAAACCCATCTTTTGTATTCCACAAAAGAGGAGTTTGGATAAATAATGACAATTAAAATTTTTGGGGTGAACTCTTCCTTTTAAAGTCATATTTTTCTGTTTAATGAATTTTAAGCAAGCACATAAACAACCCGATGGGTCCTTTCCCACCCTTTTCCTTTTCGCCATTCCCGTTTGTTTTAAATCCAAGTGCAATAGCAGCGAAAGGCTGTTTGCATTAGAAGAGCTGTTTAGATTTTCAGACGAGTCCCTGACATCACCGGAAAGAGTCTTGTGACCGCATTTTGGACCCTTCAAAACAATAGGAAACAGTCCATTCTGTTGGTCATTTACTGTCAACGGGGATTCTGCTGTTTGTTGCGTGGGTTTTGATGAAACGTTGACATACTCATTTGCACTTGAAGCTGTTCCTGATTGTGAAGTCTTGCTCCGAGTCATGTGAACATGCTGGATTGATTTCTAAAAAGCTGACAGTGATGTTTAAATTTGATGCTCTAGCTCAACGACAGCACTTTTGTCTAGTCTAGCAACGCCTCTTAACCAGGCCCGGCGGTTCACTGTCCTACAGCATTCTACAGACTCAGCTAAGTCCAAACTTTTGTTCTTGTTTGCACAATTAGATTTGCAGTAGTTGATTTGTTGGATCATCTCAGATTTACCGACTGCTGCGGCTTGTCGTGTTTTTGAGGTTCGAGGCCTAACCGTAGCACACTTTACAATTCATGCAGGTCATTTCCACTGAAATGATTTATAAACTGACATTTTTCAGCAAGCCAGTTGACATGACTGCAGCACAGCCAATTCCACTCATGCAAATAGAGCTAAAATAGACCAGCAATTGCTATAATTCAACATACAACATTTTTCAACTTTATAACATTTAAAACGCCACTCATCACCCGATCGGTATGAAACTTTGCACGCTTCTTTAGAATCACATGTTCGTTCTGAGGTTTCATTCATGAACGAGAGGTTGTTGAATTATAGGTTGGGCACATCTTAAAAATGTATAGCCAACACGATAATAAATAAAAGTTACATTTTTTTCATAATTTTAACAACATAGGAAAAGTGTGCAACGATTGTTCTGTTGAGTTTGACTGAAAAACTTAGAATTAACAAGTTTTTTTTTTTTTTTTAATTTAAAGTATTTAATGAAGAATTTGACTTACTATGATGATATAAAACACATTAAGCTGATCCAGCGAGCGGCACAAAAATAAATAAATAAAAAGGAAACATTCATACGTACTTTTAATCGGTTCTTTTCAGTGAATCAACCGCCAACAGCACAATCAATGTAGTCTGATTCACGAACAAATGACTCTTATGAGCCTGTTCATCTAATGAATCACTTAAGACGAAACACTTAAGCCATGGT
>CM074290.1:2623614-2778614 GCA_037194245.1 Opsariichthys bidens | reverse complement strand
CGACTCCCTCACCACTAGACCACGACTACCCCCCTTATTAGATGACATATTGAGTGAGCTGGAGTGAACCTGCCGCTGTCTGTTTTATCATTAATATTATATTCTCAGTGTTTTCAGCACACAATTGTTCAGACCGAATACATTTACAGAAACTACATCACTTCTATTTTCAGTTTATCTGAAGGCATCTATCACTATTTACTCTTAGTGTAAACAATGACGGCTGTTTGTTGAATTTCATACTTGGTTCAAACAGCCGTTAGACTCCAGGCCTATTTACATTTTGTGTAAATAGAATCTTCCCTCAAGTGCAAATAAGTGATTAGAAGCTAAATGTTTTAAATCCGGTTCTTTTAAAGCCTAAACGTGACATCCTTTTCAACAACTGTAAAATAAATAGCGTTTTTTTAGCGAACAGCAAATAGCCTTTTCTTTTTTTAAGACTGCTAAAGCGTCCGAGACGTCACTGAACGCACGCATGCGCTTAACGTATCTTATTTGACAAGAATATGGGTGAATAAACTATGATAAATATATATATATTTTTTGTACCTCAGTATAACAAACAAAAACACTCAATCATCCTTTATTTCTTTGTTCCTGAGTTTGTTTGAACTCATTGAACTTGAAGCAACGTCTATTTATTGAGAAATACTTCAAGGCATGCCATTGTTTCAATCTGCTTTGTAAATATTTGTATATATTTTCCTTTTTAAACATTTTAGTATTTGTTTATATTGAGTAGAGAATTGTGAAATTGCTCTGGCAACTGAAATTTTAGTTTTGTGACGATCACTGATGGAAAAATTACATTGATTTTTTTTTTTTGTTTGTTTCTTTTGTAACCACTGAGATCCTCTAAGTGGCAGGTTTTTCCCATCAAACAATCCTTTGCCCTTTTAATGAGCAACAGCTGTAATTCTGAAGTGTGGACATATCAGCACGAAATAAAAATCCTTTGGCCAAAATACTTAGCAGCCTGATTGTCCACCATGCATCTGCTGCTCCACAATATTGTACATATATATATATATATATATATATATATATATATATATATATATATATATATATATATATATAATGTATATATCATATATATATATATATATATATATATATATATATACATTATATATATATATATATATATATATATATATATACAATATATATATATATATATATATATTATATTATTTGATAATTATATATTTATATATATATATAATATATATATCATATATATAATGAATTAACAATGTATAATATAATATATAATGTTTTTGAAATGTAACAGTGTAAAAGGATCTTCTGCGTTCCTTCCTGCGAAATTTATGACAGAAGCACATGGCATCAAAAGAACAAAACTATGCTCTTTGCAACAACAACAAAAATGTATAGTAACAAAAATGTACAGTAAAGTATGTACAGTAACAAATCCAACTGTGGCAAAAAAATATATAGTCGTTTTTGGTTGTTTATTTAGTGGTGAGTCAATCTAGTTTCCTTGTTTGCCTCAAAACAGTTTGAATATCTGTGATGGCAAGTCCAATGATTATTTCATCCTCAAAAGCTCTTGTTGTACCAACAAGCAAACACGACTGTTTCCAGGCAGACGGATAAACATCTTGTGCCCTTACTGCCAGAAGATGCGTAAAGTCAGCCTGTCAGATAAGAACTTGCCAGACGGAGAAAATACTTTTCAGTTTTGCGAGAAGCATGCATTAGAACGTCATTGAACTGTGTGCGGTCTGTGATGGTGTAGTTACAGCATCTGCCAGCAGGGGCAAAAGAGTTTTTTCAAGCATTTCCTGAAAAGTTTCTCATGCACACAGAAACATCGGAAAAAGCCAAAATCAATTTAAACGTAATAAAAGCTCGCTGAGATGATACAAACACACTGGACTCTATTCATGCTATTCTTCCGGCGCAATCGTTTTAATAGCAAATACAGTAATATTTATCTTTAGTGAAATGCACATAAAATAGAGATGGTCTCATTATGGGGATCCGTGGCTCTTCCATTGGAGAAAGCATTTACGGATGCCATTAATGAATGAGAAGTGCCGAAACTGAATCCTACAAACATTCTAATAGCGTTACTGGAAGAATGTTTATTCTAAACTTTGAGAGAACCTTGGCAGAACCTTCGCTTTTTGCTGAGATCATGGCTCCAAAAATGAAACGTCATAAAAGTAGTCCAACAAGACACAAAAAACATCATAAAAGCAGTCCATACGACTTGCAATGTAACATACCGTATTTTCCGGGCTATAAGCCGCAACTTTTTTTCCCACGCTTTGAACCTTGCGGCTTAAACAATATAGGGATTTTTCCCGCTTTCAAGTTTTTTTCATTCAAAAAAACATCGCGATGTGCTCAGTTTTTTTGGCGGCATGTTTACCGTTTATATTGCCATGATGAGGGTGACAAAATGACTACCGTAATCAGACTGATGGGAAGTTTCAGCGCTCGATATAATCTAAACCGTAAACATGCCGCCAAAAAACTGTGCAGATCCGACTGAAAGCCGAAACAATCGCCACCGCGGTGAAGTTTGAGGATTTTAGTGATTAAAAGCCTGTGTAAAGTTAATTCGTTTCAAAACCTGCGGCTTATTTATGTTCCAAATTATATATTTTTTTAATTCAGTGGGTGCGGCTTATAGTCAGGTGCGCTCAATAGTCCGGAAATTACGGTACGTTACAGTGCATCAAATTTTAATATGCACATATTCAGATATCCCAAATGAGATTTGAGGAATACAATGGAAAGGATATTCCACATGTTTTCTTTTGTGATTCATACATGAAAGGGGTTTTGGTACGACATGAGGGGTAGACAAGATTTAGACTTAATAACGGGCTGAACATCAGTGTAATAAAGTACAAGTGATCTTTTAGTCTGGGCTTGATTGCTTGAGGGATTACTGACGGTTCAGGACAGGCGAGCCCGATTCAGGGTCCTTCACTCTCTTACATATACATACTAATTAGGCCTGATTGGACTTTTAACCCTTTGACGCGGAGTGATCAGAACGTTCCGTGCATCACGTGATCAACTGCCAAATTCAAAAGTGCTTGCGCTCGTTCTCTGGCGCTGAGCCAGTGACACTGTCGATATATCACAAATATGCAGTGTTTTCAACCACATCATGTTTATTTTAGGTTTCAGACATTTAAATGCACATAAGTACTAACAAATCAATACATTTAGAGTTCGTAAAATACACACGGACGTCTATGGAAGCGGCAATAACAATCATTTCCATAATAATTAGATGCACGTTTTATTCATGTCAGATACACATTGTGTAAGTCACTTTAAAGTTTACTCTCTTCTTCTCTCGGTTCACCGGCTCACTTACTTTCATGTATTTCGGGAGAAGTGGATGAATTCACGTGCAGCGGGGCAAACTAACATGGCGGCGGCGGCGGCGCGGCGGCGGCGGCGGCGTCCATCGCGCGTATATCTCAACTAACGCGATCATTATAAAGGTGTTTAAACAGCAAAACACATCCACGTGCACAAATTTGACCATCGGAATGTCAGATATTTCATGCTATAGTCATCCAATTTATTAATATTTTGAATAAAAAGGGAAAATTAAAAGCAGATGATCAGTTTGAGATTGTCACAATAGACTTAATGTGATTCATATTTGTCAGTCATATGTAAATGAAATAGGTCAGATTTATGTAATAGTTGAGTTTATGAATAGTGTCTTTTATCTTCAGTTGATTTCATCAGTTGTAGTTCTTGTGTTTCTCTGTCCTTCAGTGATTCTGCTTGTTAACAGCAGGCGTTCATCATTACTGCTCAATCATGTCATGAACTCTGACGCTGCTTCAACGGTGCTTTAACTCAGTAGTGCGCACACACATGACCACTAAACAGTGTTCATTAACCTGTCAACTATTACGTCAATCTCACCTATTTCATTTACGAATGACTGACAAATATGAATCACATTAAGTTTATTAGTTTTTTTTATGCTAAAACTATGTCATAAAAATGGATGGAAAAATTGCTATGTGATTAAATTACAAAAAACTTATGTTTAGACTGAAATATTTTTTTGAGGCGCTCAGCCAGAATATTTTAAACCTAGGCTACGTGCGAAAGGGTTAAAGGTTTGAGCCAAGGAACTGCATAATCAGTCATACGAAAGAACAAAAATCCAGTTCTTAGTCAATTTACAGTATAACATGTGATTTATAGCCTTGCATAAGACATAATCCTCGTCACGGCATGCCTTGAGGTGCATTACGCTGAGGATAAATGAATTGACAGGCCGCAGTGGTTCCATGAAGATAGATTAGATCAGATTTCGTACTTCACCCAAGGGTACTGGAGAGAGCATTTGCAACTTAGCGACCAGTATGGAGTCTATTATAGACAAATTAGACCGTGTTCCAAGGGCTAAGCTGCGTTTCCGCCTGTCCCATAGAAGCGGATGCAAAGACTTCCTTCAAAACTGTTACTTTTTATGACATATTCATTTACTTCCAGTGCAAATAGAAGACATAAATCAGATTTAGCATTTTAGGTCACGGGACAAAAGCTGCGACTCCTATACGGTAGATTCTGGCGAAACTCTACAAAAATAAAATGGCATAAATTTTCCCCCTGTTGGTGGAAATATCATAAATTTCCTTGAGAAACAACAAGATGTGCCATCTCTGCTGCCAATGAAGCTGTTTGCGTTAATTTACAGCTTTTTGAGATTCCGAGCGAACTGGAGATATAGTTCATTGAAAGAAGAGAGGCCCTCACACTTGATGAGAAACACGAGATGGGTCTGGCCGAGGTTCATGAGCTCAATTTGACAAAATATAGCCAGACTGAGAAAAATGAGGTCAGGACTCCCAAGTGGGAGCAAATTTTGGCTTATCAGCATTCGCATAAAATTCACACCGTCTTTTCTTCTTTCAACAGCCCTTATCAAAACTGTCAAGGGCAGAAAACACATTTTGGTTATCACCAACTTTATCGTGTTGGTACGAGGAACGACTACAATCCAAAGAGAAAGCTGCCAGTATCGGCACACCTGCTTGTTTTGCAAGATATTGATGGGAAAAAATATGTATTTAATAGAGATTTCATGCTAATAAATGGCCTGATAATATTTAAGAACTCACATTCCTTCATAAAGACTGCTTTTAAAGGTCAAGTTCAACCAAAAAGGATTGATGATCATTTCAAAACGGATATTTTCATGAATGTCAGTGTATTGACTGTGTAATGAAAGTCAAAGGGACCGGTGTTGTTTTGGTGTCTTTAACTGTATAGACAAAAAGACAAATATCTTCTTTTGTGTTCCACAGAAAGTCATGCAGGCTTCGATTCGCCATCAGGGTGAGTAAATGGTGACCGAATTTTCATTCTTGAAAAAAATTATTGACCCTCAAGTTGTTCTAAACCTGTGTGAGTTTCTTTCTTCTGTTGAGCAAAAAAGAAGATATTTTGAAGATTGTTGGTGACTAAACAGTATCACCAACTTCCATTGTATTATTTTTTTTCATACTATTTGTTACTTTTTTGACTGAGAAATGATGGAGCTCGCAAGCAACGCTGTGGGTTCGATTCCCAGGGAAAGCAAGAACTGATAAAAATAGAGGCTTTTGCACAGGAGGAACATTTTCATAGTTCCTTTAACCCTCGTGTTGTGTTCCGGGTCAGTTTGACCCGTTTAGATTTTCTAGTTGTTGGAAATACTGTTTTTTTCTTGACTTTTTCTCATTTCTCATCATGCAAAGTTTCAACATGCTGGTGTTTTTTGACATTTACAAACTAAATGACTGTTACGTTCGTGACGTTCGCCGGGTCATATTTTAACGCTCTAAAGCAAAACAATGACATTTCTTGGTTATATTTTATTTTATTTTTTTACTACCTTAAAAATGAGCTTTTCCACACTTATTTCAGTACAGAAACACGTTTGAACAGCAGCGTGTGTGTGAAGCTCAGATCCAGAAAACACACACTTGATCTTCATGTCAGAAGAAACTTGACTTATACATATTTTCATTATACAGCGACATTTAATTGTTCACTTATGATGTTCTAAGAAAAAAAAAGTTAAAAAATGTATTTATTTTCACATTTTGTCAAAACAAATCCGTTTAAAAAAAAAAAACGTTTCATTACATCATATCTTCAAATATGTATTTTTTGGAATATTTGTCAAATGTTGATATTAAAAGTTTACCGTTTGTACCTGAATCTTTCTTGTTTTTCATAGTGTGATTTTTGAGGAATTGTATTACAGCGCAGCTGTTTTTTAAACTGAACATCCACAGAAGTGTTACTAGCGTCTCATTTCACAGTTTGTTTCTGGATTGTTTAAATATCAATACGATGTAAAGTATCTGTAAAGCTCTGGCTCTAATTTGAAATTATTTTGCTCCATTATCGTCTGTTGCCGTTGCACCAGCAGGATGCAGTGGTTCGGTTGAAGTGGTGTTTGTCCCACTTCCACTGCGTTTGGACGGCTGGGGGAAAATTGACAGTGATGAGCGCTGCGTTTTGCCCAAAGTTGAACATTTTCAACTCTCGACAACCGGTAAAAACAACAAACAGAGAGCTCATTGTAAAACAGACGCTCAGAACTGCCATTTTAAGAACATGGCGCTGCCTCTCAAAACAATTGGGAAAATCCGGCATCCTCCAGAAGAGGATGGTGGACACGCGGCCTTACGCTACAGAGTTGTAGACGCAGTTGAACGCCACGCTAAAATCACCACTGTCAAATATCCTCAAAGTTCCTTCTGATGCTGCAAATGCGATCAGAAAAATGGCTCTAGGGGAACATGAAGTCCTCAGTGGACCACTCTGGTGAATACTTCCTATGCGAAAACACCCGAATATGTGCCTTGAATGCAATGTAAGTTGTTTTGGATAAAAGCATGTAACTCAAGATATTCTTCTGAAAATGTAAAAAAAATATATATATTCATACGTAATGCCATTTTAGGGTGCGTTCACACTTGTCATGTTTGGTTGGATTAAAACGAACCCTTCACATGTGAACGCTGCCATCAGAACCCTGGTGCGGACCGAGAGCGCTAAAAAGATGGGTCTCGCTCCGCTTCCAGACGAACTCTGGTGCGGTTCGGTTGATATATGAACGCGACACGGACCAAAGACTTGTGAACCAACCAAAAACAGGACGTGATGTCACGAGACGAGACGCTGCAGGTCAGCTGATGTGAAGATCCAAAATGAGTCGAGGGCAAACGTGGAGCGACGAGGAGGTGAAGTTTCGGAGGAAATCCTGCTGCTGTTCTGAATGTTTTGAACATTTGATGAGCTCTTCGTGATTCTCAGCTGGTCAAAATAAAGCATCAAATGATGGCGTTTAATCCAGAACACAGCGTTGTTTTAATGTTCGGTAAGCGTCGCCAAATATACGTCATAAAAGCGACCGATCAGGTCGTGAGCGTATCCCTGCGCCTTCGGGTCGGTGACTTAAAAATGCCAGTGTGAACGCTAAGAGGACCAGGACTATATGATTGACCAAACCAACCGAACTACAAGTGTGAACGCAGCCTAAAAGTCTCCCAGAGAAACACCTGAAGCACCAGCCTGCTGTGAACTCTCCCACTGTCGCAGTCACTTACAGGCAGCAGAAGTGAAATGAGGTCGGGAAAGGCGGCGTGGAGAGATCAGCGGTAAGTGATCTGACCCAGATCAACACCCTCGGGGATGACCCTGCGTGTCTGTCTGTCTATAACAAATGAGAGCGTGTAAGAAGCGTACAAAAGGCAGTCAGAGAAATCACAAATATTTGGCCTACGAGACATTCCATTAATAATAATTAAATCACAGCAGCACACCGGCCGCAACCAAACACTCTGAAAGGCGCTGTTCCCCGACGTGAACTTTTGGCAGTTGCGCATTTTGGCATCACAGAGATTCAAAATTATGAAATGCTTTAAGTGAAGCGTGACTCTTCTGCCACATCTGGCATGATCATATTTGTGACTATAACACAGATAGGGGGAAAGAAAATTAAACACAGCTTTGCCAAGCTCAGTTGAATTTTAAGTTCAAAGAAATAAGTTCAAATGAGAGTTCTTCCTGCATTCAACAAACAAGAGAACTTTTCCCATGGAATAGGAACATTATTCCAAACAGACATACTCCGAGACCCACTCTGAAGAAAGAGAAAAAAAAAAAAAGCATTTAGCAACTGACATATAATCAAACTGTTCATTTTTGGCATTCTAGTATTCTCAGTGCAATAAAATAGACTTTGCCTAGTACTGCGACGTTACCGTTGCATAAACCCTGCCAAAAAAAAGTTATGGATGAAAGCTGAGTTACAGTTTCCAAAAATGTCCATGTTTTCAAGCTGATCGCAACTGATTGCATTAAAACAAAAGCCAGAGAAATGACGCCCATTTTTTGGTCTGGATCGACTTGTATCTGTCCAAAGATATAATTAAAAAGGTCATTTATTCTGTGATGAGAATATTCTTAAAGGGAAAGTTCACGTTGTTTCAAATTTGTATGAATTTATTGAACACAAAAGACTGAAGAGATTATTCTTCGTTCTGAATAAGATTATTGACTTCCATTGTACGGGGGGGGGGGGGGGGGGGACAAATCAACCAACATTCTTCAAGATTTCTTCTTTTATATTCAACAGAAGAAAGAAGGTTTGCAAGTAAACGATGACATAGTTTTCATGTTTGGGTGAAACATCCCTTTAATTTAATTTCTGAATAAAAATTAATTTTGATGGTTTTTTTTTTGGGGTTGGGGGGGGGGGGTTAAAAATGCTAAGAATAAAAACGTAATTCGTCTCAAGCCAAAAAGCCACCAATAAAATTGTTGAAAAGAAACCCTTTTTTTTTTTTTTTATTTAAATTTGAAAAACTTCTGTCTGCCAATCAAAGTCATGTGGTGCAAAACCAACAAGCAGAAATATGCAGAGATGTGCCAGGGTCATTAAGTCTCTTAAAATGTCAGAAAGTTACATTTCAGGGTGTAAAATGTGGGTGTGACTCCCCAAAAGTGTAATTATATTTATTAAATAAGAAATCATATACAAATGTAATTTCTTTTCTTCTTTTTTGATCATTAGTGATGGCCGGTTACAAGAATACGACAGTGAAAGTGAAAAGTGAAAGTCGTGACGTGTTGTCAAGTATGGTGACCCATACTCGAAATTGGTGCTCTGCATTTAACCCATCCCAAGTGCACACACAGCAGTGAGTAGTGAACACACACATACACACACAGTGAACACACACCCAGAGCAGTGGGCAGCTATTGCGACAGCGCCCGGGGAGCAATTGGGGGTTAGGTGCCTTGCTCAAGGGCACTTTAGTCGTGGTATTGAAGGTGGAGAGAGTGTTGTTTATTCACAATTCCCACCTTCAATTCCTGCCGGCGTGGGAATCGAACCCGCAACCTTCTGATTACAAGCCCAACTCCCTCACCATTAGGCCACAACTACCCCCTTTGAAAATAATTGAAAGTAATTGAAAGTAAAACAGTAATCTGTATTGCATATTTATTGTTCTTTTGTGCTTATAAAGTGTTTTTGGTTTTGTTGAGGCCCACTAATTTCATGCATTCTGTCTCATATTTGTTATTCGTTTGCTTTTAGCAATATTGTCACGCTGACAATCAAAAAACAATAGAGCTGTAAAAAACACGATTGGATCTGTTCTGCAGAAAGGTCTCCCCAGACTATCGAGAATAATTTAGCAGAATTCTTCCATATGTATCGCTGATGTCTTAACTTGACCGGCGCAATATCAATAAACCGCAGTAGGCTGGAGACTGATCTCATCCCAACGTTTCTTCTGTTCCAGAAGTATAAGCTCTTCAATGTTTTCTGCAAATGAGGCAAATAAGTGCCGTTTGATACAGGCATTTGAAGGTCCCCTTGCTGTACTTCTGTCAAATTTGGTAGCGCACACACTGTTCCTCATTTACAGTCACACATTTGGCAGACACTTTAATTCTGAGCAATTTACATTGTCTTGATTTTTGCCAGTATATGCATTTTCTGGGACTCAAACCCATGATCTGGGCGTTGCAAGCACCATATTGTACCAGCTCTTTGAAATTCTTTGATTTGAACTAATTAGCAATGAACGCCTCGACGCCTTGCTGAGGCAAAACAGACACCGCTGCGCTCACGCTCACCTTGAGCGGATATGGTGATTATTTGTTTTGAAATGAATCGTATTAATGTTGGCTTGAGTTTTATCTCTTTTCTGTTCTGTTGCGGGAAGGCCATTACAAGTTCAGGGAATGGGGCTATTTTCGAAATTTGGAAAGGGTCATGTGTCTGCCATATGTTATTTTATGAATTTATGTATCAAAACATCAGTGGGACAAATAAGAGTGTCTGCGATAAAAAAAGAAAAAAAAGAGAAATTGTTTTTAAAAAATGTGTCTGCAGCACATGTGCCAAGTTTGCTCAAACAAACGGTTTGTATTCATGTTGGTTTAGAAAAACTTTAACGATTCAATGTAATAAGTCTAAAAATGTCATGTGGTGTAACCATCAAGTAAAACGTCGACTATTTTCCTCGCATATCCTATTTTCCAGAAACGTTAATAAATATTAGGACTGTCAAGTGAGTCAAATTTTTAACGCAATTAATTACATTGTGTTGCAATAAATTAATCGAATTCATCGCAAATTAACCGCACATCAAATCTGGCTGTGAAATAACCCCCGAAAGATCATTTAAAGTCATTATTGTATTAAATGAGAAAAGCATCAAATAGACATTAGAAAAAAATAGCTTTAGAAAGCACTATTTTATTCATTTCAACATAAAATGTATTATACATAAATGTTTAGGATGACTTTTTTAGATTGAGACAAACTACTGAAAAAGGTTTTCTCTTCAACAGTGTCATCTTTGCCTTTTTTTTGTTTGTTTGTTTGTTATGAAATAAGAACAATTAAATCACTCTGATATTTTTGGATTCATGTACCCCAGAAGTCAAAAACCTGCTTCTCCATCAGAACCATTTACTCTACTAATTAAAAGTTTGTGGTAAGATTGTGACTTTTTTGAAAGAAGTCTTATGCTACGAAAGCCCTGAACCGCATGGTTAAAAAAAAAAGAAAAGAAAACTTTGTATGGGAAAAAAAAAAATCTTATCTCATTATTTCAAGATATTAAGTCGTTATTTCAACATAATATCTCGTTATTTCAAGATAACCATGTAGTGAAAAACAAGAAAAAAACTGTGTATGGTGAGAAAGAAAAAATAAGAAAACTTTGTATTTTGAAAAGAAAGAAAACTTTGTATGGTGGAAAATAAATTATCTTGTTATTTCAACATAATAACGAGACACTATGTTGTAATAATGAGATATTATGTTGTAATAAGGAGATATTATGTTGTAATAATGAGATATTATGTTGTAATAAGGAGATATTATGTTGTAATAATGAGATACTATGTTGTAATAATGAGATACTATGATGTAATAATGAGATACTATGTTGTAATAATGAGATACTATGATGTAATAATGAGATACTATGTTGTAATAATGAGATACTATGATGTAATAATGAGATACTATGTTGTAATAATGAGATACTATGATGTAATAACGAGATACTATGTTGTAATAATGAGATACTATGCGGTAATAATGAGATACTATGATGTAATAATGAGATACTATGATGTAATAATGAGATACTATGTTGTAATAATGAGATACTATGATGTAATAACGAGATACTATGTTGTAATAATGAGATACTATGATGTAATAATGAGATACTATGTTGTAATAATGAGATACTATGCGGTAATAATGAGATACTATGATGTAATAATGAGATACTATGATGTAATAATGAGATACTATGTTGTAATAATGAGATACTATGATGTAATAATGAGATACTATGTTGTAATAATGAGATACTATGATGTAATAACGAGATACTATGTTGTAATAATGAGACACTATGTTGTAATAATGAGATACTATGTTGTAATAATGAGATACTATGATGTAATAATGAGATACTATGATGTAATAATGAGATACTATGTTGTAATAATGAGATACTATGTTGTAATAATGAGATATTATGATGTAATAATGAGATACTATGCTGTAATAATGAGATATTATGTTGTAATAATGAGATATTATGTTGTAATAATGAGACACTATGTTGTAATAATGAGATACTATGTTGTAATAATGAGATATTATGATGTAATAATGAGATACTATGCTGTAATAATGAGATATTATGTTGTAATAATGAGATATTATTTTGTAATAATGAGATATTATGTTGTAATAAGGAGATATTATGTTGTAATAATGAGATATTATGTTGTAATAAGGAGATATTATGTTGTAATAATGAGATATTATGTTGTAATAATGAGATATTATGTTTTAATAGTGAGAGACTATGTTGTAATAATAAATAAAAATATGTTGTACATAACCAATATACTTTAAAATGTAATTTATTCCTGTGTCGCAAAACTGTATTTTCAGCATCATTCCTCCAGTCTTCAGTGTCACATGATCCTTCAGAAATCATCCTGATATGATGATTTGATGCTCAATAAACATTTATTATCATCAAAATAATCAATATCTCCATTGCGCTGCTGCATTTTTTTTTCAGGATTCATTTAAAAAAAAGACAAAAAAGAAAAAGTATTTATTTGAAACGTAAATCTTTTGTGATTTAAAAAAAAAATGTCTTTACTGACACTTTTGATCAATTTAATGCATCCTTTCTAAATAAAAGGATAATTTCTTTATTACTGAGCCCAAGCTTTTGAACAGTAGTGTAACAATGTACTAAAATCTGTTATCAAGAGCGGGCATTCCACAGAGACTGCGCTACTGTCCGTTACGGAATCCCTGCGAATTGCAAAGGCTGGTTCCAAATCATCTGTTCTCATTCTGCTGGATCTATCTGCTGCCTTCGACACCGTAAACCATCAAATTCTTCTGTCCACCCTCTCGTCACTGGGTATCTCAGGTTCTGCACTTCAGTGGTTTGAGTCCTATCTCACAGGTAGGTCTTTCAGAGTTGCCTGGGGAGGGGAGGTATCCAAACCTCATGAACTGATCACTGGGGTCCCTCAGGGTTCAGTTCTTGGTCCCCTCCTATTCTCCATTTATACTACATCACTGGGTCCCATCATACAGGCACATGGTTTCTCCTACCACTGCTATGCTGATGACACACAACTCTACCTGTCCTTCCAGCCAGATGATTCCACAGTAGCTGCACGGATCTCAAGCTGTCTGGCGGATATCTCCACCTGGATGGAAGAACACCACCTGCAGCTCAACCTGGCAAAGACTGAGCTTTTAGTCTTCCCTGCCACTCCTACCCTACAACACGACATCAACTTACAGCTTGGTACAACCACCATCACCCCATCTAAGTCGGCCAGAAATCTTGGAGTTATCTTCGATGACCAACTGACCTTCAGAGACCACATCTCAAAGACGGCGCGGTCATGCAGATTTGCACTACGCAACATCAGGAAAATCCGTCCCTTCCTGACTGAGCATGCAACACAACTGCTGGTCCAGGCCCTGGTCATTTCAAGGCTTGACTACTGCAATGCTCTTCTGGCTGGTCTGCCGTCAAGTGCAATCAAACCTCTTCAAATGATCCAGAACGCTGCTGCTCGTCTTGTCTTCAACGAGCCTAAGAGAGCCCACGTCACGCCCCTCTTCATCTCTCTGCACTGGCTACCCCTCGCTGCTCGCATCAAGTTCAAAGCGCTGATGCTTGCTTACAGATCCACCACAGGCTCTGCACCTCCTACCTCCACACACTGCTACAACGCTACGTCCCCACCAGAAGCCTGCGATCACTAAAGGAGCGTAGGCTTGTGGTACCGTCACAGAGAGGCACAAAATCACTCTCCAGATCATTCTCCTTCACTGCTCCCTGCTGGTGGAATGATCTCCCTACTTTCATCAGGAACGCAGAATCCCTGGCAATATTCAAGAGACAGCTGAAAACTCACCTCTTCCGTGAACACTTGATCCCCTCATAAAAAAAAAAAAAAAAAAAAAAAAAAAAAAAAAAAAAAAACACCTTTCCTTCCCTTTTCCCTTCCTACTCTAGCTTATGGTACTGAGCAATGTATGGAACTTGTATTGTGAGCACTTCCTGTGTTATTTGCCAATTCATGAAGAATCGCTTGTTTGTTTTCCTCACTTGTAAGTCGCTTTGGATAAAAGCGTCTGCTAAATGACTAAAATGTAAAAATGTAAATGTAAAATGTAATGTTATGTCTTCAGGAATAAGACTTACATTAACAGCCCATTACTGAGCTCATCTTCTATCTGTACTGTAACGGCTCAATACACTAAACATTTTCATTATTTCATTTTTCATCATTTAGCAGACTCTTTTATCCAAAGCGACTTACAAGGGGAGCAATTAGGGGTTAGGTGTCTCGCTCAAGGACACTTTAGTCATGGTATTGAAGGTGGAGAGAGTGCCGTTCATTCACAATCCCCACCTTCAATTCCTGCCGGCGTGGAAATCGAACCAACAACCTTCAGGTTACAAGGAGTTTCATGTCTTGCTCAAGGACACTTTAGTCATGGTATTGAAGGTGGAGAGAGTGCCGTTCATTCACAATCCCCACCTTCAATTCCTGCCGGCCTGGGAATCGAACCAACAACCTTCAGGTTACAAGGAGTTTCATGTCTTGCTCAAGGTCACTTTAGTCATGGTATTGAAGGTGGAGAGAGTGCTGTTCATTCACAATCCCCACCTTCAATTCCTGCCGGCCTGGGAATCGAACCAACAACCTTCAGGTTACAAGGAGTTTCATGTCTTGCTCAAGGACACTTTAGTCATGGTATTGAAGGTGGAGAGAGTGCTGTTCATTCACAATCCCCACCTTCAATTCCTGCCGGCCTGGGAATCGAACCAACAACCTTCAGGTTACAAGCCCGACTCCCTCACCACTAGGCCACGACTACCCTACCTTTTTCAGATTAATTCCATTTTTAAAGAAGATGAATTAGGTTTTTCTTTCAGTTCTGTTGATGATCTGCCCAACTCCTGCCCAAACTATTTTGTTAATGAGCAGGGTGAGTCATAACACATCGCACATGCTTTTGGTTGGAATACAAGTGTTAACTACAGGACATGCTGAGAGTTCTGAGGTTCAGGGCAGGAAACCAGCTGCTTAAACCTAATTACAAAAATGCCAAGAAAAGGTCTGAGAGAAGTTCTATCTTCTTTTTCTTTTCTTTCTTTTTTTTAGATGCCACTTGATACACACACACACACACACACACACGTATATGTATTAGGGGTGGCACGGTTCACAAAACCCACGGTTGGGTTCGTATCACGGTTCTGTACGGTTCTTGTTGTTATTTTTTCTTTTAATCTTTAACTCTCCAGAAATGTCCTTCAGCAGATGATCCATAGCTTATTAGCTTCATTCTCCACCATTTAGGATCCAGTATGAACGTTTTTGTAATGCAATCGTGCACGAACTGAATTTGACTTTCAGCACATTATTGGGAGCGTCTCTGAGTAAAAGCTGCTGAGATTTTGATCCAGCGAGAGAGAAGACATTGATGATGACATGCTTTTCCTTTGTTTGGCATCAAAAAGAGCTTGTGTGTTGTTCTCTCTACAGGAACTTGAGCCTTTTTAGCACACGAAGATTGAAATGAACTCGCATTTATCAAACTGCCGACTTCAGTGTAGCTGAAGTGACGTCTTCTCAAATGAACTGTCATATTAGAAGAGTTTCTATTAGCATAAAGAAGTCGCAGTTCGATCTACTGTTTTATTTCCGTCGTCATCGTAAGTAACATGAAATCCAAAATGTTCCCACACACCGGATTTGGAGCATCCGCCAACTCCGGACACCTTCATTAGGGGCCGTTCACATATCGCGCCTAAAAAAGCGTGGAAAGCGCGGCCGCGTTGCTTCCATTCTGAGGAAAAGGAAATCATGAATATGCGCGCGCAACAGACGCGATATGTGAACGGCCCCTTACTCCACTTTTACTGTCTATATGTGTGTTCGCGCGAAACTGTCTGAACACGGGGATACAGCGCGCATGCGTCGAACCACCAAACCATGCGACGCACACACGAACCGAACCGAGACAAGCGAACCGAACGGTTCGAATGGTTTTTCATGTACGTGGTGTAACTGTGTATATTTTCGTCCAAACTGTCACGGTATCGACGTCGCGGTTTGGCACATACAATCGGATGACAAAGTCAGTCATAGGCACGCAGTAATGCAATGCTGTTTGCTAACCGCCCCAACAGGAAAAAGAACAGACGATCTATGCATAGATGTTTACATGTAATCTCAACCAGTGTTTCAACCCTGCAAAGACATCAAGAAAACAGCTGGAGAATAATATCTCCCAAAGCTTGACATTCACCAAGTGTCACGCTGGGCTCGACAGAAGACGAAGGCATAGATCTATAAAGACTGATTTATTACAAAACTCAATGTAAACGGAGAGAACGTAAATACACACAGTGAGGAGGGAACTAAAAAGGCACAGGTGGAGGAAGGTGAACACTCAGGGACTAATGAGGACAGGTGCAGACGTGACAGAACTGAACCAGGCATAACTGTGACACCAAGTCATTTATCAAGTCAAAGCATGTTAGTTCACTAAAGAAATGAACTCTCGAGGGGTGCATTTAACTAAATATATGCTCTAGCTTATATAATAAATAATATAATTATTATAATATTTAGTTACCCTGTTAGTATTGTCTTAATTATTTAATAGGTTTAAATAAACTTGAAAACATCATGAAACATGTGTAAATGATGATATTTCAAAAAATGATTGAAAAATCTGGAAAACCTGCCTTATATGCAATTTACAATTTGCTTTCATTTGAGTGTCGATTTTTATATCTAAAAATAAATAGCAACGAAATGCAATAGTTTGGGCTCTGTTGTTAACTGTAATCTTTAATATTGCAGTAATGTTCAAGAAAGGGTTTGCCGTAGTTTACAGCATTCGCTGAGATGCTATGTTAAGAAATGTTAATTATAATTGATTTTCTGTAGAGAGACACATTTTGTTCATTAAATAAAAAGAAGAAAAAATAAGCAATTTTATGTACTGAACCCGTACCGAAGCATGACTTCAATACCGAGGTACATACCAAACTGTCATATTTGTGTACTGTTATTAATATATCATATATATATATATATATATATCATCATCATCATCACATGATCCTTCAGAAATATGTTATCAACTGCTCAAAAAACATGTCAATCAATCCATCAAACTGTTGTGCTGCTTAATGTTTTTGTGACTTTTTTCAGGGATTCTGATGAATAGAAAGTTCAAACGAGCATCATTTTTTTGAAATAGAAATGTAATGGCAATTTTGATCAACTTAATGCAGCCTTGCTGAACAAAAGTATTCATTTCTTACAAAAAAAAAATATATATTACATCACTAACCCCAAACTTTTGTACAGTGGTAAACGATAGTACATGTGGAAGGTGGCTTACGGGTTAAAGATCTGGTCTGGTGCAGGCTTGGGAAAGTCCCAGTCACTCAGCATTTATTTAGTTCTGGTAAAGTTTCTCAACATCCCAAGGATCTCCAGCTTTCATCCACCCCCGCAACCAGTCCTGATGTTTTGGCCGCACTTTAAAACATTAAATGATGCTTATTAAAAGGATGTTAATTAACTGTTGATGCTATGTACTTTGTCAGGGGAAACAATTTTCCGAAGGCTGCATGTGTACCGCACTTGAACAAAAGCAATAAAACACGTTCAAAATTAATAAAAACTACCCACTTCCAACATGAGCAAATACTGGAAGTAAAAAAAAAAAAAAAAAAAAAAAAAACGCATTAATTTCTCCATAAAAGTTTTATTATTATTATTATTAACAACTACTAATAAACCTTTAAAGACAAACCCTCCATGAGTTCAAAGGTTATCAATATATGAATTTCTATGCATCTGTTATAGCATTTGATTGAATTTTTTTTTAAATTGTATTTAAAATTGCAGCTCCTGCAGCAGAACTACATTACCCATAAATCCTGAAGAGCAACATCAACCAATCAAGAATGGCAGAAAAATAATAACAACAATAACAAAAATATCAGGATGAACGATTTCTACAGTGTCTGTCGATCTCATGATACTCTCAAACTTCACAAACTATGTGAATATTCTGCAATGCATTCAAAATATGTTGTTTATATACATTGAACTTTAAATCAGGTTTTAAATGCCCTTTTGGTTCATGCCCATATTAAACAATGACGAAATATGAATTATTGTCTATATAATAATAATTATCACAATGAATTATTGTTAAGAACAACAATAATAAAATCTACATAATAATAAAAATAGCATGTAGTCATTATCGTCTCTATATATTATAGATAATGCATTAATTATTATTATTTTATTGCTATACTATATACTACTACTACTAATAATAATAATTATCCTATTATGTTCCTACTGTAAATGGCGAGAAACATTATGGTTTAAAAAGTGGGCGTCCTCTCTTACGATCTTCTGCTGGTTGAGAATAGAAATAAAGTGATTTCATGGAGTCTTTGTGTTGAAAACTCACTGCGTATTTCAAAAGAAGTTTGACTTTACAAACATTTACCCCAAAAACAGTTATTGGGTATACTGTTACTACCCTTACTAAATTAATATTAGATATTAATCATACGGTTTCAGAATAGCCCGTGTCTGCCAGTTTGAGTCAACATTTAATGACAGCTGATAACTAAAAACCGAGTTCTTGAAGTAAATTGCGGCTCTGCATATACAAACAAAATAATCAATCACTTAAGTGGTTTTAAAGAAGTTCTAACTTACTCATCTTCGCTCTAAATCAAACTGTCAGAGTGACTGTCACGCGCTAGACGCTCGTCAATGAACCTGTCATGTTATCATATAGAGTGCACGTGACGCTCGCACGCGCTTTACGTTACTGTGACGTCTCGTTGGATCCGTCATACGCTGAATATGTCTGCCGAAGGAGCGGGACTCACCCGTGATTTAAAGTCTCGGCGCAGAAGAGCGAAGAATGCCAGAGGGAGAGGTCGGCCGCGGCCGCGGGATCCTGTTGGAGCAGCAGCGCATCTCTGAGCTCTCCATCACCGCGTCAGAGCGCCGCAGCTCCGCGCCTGCCCAACCACCAGAGCGCTGTAACCATTAACCTCTACCTGACCACAATGTCACCATTTACGGGCACATCAAGTTTCAGTCCAAATCTCCAAACGTTAGTATGCAGAAATAATATATTTAGATGACTTAATAACAAACCAGTGGCCTCAAGATGTATTAAACGTGTATGAATCTCACTGCATGTGATAACTATGGAGCCGCTAAAGGGACGTGGAGGTGGAAAAAAATTGGTATGGGAGGAATTTGAAAAAAAAAAAAAAAAAAAAAATCTTTTGCGTTCACTCGCAAAGATTTTTTCGTTCCCGCGCAAAAGCTGTTGTGAGTTTAATGTCCCGCTGGCTGGCAGTAGTGTTTCAGTCAGCATTATTAATACACACAACTCATATAGAGTTTGAACTTGAACTCAAATATAAAGAAATGCGGTCAGTGCTTAAGGAGTTCAGTAAAGTTGGCAATATATTCACTGATTTGAACTTCAGATTCGATCAATAAACGCTGTTAAAGCACAAATGACAGCTATTTCCAATCATAGTAACGTGATAACAAGCTTCAACAACCCGATTTTCCTCAAACAAGCTTTATAATATATAAATTGGTCTCTATTAGCAGGCAGCGGTGAGACAAGGGACCGTCTGAAAAGTGTCAAATCTGAAAAGCATTTCTACAAAAATAGTCATTAATAACTTCAATGTTACACACTGTAGTGGAGCCAAATTCAGCTAAAACATCCCTGCTCTCCTGCTGGTTAAACTACAACACTTAGTGTGGAAAGAAGCACATAAAGCCCTTCTTTACACAATGATGTGACGCCGCTTACATACTGACAACCAGCTTTTGCATGATAATTGCTTACTGCATTTGATGGCATTACAATTTATTAAATGTTTTACTAATAACAGTGAAGTTATTGAATTTGTTTCATAATAATCAGAAGAGTTAAGTTATATTTATCAAACTAAGAGTTCCAGTAGAACCAGCAGGAGAGCAGTGACGTGTTACAGTGAAGTTATTGACTATTTAAAATAAATATAGGGGGTTTTGCAATTTTCAGACGGTCCCTTGTCTCGCGCCGGCTGGTAGAGACACGTTGATATTTTATAAAGCACATTTGAGGAAAATCGGGTTGTTGTTGCTCGTTGTCTTGTTTACTATGATTGGAAATAGCTGTCATTTGTGTTTTAACAACGTTTAGCTCACGAGTTATTGATCCGGGAAGTTGGAATCAGTGAATATATTGCCAACTTTACTGAACTCCTTAAGCACTGACCGCATTTCTTTATATTTGAGTTCAAACTCTAAATGAGCCGCGCATTATTTGTGTGTATTAATGAAACACTTTGTCCGAGCTCACAACAGGTTTTGCAAGGGAACGATAACATCTTTGCATGGGAATGCAAACATTTTGCGAGGGAGCGCAAAGTTTTTTTATAAAAAAAAAATTACTCCCATGCCAAATTTTTCCCACTACCACGTATGGAGGACCAGCAGTGCCACATACAAATAAAACGAAGAATCAATTAATTCATTTAATAATTCACACATAAAAACGTATATAAATAAATAGACATATTTAAAGTTGTTTATTTAATTCCTGTTTTTAAATGTAGTTTAATAGATTAATAAAAACAATAAATTTAAAACGTCTTTTTTGAATGTATCAATAAATAGGCAAATTTGAAAGGGGTTATTTAGTTCATTTTTTTAAAATGAAGATTAATAGAACAATAAAAAGTAGATTTGTAAATAATTTTAAATGGCGTTTTAAATAGCTTTTTAAAAAAGGATTCGCCAAATGCTTTTCTTTCTCCATTTGTCAATCGAGTGCTAAAATGCCTTTACACACGTGGGAGCAACCAATCAGCTTTGCCTCCATGTGAAGAGCCGAGCCTCTCTAGAAGAGTTCGAGCGACGCCATCACGCTAAACGTCAGGCGAATCTGAACGAGTTTGGAGAGGTTATGATGGTGTTCATCCTGCCGTCTCTTCTGCCGGTACATCAACGACGGGTGTTGTTCCAGAACGCTTGGAAGTTCAACCACAGCGTGAGTCGCCGAATGACCTCAAACTGAACCCAAATCCTACAACCACAATATATTATTGTCTTCCCTCAACTGAAAAACTCTTTTACATATAAAATGATCATCGAGAGGAGAATTTCTTTCGCAAAAAATCAGCTAAAGCTCACAAATCCTCGAAAAACACGTTCAGATTCGCCTGACGTTTTTCGTGATGGCGTCGCTCGAACTCTTCTAGAGAGGCTCGGCTCTTCACATGGAGGCGAAAGCTGATGAAATCGGAATCTTCACACCACGTAAATTTACGTTCCGCTAAGAAGATCCTGAAAATGAAAGAAAATTCAGGTCAAGCATGAATCCACACACTAAAACATGAGCTCACTCAAATGAACCACTTGAACCAATGGAGTCAAAAACATAAAATACACCGCTGAGGAACTTTAGGCTTTTAAAAAATCTGACCTTGTCTCCCGTTCGCTGTGCTCGGGCCAGACCGCTTGGCCAGTCATGCACTTAGTTATCAGATCAACTTGTTGAATTATTTTCTTGAGGACTGACCACTTTCGTGTTTTGACTTGGAAAAATAGTTTGTCTGCATGAGATAAAAGAAACATTTCAAAGTGGACATGAAGGTCAGGCCAACAAAGATAAAGGTGCAGTACATGTCATCTATTCATAGTTTACTTCGCTTATGCAGAAGTGTCCCTGTTGAACTCTATAACGTTTTAAAAATGAATGTGTTGTACTTTAAGTTACAAATACTGAAGTGTTTCCCATGATTCTTAACAGGAAGGCACATCACAGAATGGACATACAGAAAATGAGCAACAGGACGGAATTAAATCAGATGAGCATGATACAAACAGGATGGAAAATAAAAACAATTACAGAATTCTGGAAAATAACTGGATGGATAAAGAAATCAACAATATTATTAGCATGACAAAAATAAAGAAATTCCTAAAAGGATGGATTTTTTAAGAGGATGGGAATAAAGAAATTAACATTAACGTCCATCCAACAGGAAGGAAAGACGAATCTGGCCAATATCTTTTAAAATGTTATCATACCAATTATACAACTGAAAGTTTGGAAGATTTGAGAAACAATTCCACAATATTATGTACCATAAATGGTGAATACTGGTGTTATAGTGGGGTTGTTGTCCCATATAAAAGTTATGTCACACCCTGTTGTTTCTGAGGACCCAGCTTTTGTGATTTAAAGAATTGGAATAACAGGGAGATGTTATGGAACACAGACTCAGAGAAGCTGTTTAAATGAAGGAGTTTATTAAACACACCGAGATGGGATTTCCCAGGTAAGAAACAGCTCTGATATACTGACAGTCCTTTTGTAGATACTGTGGACGAATGCAGCGGAGCACAGACTTGGGTGGAGGAGATGGACAGTGGCGAACACGTCGACGGGCGGAGAGACGCAGGAAACACTGAGGAGCAGGTGAGCCGAAGTAGCAGGACCATCAATGAGGCAAGCAGAGTGGGTGACTGAGTTCTTATACTGCGGTGTTGATGGACATTGGGGAAGTGATTACCAATTAAAATAGTATTCTAAAAGAAAGCACCATTTGGAATTAGGGGAGGCACGGTACATGAAAAGCCGTTCGGTTGGCTTCGTTTGTGCGTCGCACGGTTCGGCGCATGCGCGCTGTAGCCCCGTGTTCAGACAGTTTCGCGCGAACATACATATAGAGAGTAAAAGTGGAGTAAGGCGCCGTTCACATATCGCGTCTTTTGCGCGCGCATATTCATGATTTCCCATGTAGGCGCGCGGCAAACGCGCTCAAAATGGAAGCAACGCGGCCGCGCTTTCCACGCTTTTTTAGGCGCGATATGTGAACGGCCCCGAATGAAGGTGTCCGGAGTTGGCGGATGCTCCGAATCCGGTGTGTGGGAACATTTTGGATTTCATGTTACTTACGATGACAACGGAAATAAAACAGTAGATTGAACTGCGACTTTTTTATGCTAATAGAAACTCTTCTAATATGACAGTTCATTTGAGAAGACGTCACTTCAGCTACACTGAAGTCGGCAGTTTGATAAATGCGAGTTCATTTCAATCTTTGTGTGCTAAAAAGGCTCAAGTTCCTGTAGAGAGAACAACACACAAGCTCTTTTTGATGCCAAACAAAGGAAAAGCATGTCATCATCAATGTCTTCTCTCTCGCTGGATCAAAATCTCAGCAGCTTTTACTCAGACGCTCCCAATAATGTGCTGAAAGTCAAATTCAGTTCGTGCACGATTACATTACAAAAATGTTCATACTGGATCCTAAATGGTGGATAATGAAGCTAATAAGCTATAGATCATCTGCTGAAGGACATTATTGGAGAGTTAAAGATTAAAGGAAAAAATAACAACAAGAACCGTACAGAACCGTGATACGAACACCCCTATTTTGTAGTAGTAGTAGTAAAAATGGCAACTTTTCGTAACTCTAGGCATTTTATCCAATGTATAGACACATGACATGAAAACGGCCTACTGGGAATGATCCCATGTACATACAGAAGTTCTCAGCACCCCGGAGAGAGGCAACTTCACCATACTGACAGTCCCAGGGTTCTTAAAATCCCCCAGACTGTTACATTTTTGGGGTATTTCATCCATCATCTGGAATGGGGGAGAAGCTGACTAGGTTTAATTAGAAAAAAAAGGGAGTCAGTGTTGGATTTTTTGGGGGAGGGGGGCGGCAGGGACACCATAGTCCAAGTTCTGACAAGACCAATACGGAATGGTGGCGAAGAAGAAGGGAAGCTAAAAAAAACACCAGACACAACCCGGGAAAAGAGTGGGAGGATGAGAACGATCGGAAAGCGATGGATTCCTTAAGAGAGACGGATGGATGGCGTACAGAAGACGGGTAATAGGAGACTTTGAGACTAAAAGAAAACAAAAGGAAATAGAGAGATGTTTTTATCAGCGTTAATACGGACCGCTTTCTGCATGCAATCCAAAATACACCATCGTGCTGTAAGTGTGCGTGGGAAAACTCAACAAAAGTTTTTTTACAGTCCTCAAAGATACATATAATCTGACGCAAACCCACAACAGTGGGAGAGGAGGAGTTAACAACTCGCAAGTGCATCTCGTACCTTCGCCATGACAACGGGCCCAGTGGTGCCTGGCCAGCACGTAAAAGTCAAGACTGTTACAATCCGGGATCTTCCATCCAGAGTGGGGGAGAGGCTGACTTAGTCGCATTAGAGACAAGGGAGTCTGAGTAGGAGTTTTCGAGAGAATATAACAAACCAAAACATTTACATGACTCTCACTATGGTGTCCTGAAGCAAATCACATAAATACAAAACAAACACAGCAACCGAAGGCATCGCCGCTCGTTTCTAATCGCTCCCTCTCATTAGTTTGCGATCATTAAACCGTAATGCATGTGATGACTTCCGTGGCCAAACACAAAATCAACACCGACACTTCATTTGCAATAATGTTTGTGCGTAACGGCTCTGTTTGGAACGGATCTGCTTTGAATTGCGTGCAGAACATGGGCTGATGTGGGGAAACTGAATGTGTGTGCCAAGTGTGTCCTCGCGATTGTAAAACAAAATGGATAATTATTTGATATGTTTGTTAACTGTAAAATACAAAATATATTTTCAAAAGAATTTTTTTTTTTATCAGAATATCAGCCAGTTTGCAGTCACATTAATCACTGTTAACAAAAAACAAACAAACTAACTAAATTCTGCGTATGTTTTATTATTATTATTTTTTTCATTATTTTAAAACCCTGCTCAACCCTATCGTGCATAAAAAACTTTATTGGATATTTTGCATAGGTTATCAACCCCGAAATATTTTGAACGTAACAGGGTCGACACAAAACATATATATAACCGTGTCACAGGGTTGAAATAATGACTTTAAGGTTTTTTTTTTAAGGACGTATTACGTATGTAAAGGTGTTTGTGTATATTACTCCGAAACCGCTCCCTATCCACTATATAGTGCACTATATCAGCCGTTTTGTAGTGCTGTCCGAATTCTGACTGCATTCCCTACATTCGTTCACAACTTTTACCCACAATCCTCTCTGATTTTGAGCGTACGTTCGACGTACACTCGTTAAAGCGCCGTCACCCACAATCCTCTCTGATTTTGAGCGTACGTTCGACGTACACTCGTTAAAGCGCCGTCACCCACAATCCTCTCTGATTTTGAGCGTACGTTCGACGTACACTCGTTAAAGCGCCGTTACCCACAATCCTCTCTGATTTTGAGCGTACGTTCGACGTACACTCGTTAAAGCGCCGTCACCCACAATCCTCTCTGATTTTGAGCGTACGTTCGACGTACACTCGTTAAAGCGCCGTCACCCACAATCCTCTCTGATTTTGAGCGTACGTTCGACGTACACTCGTTAAAGCGCCGTCACCCACAATCCTCTCTGATTTTGAGCGTACGTTCGACTTACACTCGTTAAAGCGCCGTTACCCACAATCCTCTCTGATTTTGAGCGTACGTTCGACGTACACTCGTTAAAGCGCCGTCACCCACAATCCTCTCTGATTTTGAGCGTACGTTCGACGTACACTCGTTAAAGCCCCGTCACCCACAATCCTCTCTGATTTTGAGCGTACGTTCGACGTACACTCGTTAAAGCGCCGTCACCCACAATCCTCTCTGATTTTGAGCGTACGTTCGACGTACACTCGTTAAAGCGCCGTCACCCACAATCCTCTCTGATTTTGAGCGTACGTTCGACGTACACTCGTTAAAGCGCCGTCACCCACAATCCTCTCTGATTTTGAGCGTACGTTCGACGTACACTCGTTAAAGCGCCGTCACCCACAATCCTCTCTGATTTTGAGCGTACGTTCGACGTACACTCGTTAAAGCGCCGTCACCCACAATCCTCTCTGATTTTGAGCGTACGTTCGACGTACACTCGTTAAAGCGCCGTCACCCACAATCCTCTCTGATTTTGAGCGTACGTTCGACTTACACTCGTTAAAGCGCCGTCACCCACAATCCTCTCTGATTTTGAGCGTACGTTCGACGTACACTCGTTAAAGCGCCGTCACCCACAATCCTCTCTGATTTTGAGCGTACGTTCGACGTACACTCGTTAAAGCGCCGTTACCCACAATCCTCTCTGATTTTGAGCGTACGTTCGACGTACACTCGTTAAAGCGCCGTCACCCACAATCCTCTCTGATTTTGAGCGTACGTTCGACGTACACTCGTTAAAGCGCCGTCACCCACAATCCTCTCTGATTTTGAGCGTACGTTCGACGTACACTCGTTAAAGCGCCGTTACCCACAATCCTCTCTGATTTTGAGCGTACGTTCGACTTACACTCGTTAAAGCGCCGTCACCCACAATCCTCTCTGATTTTGAGCGTACGTTCGACGTACACTCGTTAAAGCGCCGTCACCCAAAATCCAACGCGATCGAGCGCGAAAGAAAAATATGACGGACGGCAATACAGGAAGCGGCAACTTCCACAAACATAAGTGTCATTTTTTATTAATTAGAACGTCTTTGTAAAGATATTTTGAAGTGAAACGATGCAGGTTTATTTTATAATAAATATACTCATTATCATATGATCATTTAGTTGATTTTTCTCTTATGTTAAAAAGTGTCTTTAACCGACGTCTTAGAATATGATGTATTGACGAAGTTTTATTTGTAAATAAACAGTAATATAGAATTCATGAAGCTAAACGAGACATATTACAGACGGGTACATGGTGCGTGCTATTAACGTCAGCGTCACTCGTTTTCGTTCACTCTATAGTGCGCTCAACTGCCGTGCACTATATAGGGGTTAGTGAACGAGTGAACGCTTTCGGACACAGCTTGAGTGTTATTTTTGCCATGTGCTCTGTCTCTCTCTTCCTCACTCGTTTGCCTTGCTGTTGATTAGCCACACCTGTTGCTCATTAGGAGTGCACTGCAGGGCTACCATTATAAGAGAGCAGAGCGAACCCTGCTTGCGTCGAATTTAGTTTGCACACCTTGTGGTATGTGTGTGCTCTGGTGTCCAAGCAGAGCTACAGGCAGTCACTTTCCTTTTCTTTCTAACTTTTGTTTCAGTATTAAAGGGTTTTGGATATAAGAGCTCTTACGTTATAGGAAGTTGTAGGGAAAGGTTGCCACTTTTTCTTTTGTAATGTTCATCCCCGTTTCGGTTATCCAGGGAGTGGATGAAACGCTATGTTGTTCATTTCTTTTCTTTTATCTGCGTCGGTCACTTAGTTCTCCTTCCGTTTTGTTTGTTTGTTTTGGCCGGCCCCGCTCCGGCAGATTGTTTACTTCAAATTTTCTTTAACTAAAATAAAGGATTTTAATTTGCATTGTTGAAGTGGTTGACTCACGTCGTCTTCAGTTACATTTCTCTTTTGATTTAATTTAATCCTGTCTCCCGACCCTAGACTGGGAGAACATGTATCACAATAAATAACTACTGATACTTTGTAATGCTATTACTACATATTTATAATTTAGTGTAATCGTTTAAAAATCAGCTATTGGAAAAACGAATGACTTTTTAATTAAAACTTAAATAGGTTTCATTCATCCCACTGAAAATACATTTCGAGCACATTGCATTGTGGGATATAGAGTACTTGTGTGATACTTGGTGTTCTATCAAAAATTTGCATACTGTTCCCAGTTATAATGACATCACATAAAGTCTGAAATTTCGCAGGAAACCACGGGATAAGTTTGAAAAAGTTCCCCATACGGATTTCGCTTGCGTTCTGGACAACGGAACGCTGTGTGGTATGAAAATGACAAAGGATTCACTGCAAAATGTTGCTGAAATGTCACTTTTGTCTGGCACACTCAGTTAAAGTTACTGTTATTTGTTACTCAGGAAACGGCATTTGGAAACAACGGCCATTTATTTATTTTGAACAAATCCTTCATACACAAATATATATATATATATATGAAAAAGTACATATTTCGTATACTACATTAACACAGCACACAGTCGTCATATGACTGTGTGTTAGTAAACTGCCCTACAAAACTTTCAGTAGTTTTTTTTTTTCTTCTGTACAATAAAGCTGTATGAGACAAAAAAATATTTAGACTAACCCTTATGAAAACAAACCGATTATGGATGAACGAAGAAGGGGCGGACCTCAAACATGCCCCAGCCTTTCACCAACACAAACATACTCGCTAAAAAACGTCACAAAAGGACAGCAAAACTTTCGGATTATGAACTGAAGCGTGGTTTACATAAGCTGCTAATTCATAATGTATATGATAATGAAATTCTACAAAGTGTGGGTGGTTTAAGTGACCGCTTTAAACCCAACCGTCTGCTCTAGTCTTTAGTTAAGCATGCTTCTTCCTTGCATATGAGGTATTTCAGATAGACTGCGGAGGAAAACGTCTCCCGCTCGCTTCTGTTTTGTTCAGTGCCAGGGTGATTTGATGAGCCAGCGCTGAAGCCAGCCATTGCTTATATGTTACTAAACACACTGTGACTGTTATTGGTGGGAAACAGCCAGTAGTTTCCAAATGACAAATTGCATTTGTTTTACTTGGATTTAGTCAATAATTGTTGACTGACAGCAGTGGTTTCGGTTGAGAGTTTGAGTGGCCACGCTCATCGGTTTCGCCTTCTCCTCGACGCTCTCGCCGAATGTCATTGTTTATGAACGCGTGAGAAGGTTTTTCAAGTGCCTGGCATCTGGATCTGAACCACCTCTCCGTTCTCGGCTTGTTGAAGCTGAATGGCCTCCTTCACGTCCATCTCCGCCTGCAGCGCTGGAGTCAGAGCTTCAGCCTGAGAACAACAAACGGTGAAATAAGTTGTCATTTTAGTCTCATTTGGTGCTACTAGAAACATATCATGCAAGTGTGAAAATAATGAGAGTTCCAAACTGGTTTCCTGAATGTTTCCAAACTGTTAGGTAATGCTATATATAACATTTTATACATTTTTTCCTTTTATTTTTTTATTTAAATTAAAATTTTGTAAGCTTACTGTGTAGTTGTGCTTGGGGTCAATTGTTTTATTTGCTCAATTATGCTGACTTCATTTTTGGCCTCAAAGAAATTATGAACACATGCAAAAGCAAGAGAGAACCAATTAAATAACTGATTATGTTGTAGTCAATGTATATTTTATATAAACATATTCAACAGTTTTGGTGATGAGCAGAATCATTGTTTAGGTTTCTGTAATGGTTAATCCACACCAGAAGGTGAAGGCTTTTTAGTCACAGAGGTGTTTCTAATGTTAAAATATAAATTAGTGTTTTGATTTAATGGATTCAAAGATAGATCGTACAGAAGGAAGTCTTTGGACACAACTAGACACTGTTTGGAAGTCAAATTCAAAAGAGACTGTGGAAAATATACATCCAAGAAAACAGGCCATTATATCAAGATCACAGGAAGCAATACAAAATTTATTATGTGTGAATAAAGACTATTTAGTTGTTTCAGTTTGTTATGTGCCAAATAAACGACAATAAAAAATTCAGTTTTAAAAAAAGTTTTTGACCGATTCCTAAAATATTTGTGTTTCCTCTTTATCTATCTATCTATCCATCGTCTATCTATCTCTGTCTATCTGTCTGTCTATCTATCTGTCTGTCTATCTGTCTGTCTATCTATCTATCCATCTATCGTCCATCTATCTATCTGTCTGTCTATCTGTCTGTCTATCTATCTGTCTGTCTATCTATCTATCCATCTATCGTCCATCTATCTGTCTGTCTATCTGTCTGTCTATCTAACTATCCATCTATCGTCCATCTATCTATCTGTCTGTCTATCTGTCTGTCTATCTAACTATCCATCTATCGTCCATCTATCTATCTGTCTGTCTATCTATCTATCCATCTATCGTCCATCTATCTATCTGTCTATCTGTCTGTCTATCTAACTATCCATCTATCGTCCATCTATCTATCTGTCTGTCTATCTATCTATCCATCTATCGTCCATCTATCTATCTGTCTGTCTATCTGTCTGTCTATCTAACTATCCATCTATCGTCCATCTATCTATCTGTCTGTCTATCTATCTATCCATCTATCGTCCATCTATCTGTCTGTCTATCTGTCTGTCTATCTAACTATCCATCTATCTATCTGTCTGTCTATCTAACTATCCATCTATCGTCCATCTATCTATCTGTCTGTCTATCTGTCTGTCTATCTAACTATCCATCTATCGTCCATCTATCTATCTGTCTGTCTATCTATCTGTCTGTCTATCTATCTATCCATCTATCGTCCATCTATCTATCTGTCTATCTGTCTGTCTATCTAACTATCCATCTATCTATCTGTCTGTCTATCTAACTATCCATCTATCGTCCATCTATCTATCTGTCTGTCTATCTGTCTGTCTATCTATCTATCCATCTATCGTCCATCTATCTATCTGTCTATCTGTCTGTCTATCTAACTATCCATCTATCGTCCATCTATCTATCTGTCTGTCTATCTGTCTGTCTATCTGTCTGTCTATCTATCTATCCATCTATCGTCCATCTATCTATCTGTCTGTCTATCTATCTATCCATCTATCGTCCATCTATCTATCTGTCTGTCTATCTATCTATCCATCTATCGTCCATCTATCTATCTGTCTATCTGTCTGTCTATCTAACTATCCATCTATCGTCCATCTATCTATCTGTCTGTCTATCTGTCTGTCTATCTAACTATCCATCTATCGTCCATCTATCTATCTGTCTGTCTATCTATCTATCCATCTATCTATCCATCTATCTATCTATCCATCTATATATCTGTCTGTCTATCTATCTGTCTGTCTATCTATCTGTCTGTCTATCTAACTATCCATCTATCGTCCATCTATCTATCTGTCTGTCTATCTATCTATCCATCTATATATCTGTCTGTCTATCTATCTATCCATCTATCTATCTGTCTGTCTATCTATCTATCCATCTATCTATCTGTCTGTCTATCTATCTATCCATCTATCTATCTGTCTATCTATCTATCCATCTATCTATCTGTCTGTCTATCTATCTATCTATCCATCTATCTATCTATCTGTCTGTCTATCTATCTATCCATCTATCTATCTGTCTATCTATCCATCTATCGTCTATCTATCTATCTATCTATCTATCTATCTATCTATCCATCTATCTGTCTATCTATCTATCCATCTATCGTCTATCTATCTATCTGTCTGTCTATCTATCTATCTGTCTGTCTATCTATCCATCTATCTATCTGTCTGTCTATCTATCCATCTATCGTCTATCTATCTATCTATCTATCTATCTATCTATCTATCTATCTATCTATCTATCTATCTATCTATCTATCTATCGATCCATCTATCTATCTGTCTGTCTATCTGTCTGTCTATCTAACTATCCATCTATCGTCCATCTATCTATCTGTCTGTCTATCTATCTATCCATCTATCTATCCATCTATCTATCTATCCATCTATATATCTGTCTGTCTATCTATCTGTCTGTCTATCTATCTGTCTGTCTATCTAACTATCCATCTATCGTCCATCTATCTATCTGTCTGTCTGTCTATCTATCTATCCATCTATATATCTGTCTGTCTATCTATCTATCCATCTATCTATCTGTCTGTCTATCTATCTATCCATCTATCTATCTGTCTGTCTATCTATCTATCCATCTATCTATCTGTCTATCTATCTATCCATCTATCTATCTGTCTGTCTATCTATCTATCCATCTATCTATCTATCTGTCTGTCTATCTATCTATCCATCTATCTATCTGTCTATCTATCCATCTATCGTCTATCTATCTATCTATCTATCTATCTATCTATCTATCTATCCATCTATCTGTCTATCTATCTATCCATCTATCGTCTATCTATCTATCTGTCTGTCTATCTATCTATCTGTCTGTCTATCTATCCATCTATCTATCTGTCTGTCTATCTATCCATCTATCGTCTATCTATCTATCTATCTATCTATCTATCTATCTATCTATCTATCTATCTATCTATCTATCTATCGATCCATCTATCTATCAATCGTCTATCTATCTGTCTGTCTATCTGTCTGTCTATCTATCTATCCATCTATCTATCTGTCTGTCTGTCTATCTATCTATCCATCTATCGTCTATCTATCTATCTGTCTGTCTATCTATCTATCCATCTATCATCTATTAATCTATCTATCTATCCATCTATCTATCTGTCTGTCTATCTATCTATCTATCCATCTATCTATCTATCTATCTATCTATCTATCTATCTATCTATCTATCTATCTATCTATCTATCTATCTGTCTATCTGTCTATCTATCTATCCATCTATCATCTATCTATCTATCTATCTATCCATCTATCTATCTGTCTGTCTATCTATCTATCCATCTATCTATCTGTCTGTCTATCCGTCTATCGTCTATCTATCTATCTATCTATCGTCTATCAATCTGTCTGTCTATCTATCTATCTATCTATCTATCTATCTATCTATCTATCTATCTATCTATCTGTCTGTCTATCTATCATTTGACCATGTCTATCTACCTACCTACATACATACATATATTTGTAATTTTATTGACTTTAAATGAAATTAAACCAAGTCTGGCACTTTAGATAAGAACTTGATGAACAGTAAAACATTATAAAAATGAAGCAAATATAGTATTATGACATTTGTGCACAGCTGAGCGCAGATCAGCTGAATTCCACATTGATATGAATGCTCCATATTAATAATGACACTGTGTCAACACTGTACCAACGCGCCCAACTTGTCAAAAAAGAATCCACTGCATTAAAAACAAATCTAAAACATAAGTGTTCATCTGAAATGTGGTTTGACACATTGTCTGTTCTATTAAAATACCATGTGTATACATATCTTTCGTCGCACTGTACATCCCGCCATTTGCCCAGGCTTAATATGTCCCCTTTTACCATATTGATAGAGGCAATGAAAGCAGACGAATACAACGCTGACAGGTGCACAGATTGATACAACAAAAACAAAGACCAGGACAACAACAAGAGATGGGAAAAAAGAGGGAAAAAAGTAAAGGTCAGAAGAAGGCTACACTTTATCTCAGTCGTCGAAATAAAAACACTCCCTCGAAAAAAAAAAAAATGGAGGGAATGATGCAGGGGAATACAACGCAGGATGAGTCACTTCAGAGTATGTGGAGTGAGTCATTCCTTCCTCAACACACGCCAGGGGAACAGACCGCACACCTGCACGATGCAAAGGCTCAAACTGTACTCAAGGGCACAGCCCAGAAGTGCCAAGACTCTTAAAACACAGCCCATTTGATGCAAGACACTCACAGGCTGTGCTTTTCATCTTAGGTGTTAAGTGCAAAGTCCTCAGGGGCCGATTTCCTGCGGCTCCACAAGAGGGCACTCATTAGGGCCAATGAGGGAGTTCATGCCTGAATCATTCAACAGCAACAGAGTAAGTGAGCTATCAGAATGTACAGAGAACAGACCTTCCTGGACGGAAACATCTTTATTTTCAAAGATTTTTATCTGTGGTGATCAAATTGTGTGATATGGAAACTATTAAATGAGGAAAAAACAAGGGGAAAAAATAAAGGGGTGTGTACATAAAAAATGTCTGTAAACACTACCACATGTTTTGTGCAGCAGATGAGAGTGATTGAAATAATCCCGAAATTCCCATAGAGAGAAACACTGTCACCTCAGGATGGTGGTTGAATGCTAACAGGGGGGTCAGAGCATAAGAAGACAGCTGTCTGAAAATTTCAGCTGGAAATTAAATGATTAAACCGACTACACATTGCTCAATTATTAAGCTTTTCTAAAATTTTAAGAATGAAAAATTGCGATTAATATGAGCTTGTAAAAGCAGATCATTCGAGGATGACACCAAAACTTTTAACCTGATTAGACAGACAATGCAGTTATCTATTATCACAGTGGAAATATTTGACTTGGCTATTGTAATTTGTGAACTAACGAGAAGAAGTTCTGTTTCACAACTATTCAGTTTGAGAAAATCACTTAATTTAAGTTAATTCATCTAGGCACTCGACAAGAGCAGGAGGAGGAAATTGAGAAAGGTTTAGAAGACAGATGAAGTTGGGCGTCATCAAACGTAACAATGGAAACAAACACCATATTTCCTAAAAATGGTGCCAATTGGTAAAAGATAGAGAAAAATAGATAAGAAACAAAAAAAATCCCAAGACAGAACCCTGCAGAACACCAGTGACAACATAAGTGGGTTTTAATTTAAACCATTGTAGTTGTACAAACTGAATGCCGTCTGTGCGATGGGAATGAAACCAGCTGAAAGCCATACCAGTAATCACTATAGATTCCAATCTATTCATGAGTATGGAGTGTGAAATGGTATCAAATGCTGCACTAGTATCAAGAAGTACAAGTATGGATAAAAGACCAGGACCAGCAGCTAGTATTATATCATGCTGTAATGGTGAACTGACCTAAGGTGCGTGAGGTGGGTCTCAAACCCGGGTGTCTCAGTCTGGGAAAGCTACTTCCCTACCTCTGGTCTACTGGGGAAGACAGTATTTAGAAGACCCATATGCAGGGGAAAGGTACACAAGGAAGCTTGGATCGCTCAAAAGCAGTTTTCACATACAAACAGAAATGCAGTCATAGCTTTAGAAAACAAAACATAAAGTAGGCCAAATGGCATTAGAGAAACATCACTTAACTTCTAGAGAACTCAGGTAATACGTACTGGGTTTGCTCAAGACTGAACACAGCTCAATGAAACTGGCAAACTTAAATAAGACTAAATACAGGTGGACCAAATTACCTTGATTAGTAGACTTAACAAGAGAGTTCACAGCAGCTGGTGCTGCCTAGAAGCTCTCAGATTCGTCACATTTAAGAGCACAAATGGCTGGGAGAGTCATTGCATGAGTGAGCAGAGAGGGCACCCTTGTGGTTTGGAGAGTCATTGCAGGTGGAGTCTTACAGAAGCCCCTCTCTCAGGAATGGGTCATGACGTTCCGCTGGCTACAGTTGGAGTTAAGACGATGGAAGTCTCTGATAAGGTCTAGGTCCAAGATGTCTCCAGCTGTTAGCAGTCGATGGACAGTGTAGACTGGCACCTGACAGGCACCTGAGGGTCTTCTCAATATCCTGGTTAACCTGTTCTGTCTGACCATTAGACTAAGGGTGGAACCCAGGAGACAGGCTGATTGATGCTTCAATAAGACAGCCAAACGACTTCCAAAACCGAGAAGTGAATTGCGACCCCCAATCAGAGACCATTTCCTGAGGAAAGCCATAGATCCTGAAGACATGCTGCATCATGAGATCTGCCATCTGATAAGCTGTGGGGATCTTAACCAGGGGTATCAGATGACATGCTTTTGAGAATCTGTCTACCACCACCAAGATGACTGTGTTACCTTGTGATTTAGGAAGTCCAGTGATAAAGTCCAAGGAGATGTGAGACCATGGACGTCTCGGGATAGGTAGAGGATGAAGTAGACCTTGAGGGTGAGCTTTAGATTCCTTATTTTGGGCGCATACAAAACAGCCAGACACAAATTGTTGGACATCTGCCTGCATGCTCGGCCACCAGAACCATGGATGCGCTTCAAAGTTCTTGCAACTCCAGGGTGACCGAAAGAGGAGATGCATGTCCCCACTGCAACACATCAGATCGTGCAACATTAGGAACAAAAAGGCAGCCTAGAGGGCCATTACCTGGGTGGGGTGTTGTCATTGAGCCTTCTTTACTGCCATTTCTATTCCCCACTGAACCCCTGCCTCCACCTTGGAGCTAGGAATGATGGGCTCAGGTCTGTCCTTCCACCTCTGGCATGTCGAACTGTCTCGAAAGGGCATCAGGCTTGGAGTTCTTAGAGTCTGGTTGATAAGAGAGAATAAACTCAAAGCGGTTAAAGAAAAGAGCCCATCAGGCCTGGCATGGATTCAGCCTTTTGGCCTCCTGGATGTATGTGAGGTTCTTGTGGTCTGTCCAAATGACAAATGGGTGTTTGGCCCTTTCTAGCCAGTGTCTCCATTCCTGGAGTTTCAGCGGCTGCCAGCTTCACTGCTGTCGGTTACCAATATCATAGTTCGTCTCGGCTTGAGTGAGCCAATGTGAAAAAAAGGCATAAGGATGAAGCTTATTATCCCTCTGGGCAGTTTGGTGAATATAGTTGCACCTTACAGGCGTTCAAAGGCTCTAGTTATCAATGGCAGTGGGTAGCGATTCTTCACAGTGATACGATTTAGACCCCGTCAATACACGGTCAGAGACTGCCATTTTTTCCCCCACAAATAAAAACTCAGCACCTGCCAGCAAGGTTGAAGGGCGGATGAATCCACTGTCAACCGCCTTGTTGATATATTCCTCCACAGAGGCTCTCCCTGGGGCAGACAGAGAGAATCTTCTCTATGAGAATCTACTTGAAAATGGAGGAATGTGGTGTACTGGCTTAGCTGGCCAGAACCTAGGGGCCTTCCATCCAATGTAGTAACAGTCAGAGGATCACGGAGTGTGATGGGCTGGATCTTTAACTGTGCGGCCAATGTAAATTCCCAGCAGCACCAGAGTCTATGAAAGCCATGAACTCATGAAGATCATTGCCCCAGGTGATTGAGACGGCAATCGAAAGGCCCAAAGCTGCTGGTCGGGGGTAAGTAATTACTCCCGTCCCCCTCTCCTCTTGGGTGAGAGCTGCCTTTGCCTTTTCTCTCGGCCTGTGATAAACGGATTCTCCCCAGTTCCACTGGCTCCTCAGAACACCTGACCAGTAAGGAAGGTTCCGTAGAACCAGTGAAGGTGTGGATCTCAGGCAGTTTAGTCTCAAGACGACGTTCACCTTGACGGTCTTGTATAGTTTCTCGAATACGGTTGTCCAGTCTGATGGCAACATCGTTCAGAGACGTCAAATCAGGGGCCGGGTCGCTGTAAGGCAGCTCATCCTTTAACTAATTTGACAGAATGCAGCTTTCAGGGCTCGCTGATCCCACTCATTTTCTGAAGCCAGGGTGTGGAACTCGATGACAAACTCTGCCCCACTATTTGTTCCTTGTCTGAGTTGAAGCAATCGATGATCAACCTCTGCATGAGTAACAGGGTGATGGAAGGCCTTCCTCATCTCTGCTATGAAGAGGTCACTGCTGGACGTGAGAGGAGACTGACACTCCCAGAGAGCTGTAGCCAAATCCAGCACCTTTCCTACAAGAAGCGTTGTCGTATATGCCACTCTGCTGCTCTCTGTAAGGTAACTGTTTGGCAGCAATTGGAAAGGAAGGGTACACTGTGTAATAAATCCTCGACACCTCTCTGGGTTCCCATCATACCTCTCAGGGGCTGGAAGTCTAGGAGACCAGCTGGTGGGCCTGGCTGAGGGATACCTTGAGGCTGGGCTGGCAGGACTGGAGCAACTTGAGTGGGTATGGACTGGGTTGTTGGGTCTGGAGAGGCTTGAGATATGGACTGGTGTCTTAAACGCTGGTCAATCTCAGTTAAAATCTGTTCATGATTGTCAATGGCCATAGCAGAGTTCAGCTGCAAGATAAAATTCACCTGCTTGTAATCCTGAAGACCTTGATTAGCTGGTTCAGATGTGTTTTATTAGGGTTGGTGCTAAACTCTGCAGAGCCGATCATTACTTCAGAATCCAGCAAGAATATGTGGATTTTAAATATGATGTAATTTATTACTATATGTTATATTATTATATAAACATAATATAATAATATACCTATAATATTAGATGCAGTATGATGCTAAAGCATTCAGAAATGGATGGTTACACTTTATTTTGATGGTCCCCTTGAGACATCCAGTTGACTAAGTAATGTTACACCGACATGTCAACTAACTCTCATTAGAGTATTAGGATGTTGTGTTTGGGTTAGTGGAATGAGTTGACATGTAGTTGCAAAGTTACTTACAGTCTGTTGGGAACCACCAAAATAAAGTGTTAGCAGATATTATTCAGACAGTTTAGTAATTAATTACTCTACTGAGAATTAGTTGGCATGTTGGTGCATCGTTACTTACCGTCAACAGAATGTCTAAAGTGGACCATCAAAATAAAGTGTTACTGAATGGTTTTACCTGTAAACAAATTTCCCATGAATCATCTTCCAAAAAACAGCAGTTGTGTTTCTGTTAGCTAACTACAGTACAGTTCCACTGCTTATGCCATAAACAGTATTAATTTCCTCTGGCAGCTGTTCATTTGTTCCCCATCACAATGATAGGTGGTTCGTCACAAAACAGCAGTGATCTATAATCAATTAACAGAGATTTACTCGGGTGATTGTGTCTAATGCTACGCATGCGGCATTCTGCTCAAGCATCAAAGTCCATTAACAACTTTCCAACAGCTTTGATGTGTACAGTATAATTGAAGAGTCAATTTGGAAGGCATCCAGACCACCAACGAAAGCAACAAGTGAGGCTAGAGGTAAATCTAAAACCCTCTGATGGGGTATGCTTTTCCCACAAACTGCTTTCCGGGGTTTGGTACAGCCTGCTTAGATGAAGATGAGAAGCTACGTATTTGAAGGTCAGCCAAAATACAAGTGTGTAATATCCGTAAGAGAGAAACAGAGGAAAAGAAAGATACAGGTCACTCAGATATCAAGGCATTCAGAATACTTTTAAGCTGCACAACAAATTTGGCCCAGGTACAGCACATCCAACGAAAGAATGTACTTCAAAGAGAAGAAGGGGAACATTTGTTTTTGTTTGGGCTTTGTTTACAGCACAGTATAGAGAGGAGGGGGAGGGGCTGATAGGTGATGTCATCTGTAAAGGAAAGAAATTTCCGAGGCGGAGCCTCTTTTAATGAAAGATTTCAATTTTAAAATAACGCGTGCTGATGAATCGTGCACAATGAGACCAGGAAAGTGTATAAGCAAAGCAAAGTGCTGACTTTATGCAGGAAATGCCCTTTAAGAATATTTAAACCATAAGCGCCCAAAGGTCTCAGTCTAAAGAGGTTTTAGTTGTACCAGCCTAACCACTTTAAAGGGCAATTGTGGTAAATGCATTGTCCTCATCCCTGTTACCAAATAGCTTACATTATCCCGCTCACAAAAGCCATTCCGGGGGTGCGTGCTAGTGTTTTTTTTTATTTGTTTTTAATGTAAGAGGGATGGTCCACAACAAAGGGCACTAAATTGTCAGTTCTCAGTGTTAATTTTTACATTTTTCTTTTTTTTTTAGTCATACATTTAGTCTCAGGCTGTGTGTCAACCAAAGCGTGTATTTTTTCTAATTGTTTTCAATGGGAACACCATGTTTTTTAAAAAAAAGGTGATGAAGTGCTGAGAGTCTCTGCGTTTTTTTACCGGTCGCCGAGAGTTTAAGAATGTTCAACTTCACTGTCACTTTTTCCCAGCCGTCCAATCACAGTGGAGGAGGGGCGGGACAAATACAGCACTGACCAATCATATTCTGCTTTTACAACAATAACAAATGACAACGAGCACATCTCTTCATTCAGAACTAGTGCCAGAGCAAGTATGCGGTGACAATTTTATATTCAGAAACAAACTATTTGCGAAATCAGATATTACTAACACGTCCACGGATATAAAAGCTACAGCGCTGAAGCACTCTCAAGCACCTGCAGCAAGGCATTTTCAGAGGAGCCCTGGTGGCCTTAATGACAATAATCCAATTTTAACTGTATACCATTAATCTATTTTTTTGCTATCATAGTCTTACCAGCCAAAAAGTCTTGGCAAACCAAAATTTGTGTCACTAATTACACTCACAACATTAATACAGAGTGATCTTTGTTTCAGATATAAAACAGTGTTTGCTTCTCTTAAAGACATAGAAGCAGATGTGCAAGTATGCAAGTAAAATTGTGCCAGTGCTTCTCAACCCTAGAATGAAGCCTCACATGAATCAAACACGTGAGTGCAGTTGAGGAAATGTGGTGGCCTAGAATGACCGTCAAACCTCTAAATGTGTTTGAATATGTGCGCACGCCATATAGCGGCTCTGAAACGCGGTAAAGGCATCATGGGGAAATGATTAGAGTAAAAACACACATCAAGGAGGGCTTGAGCACATTGAGAGCTTGATGCAGAGCATGAGATGGAAAAGAGGGATAAAAATTAGAAAATCGACAGGGAGGATAAGGACAACTGGAGGATGATCTTGGTTGCTGATTAGCTGAAAGTGAGGGCAGGTTAATATCATCATAGCACATGGTAAAAGAGAGAGTTAAAGACTTGTTTAGATCACGCATGTTGGCCATTACACCACCCTGCGGCGTTGGTACAGAATTGCCGCCCACCACAAATCAGAATGGTGGAGATGACATTCATCACATCACCTGTGCAACGTTGGTGGTCGTTTTGTAATAAAAAATCACCCCACCCTAAAATGAAATGGTTTTACGTCACTGTGACGATCAGGGCGGGCGAGAGCCGTGAGGGAACGGCGCGAGGCCGGTGACGCGAGAGATAATGAGCGGCACCTGCACGCTACACAACCGGTCTCGTGTCTCTCACGGAGGAGCTCCGGAAGCATAAAAGAGGAGCGACGACAGTGAAGGACGAGAGAGGACCAGGCCTGGACTTTATGTTGTGTTTTATTTTGTTTGTGTGGGCGGCAGTCGCCGTGAGGAACTGCCACCCTTTTACTTTCGTTTTATTGTTTGTTTATTTGGATATTAAAGTATGTTGAATGTTCACCGGTTCCTGCCTCCTTCTACCCGGGTTTCGGCACCAATGTAACACAGTTCGTAAGAACGGGAAGAAGGAAGCGGGAACCGGCGAACATTCAACATACTTTAATATCCAAATAAACAAACAATAAAACGAAAGTAAAAGGGCGGCAGTTCCTCGATGCGACTGCCGCCCACACAAACAAAATAAAACACAACATAAAGTCCAGGCCTGGTCCTCTCTCGTCGCTCCTCTTTTATGCTTCCAGAGCTCCTCCGTGAGAGACACGAGACCGGTGTAGCGCGCAGCTGACGCTCATTATCACTCGAGTCACCTAGCCCTGCTCGTCACAGTCACAGATAACATTGTTGATGAAAATGTTAATATGGTAAGTTGTGTTTGCGAGTGTTTTGGCTTATCTCACTTGTACTGCGCCAGTGTGGTCGGTCACTGTTCCCAGCTGGACGTATTGCACTTGAATATCGTTACCCTGGAGAGGAGACGCATCAACCCCTCCGGTCCCGTCGGTCGACGCCACAGCAATGAGCTGCGGTCCTCTTAGAACCTGCAGAAAGAAATAGATGGGGGAAAAAAAGAAACATGAGCACTATGCTGGGAAACTACTAGGTAAAACTATGCTAAAAGCTTATTAAACAGTTGGAAAGCGATCACCGTTATTTTTTCATGTGTGTTGTTGTGTCTGGCCCACAGTGCTATAGACACAACACACTGCTTAAAGTTCCCATCATGGCTTAAAGGGATAGTTCACCCAAAAAAAATGACAATTATCCTCTAATTTACTCACCATCTTAGGTGGCTCTAGTTTATAAAGTTAAAAATATGGATATTTTCCTTACAAAAACGCATCGCAAACACGTTGCTGCTTCATTTTTTGCATTTTTTAACCCCCTAAAGTCATATGGATTACTTTTATGATGGATGGATGAGCTTTTTTCGGCATCAAAATATTGGTTACTATTCACTCCCAATATAAACCTTGGAAGAGCCAGAATATGTTTTAATATGGTTTAATATAATTTTGTGCTTGACTGATTGAGGGTGAGTAAATTATGGGATAATTTTCATTTTTGGGTGAACAACCCCTTCAATAGTTGTCGTAAGAATCATTCCTAGTAACGATGTGACTAAGATCAGTGACTAATGTTGTCAAACATGCGAATGGTGTTTCATGGAGCAAAATCATTCTGGGTTTGCAATTACTTTTGAAATGTTTTTTCATTTTTCATTTTTGAAAGATGCATCAGTGCTGTGAACCAAAACTATTAAAAACATTTCAGATAACTGAAATATAGCTGAAATAAAATTGCATGATAATAGTTTTTTTTTTTAAGTACAGAAAAATAATTTAAAAAGTACTTACTTTTTTAAGTACTGAAGTAATAAAATTACTAAAACTAAAATAAAAAATAAAGATATATATAATTTTTTTTAGCAATAATCAAAATGTAATCAAAACATTAGTTAATGCACTGTGAACTAACATGAATAAACAAAGAACAACTGTATTTTCATTCAGTTTCAGCTGACTCGTAGCGTCGCATCTTGTGACATCACGTCCTGTTTTTGGTTCGTTTACATGTCTTTGGTCCGTGTTGCGTTCATATATCAATCGAACCGCACCAGAGTTCGTCTGGAATCGGACAGAGACCCATCTTTTTAGCGGTCTCGGTCCGCTTGTTTGGTCAGCTCCAGGGTTCGGATGGTAGTTCTTGTTTGGTGCGCACCAGGGTTCGGATGGTAGTTCTTGTGTGGTGCGCTCCAGGGTTCGGATGGTAGTTCTTGTTTGGTGCGCTCCAGGGTTCGGATGGTAGTTCTTGTTTGGTGCGCTCCAGGGTTCGGATGGTAGTTCTTGTTTGGTGCGCTCCAGGGTTCGGATGGTAGTTCTTGTTTGGTGCGCTCCAGGGTTCGGATGGTAGTTCTTGTTTGGTGCGCTCCAGGGTTCGGATGGTAGTTCTTGTTTGGTGCGCTCCAGGGTTCGGATGGTAGTTCTTGTTTGGTGCGCTCCAGGGTTCGGATGGTAGTTCTTGTTTGGTGCGCTCCAGGGTTCGGATGGAAGTTCTGGTTTGGTGCGCTCCAGGGTTCGGATGGTAGTTCTTGTTTGGTGCGCTCCAGGGTTCGGATGGTAGTTCTGGTTTGGTGCGCTCCAGGGTTCGGATGGTAGTTCTTGTTTGGTCCGCTCCAGGGTTCGGATGGTAGTTCTTGTTTGGTGCGCTCCAGGGTTCGGATGGTAGTTCTTGTTTGGTCCGATCCAGGGTTCGGATGGTAGTTCTTGTTTGGTCCGCTCCAGGGTTCAGATGGTAGTTCTTGTTTGGTGCGCTCCAGGGTTCAGATGGTAGTTCTTGTTTGGTGCGCTCCAGGGTTCGGATGGTAGTTCTTGTTTGGTGCGCTCCAGGGTTCGGATGGTAGTTCTTGTTTGGTGCGCTCCAGGGTTCAGATGGTAGTTCCTGTTTGGTGCGCTCCAGGGTTCGGATTGTTGTTCTTGTTTGGTGCGCTCCAGGGTTCGGATGGTAGTTCTTGTTTGGTGCGCTCCAGGGTTCGGATGGTAGTTCTTGTTTGGTGCGCTCCAGGGTTCGGATGGTAGTTCTTGTTTGGTGCGCTCCAGGGTTCGGATGGTAGTTCTTGTTTGGTCCGCTCCAGGGTTCAGATGGTAGTTCTTGTTTGGTGCGCTCCAGGGTTCAGATGGTAGTTCTTGTTTGGTGCGCTCCAGGGTTCGGATGGTAGTTCTTGTTTGGTGCGCTCCAGGGTTCGGATGGTAGTTCTTGTTTGGTGCGCTCCAGGGTTCGGATGGTAGTTCTTGTTTGGTGCGCTCCAGGGTTCAGATGGTAGTTCTTGTTTGGTGCGCTCCAGGGTTCGGATGGTAGTTCTTGTTTGGTGCGCTCCAGGGTTCAGATGGTAGTTCCTGTTTGGTGCGCTCCAGGGTTCGGATTGTAGTTCTTCTTTGGTGCGCTCCAGGGTTCAGATGGTAGTTCCTGTTTGGTGCGCTCCAGGGTTCGGATTGTAGTTCTTGTTTGGTGCGCTCCAGGGTTCAGATGGTAGTTCTTGTTTGGTGCGCTCCAGGGTTCAGATGGTAGTTCTTGTTTGGTGCGCTCCAGGGTTCAGATGGTAGTTCCTGTTTGGTGCGCTCCAGGGTTTGGATGGTAGTTCTTGTTTGGTGCGCTCCAGGGTTTGGATGGTAGTTCTTGTTTGGTGCGCTCCAGGGTTCGGATGGTAGTTCTTGTTTGGTGCGCTCCAGGGTTCGGATGGTAGTTCTTGTTTGGTGCGCTCCAGGGTTCTGATGGTAGTTCTTGTTTGGTGCGCTCCAGGGTTCAGATGGTAGTTCTTGTTTGGTGCGCTCCAGGGTTCGGATTGTAGTTCTTGTTTGGTGCGCTCCAGGGTTCAGATGGTAGTTCTTGTTTGGTGCGCTCCAGGGTTCAGATGGTAGTTCTTGTTTGGTCCGCTCTAGGGTTCAGATGGTAGTTCTTGTTTGGTGCGCTCCAGGGTTCGGATGGCAGCGTTCACATATGTTCAAACGAACCACACCAACTGAGCAATGGCACCAGGGTTCGTTTTAATCGAACCAAACATGACAAGTGTGAACGCACCCTAAGTAGCACTTCTAGTCAGTTACTATCCAACACTGCGGCTAGGATAAATTTTATTTTTTTGTAAGTGGAAGGTAAGATGCTGTGTTTTATATGGAAATTATTCTCTGAGTGTGCTGCAATCTCTTATTGTAAATGATGGCTTGCTTTCCTGTCTAAAACTATTACAAATTTGTTCCTTTCAGTCCGTCCTTGCTGATTGTTCTTTTCTAACTTTAATTAGCATATCCATCACCTCATTGTTTAAACAAAATTAAAATTCTCAGTTTACATTTTAATCTGCTAATGATTCCACTTATTCAATAGTTTATGAAACAGCCTGTCATAAACCTTAATAATGTGCACCTGTTTTTCCGCTTTTCTTTGCACATGGTGAGGAAGTTCAAAAGTCCAAACTTGCATGTATACAAACGGCAGGTCAATGAGTAGGACGTCCAGTACTAAGTATTTACTATACGGTAGGCGAACAACATCCAGATGATGCAGTACATCTGCTGAGATTCTGAAGCATGCAACTTCAGGATGCTTTACTATTTTGAAAAGATTAAAAGTTCAGGAGGAAATAATCATTCATTAAAATGCCCCTATTATGCTAATATAAAGGTTTCTCATTTTGTTTTGGAGGTCTCCTACAATAAGTTTACATGCATCCAAGGTTAAAAAACATTATATACAGTGCAGCATCACATCTTTTCTCACAGTGTCTGAAATGGCTCGATAAAGGAACCGGTCTCTCTAAAACCCTCCTTTCCGAGAGTTTCCTGATCGGTCAAATGGCCTAGTATGTTGTCATTGGTCTACTCTGCTCTGATTGGTCAGATGACCCAGTCTATTGTGATTGGCATACCGCTTACAGAACGTGTCGGAAATGGAAAGCCTGATAACATATCGGAATTTTAGCACTTGATACACAGGGATACTAACAGCAAAGACGGGGTCGATTTCACTGTAAGACATCCAGCGCGAATCCTCAACCATATCTGACACTATACAGAAGTGAGACTGGAATATCTGACAACTTGTTTCGGCAGTTCAGAATCGATTCTTCCTTTTAGGAGACTAAATTTGTCGTTCACTTTGATCTTCAAAACTTTGCAGACCTTTCTTTGAAAAAGCATAATAGGAGCACTTTAAGAAGACTGAATTCAATACACTTTAAAAGTATAGCGATTCAGACGTAATCCAAGGCAGGAAATGTTCTTAATTCTCAGAGTAATGGACCAATCAGGGTTTAAATCAGGCCAAGGATGAACTACTTTAAAAACTGCAATTACTTGTGCACGTAAAACTGACTCTGCCATGTGTGACACGTCCAAGTGCTCATCATAACAGCGCGGCGGAAGGCCCATCTCTATCCTGAGCCAAGGTCCCGCTCATCGCAAAACAGACACATGCGAGCAAAAACACTTGCATGTGAATGCATGATCGTACATTGTGTTTGGTTGAACACATCATTGATTATACACCATCCGACCGCTGATGGCGCTCTGATGTGGTCACCATGGTTTTGGATCCTCTGACTTCTCTTCAATTACTGGCGCTAGTCTTCAACCTGAACTGTGAGTCAGTAATTTCTCCATTCCAGCAGTCGACCATTTCCACATGCACAACATTCTTCAAAAACGGCCATCTGGGATAGAATTGAAATGCAATGTAAACTTCAGACTAAACACTAATCCTTAATCATTACAGCTCTTCTGCTCCACACAGTGACACATCTACTTCTGTGGACATCAGTGCCTTGGAGCAGCAGTGTGGGCATCAAATCCGAGTCTCCTCGAGTGGGAACAGAACTGCCATGCTCTACCAATTAGGAGAATCTGCTGCACTGCACAAAAATCCCACAATAACCCAAATTTCAGATCAAGTACGCCTCTGCCCCCACCCCAGTTTCAAGTGCAGACGTTGACTTTGAAGTCATGAGTCAGTGGCATGTTTAGAGTTCATAAAAACCCATGCGATGCCCACCACGTCTCGAACGGCATGGAGGATTTTGGCACCACGACTCCTTTTGTGGTTCCGCCACTCAATGGGGGTAATAATTAAGAGTCTACAATGTTGTATTGCTTCAAACAGGATAAAATCAAAATCAAAAATGCAATACATAAATGAACTTGAATGCAACTCTTCTATGAAGAGCATGTTTTTAATTTCTGAATTAAATATAATTAAATAATAATTTTGATAGGCAAACATTTCATATTTCAGGGTGATGCAACTGTCTTATCATAATTAAAAAAAAAGCCTCATTAAATGAAAGAAGGATTAAATTCTTGAGAAGAATATGTGTTAAAGTAGTTTGGAATTTTATCTTTTATCACTTTATTTAACCTCGTCTGCTAAATAACAGTCAAGTGGTGCGGCCAAAATAAAAACACGCGAAAAACATATATTTTATCACAACACCAGATTAGTTCAGGCTGTAAATGTGGTAAATTATAATGTATTTGTGAAGTGAATACTTTTTACCTTAAAAATGCATTTAAAATGGGGAATTGGGAAGATGTAAGGGAAAAAAGTAACTACTTTTTATTTAATTACTACACCACATTAGAGTCATTAAATCTTTTTTAAATGGTTTTTCAAACCCATTTTAAACCAACGTGGAACAAAAAAAAAAAAAAGAAAGTAATTTCTAAGAATTTAGACCAAATTTTTCTTTCCTTTTTTGGGTGCGTTTTACAGATTTTTCAATTTCTTTATCGTGGGTTAATGTCATTGACCTGGTAAACAAAGACTAGCATGAGAACAACTGAAGGATGGCCCAGCAGGTCTTAAACACAAACACATGTACGAGTACAGAGATGCACAAAAGCACAAAAATTATTGGGAACAAGAGTAATTCGCAGCTGAGGGACGTCTTTTTACATTTCCCATTTCTCATTCCATCACTTATCTGAACCAGAAAACTGCAAAGACACACACAGGAGGCACCAACTCGGATACTTTCTCATGCAGACAATCATAAAAACAATCAAAATAAAGCGAACCGCTCGCTGAGCATTCACACTCCATTTTGAAACCATCTGTCAGGCCTCATAAAAGAAGGAAATGCACTTTTTCCACATTAAAAAAGTGCATTTTGGGAATTTAACCATTGAATAATACTTGTCAAAGCAAACACGACTAGAACAGCAGGAATTTTAAAACTGCAAGTGAGGACTGTTTGTATGCTCAGCTGTGAGAGTTTTATGATGCTGGGAGAACGTCTGCAATCGCGTGGCAATGAAAGCTCATTGTCATCGGTTGACTTCCGGCCTCACGACTGTTCTCAAGACGACTCTCCGCTGATGTGGAGAGCATGAGAACGTGGGTCCAAATCAATCAAATGAAGTAAAGCTAATTCAAAACACTCATTACATTGGAGATGCACACTTAGTCCAACAGTTGGTACAGGTCTTGCAGAATTGTTTATGAGGCTTATGCATCACGAATCTTGGCTAGAAAAGGCGAAATGTAGAGGAAAAAGCTGTCGTGATGTGTATTCCGAGTTGAACCGGCGTGTTCGCATCAGGTCTGCCGACTTTGACGGTTTGAGACATTAGTTATCTGCCTTGTGTTTGTCATTAGAAAGTCAATCAAACTCTCAGACGAAACAGAGTTAAATAAAATGATGAAAATTTCAGGCCTTGTCATTCGCTTGTCCGAGTAAAAGTTACTTGTTCGGAAAGAAATTATTTATTTTTTGTGTAAATGTGATTTATTCTGAAGCAATATTCTCCTCAGTGTTCTATCAGCTCTTAATGAAGCTAAACCGGCAGTAGCGAGTGACTGTTCTAATGAGTGAATCATTCTAGAGCTGCAACTAACGATTATTTTTTCGATTAGTCGACTAATCTAACGATTATTTTTATTAATCTAGTGATCTTTTTTTTACGTAAGAAGTTAGAATTGATTGAGGTGTAGAAACACTGGGACACGCCATTATGTAACCATACGATTTGATTTTGATTCAAAATAAGCCACTCATGTGTGTTCGTCCAGTGGAAGACATTTGAACTTTAACATGAAGAGTGTCAAAGACTTTCTATACAGTCTTAAAAGGAACTTTGATAGTGCCCAACGTCTCCTGAACCGTGTTTTTCCTCTCGCTCTGTCTGTGATGCAGCGAGTCTTCGCGAGCGCGCAGACGGGAATCGGGAGCGAATGCACGTGCGAAAGAGAACGTCCGCGCACGTCCAAATAAACTTCTTTGAAATGCAAAACTGATTTTCGTTCGCTCGAAATATTTTCTCATTTGCGAGACGAAGATTTTCTCTTCTACTTGAAATGCCCTCAAAATATGATCTTGCACGCGCAAAAATTTGGCAGAGATCCAGTTCCGCAGGTGGTACGCCATTTCGGTTCTGCAAAGGGAACAAAGGAGCGTTTTATTCGGCCTCTGTTTAAAGTATTCCCACACTTTTGATCATCGTGGTGTAGGTTTTTGTGATAGAATGGAACTTTCTCCGTTCCCAGCCGCCGTTTCGCGAGATGAATGTAAACTGTGTGACGCGTCGACGCATGTCGACGTATTTTCGTCGTTGCAGCACTGAGTCATTCACTCATCCGATTCATTCAGACGGCTCATTCCTTCCCGAAGCAAGATCAAGCGGCTGTCTTTTATGAATGGGTCATTGAATCACTGACTCACCCGATTCGTTCAAAAACACTGAATCGCTTGGAGATGGCAACTGTTCTGCCGGGGCTTTTTTTGGAATAATTTTTGTTGGCTAAATAGAGCAAAAGCAGCGGTGTTGTGTAATCCACTACGTTGTTTTTTGAAGTGTTGTATAAAATTGATGTCACATTTGCACTCGTGCTGGTATAAATCCAGACAAGCGCCAGTGTTGAGTGCTGCAGTTGTTTTCCTTCTGGCTCATGACTGGATTAAATTCACCATAAAACGTATTTCCAAATTGAAATGGATCTGAGCTAACCTACTCTTGTGCCCAGCCTTGTTTCTTTTGAAAAACTTCAAAAAGTCCAGCCAAACTTCAAATCTGCTATCTCTATACAGGCGAGCTGCCAAACAAAGGGTTTAAAAATTGGACGAGCAAGTCAGGATCCGCTGTCAGCTTGGTTTGATGGGACTAAAAGCAAACAGGAAAAAAAAAGGACCCCGAATAAATCTTTCTCTTATGTAGTAATGCTTTCAGCAGCAGAGAAGGACAGCAAACACATTGAGGAACTGGAGCAAAGACAACGAGGAACAAAACAACAGCAGCTTAATGCAAAAAACATTTAGTTTGGGGCCTCTTCGAAACATAACAACCGACTGTGCAAACATGCCGTTTTTCTTTATTGGCTTTCCAGTGTTGTCTACAGTGCATGTGAATCTCAACTAGCTATAAATGATAAAGACATTCAAAACCATGAATTCCCCTGGTATCAAATTGGTTAGGCATTAATATTAAAGGGTTAGTTCACCCAAAAATGAAACTCCTGTCATTACTCGCCCTCGTGCCGTTCCACACCCGCAAGACCGTCACTCATCTTTGAATGAACACAAATTAAGATATTTTTGAGAAAATCCCAACGGATTGGCCTCAGTGAGGCATGATAATTGACACTTTAGTACAGAAAGGTTCTAAAGACATTTAAAAGAGTTCGTGCGACTGTAGTGGTTCAACCTTGATGTTATGAAGCGATGAGAATTCTTTTTTTTTTTTTGTGCGCCAAAAAAACAAACTAACGACTTTATTTCAACAATATCCAGTGGTGGGCAATTTCAAAACACTGCTTCAAAGCTTTACAAATCTTTTGTTTTGAATCAGTGGTTCGGCGTGGGTATCAAACTGCCAAAGTTCAAATTCAAACTCAAAGCCTTGTTTACTAAAATCCCATGATCCCAAATCCCATTCGGCAGCGCGATACATGCACTAAACCACTGATTCGAAATAAACGATTCATAAATTTCAAAGCTTCGTGAAGCAGTGTTTGGAAAACGCCCCTCACTAGATATTGTTGAATAAAGTCATTATTTATTTTTTGGCACACAAAAGTATTCTCGTCGCTTCATACAAGTAAGGTTGAACCACTCTGGTCGCATGAACTGCTTTAAATATGCATTTGAAAGGGTTAATTGTCTTGCTGTCAATGAAGGCTTCACTGAGCCATCGGATTTTATAAAAAATATCAAGTTCAATAAACTGTGTTGTGATAGAGGTCAGTTTCTCAGCAACGTGTACAGTTCCCTCATACCCTCAAGAGTTGTCAGTATGATGAGCAAAAAAAATCTCTCTGGAAAGGTAAACACTTCCTCCCAATTTCTACATGATTCCAACAACTTGTGCATCTGGAGCAGGGCAGACCTAAGCCAGGACAGATGTGACGGCCTAACTGTTCTGAGAGAGAGAGAGAGAGAGAGAGAGAGAGAGAGAGAGAGACAGACAGAAAAGAAAGAGGGCCAACAGGACGTTGGACAAACTGAGTGACCTCCTAAAACCATCTGAGAGTCCTACATCACTTCTGCTGCATCTGCTGCAAAACCTCCCACAAACAGACAGATAAACTTTAGAATAAAAAAAAAACAGTACAGTACAGTACAGTAAAGATAGGTCTAAATTTGTATCCGAAATCTGTTTATTTCACCCCAACAATGACCACTATCTAATGAGGACATCTGCAGACATCCGAGCTCAAAGGCTAATTCCTGTTTCATGAGTACATGATGAAAACAAACACAAACAAGATAGCCTAATAAGATACAACATTAAGCTTGTATGGGTGGTGCCGTCACTAATATCTTCTCAAAATCAAAATGGTCTTTGATTTCATCCTTTAAAACTTTAAAGTTTGGAGGGCTGCCATCAGCAACTGTACTGTGTCCACATCAATGTCACAGAGCCGTGAGCCTGGAGGCATTTCTAGTGGATATGCAGTTCCAAATGATAAAACATTTAATTAAACACTGAATTGATTGTGGTCAATCTAGACTTCCACAAGTGTTGTGATCTTAATAATGCAGAAGCAATGCAGGGTTTAGCTTAGTCATTGCCAAATTAGTTCAGAGGGACGCTCAGAAGGAAAGATGTTTGGAAGGAAGCAAAAAAGGAAGGATGCTCGGTAAGAAACTAAGGAGGCAAAAAAAAAACTCAGAGGGAAGGAAGCTTCACGGGCAAAAAAGGAGATCCATAGGAAGGTGTGGAAGCTTAGAAGGTAGGAAGGAAGAATTAGGAAGATTAGGAAGTTTGGGAACATGAGGATCTTTGGATGGAGCTAAAAAGGAAGGATGATCTCCAGGAAACTCAAGAGGCAGAAAAGAAGCTCGGAGGGAAAGAAACTCAGAAGGAAGGAAGTTTGGAAGGAAGCTCAAAGGGAAGGATGTTCAGTAAGAAACCAAGGAGGCAAAAAAAAAAAAAAAAAAAACTCAGAGGGAAGGAAGCTTCACGGGAAAAAAAGGAGATCCATAGGAAGGTGTGGAAGCTTAGAAGGTAGGAAGGAAGAATTAGGAAGATTAGGAAGTTTGGGAACATAAGGACATTTGGATGGAGCTAAAAAGGAAGGATGATCTCAAGGAAACTCAAGAGGCAGAAAAGAAGCTTGGAGGGAAAGAAACACAGAGGGAAGGAAGCTTCATGGGCAAAAAAGGAGATCCATAGGAAAGTGTGGAAGCTTAGAAGGTAGGAAGGAAGAATGTTTGGAAGGAAGCTTGAATGGAATGAGGTAAGCTGAAGGAGGAGGCAGAAAAAAGGAAGCTTGTAGGGCAGGAAAAGGGTTCGGAAGGAAGATTAGGAAGTTTGGGAACATGAGGATCTTTGGATGGAGCTAAAAAGGAAGGATTATCTCAAGGAAACTCAAGAGGCAGAAAAGAAGCTCGGAGAGAAAGAAACTCAGAAGGAAGGATGCTCGGTAAGAAACCAAGGAGGCAAAAAAAAAAAAAAAACAACAACTCAGAGGGAAGGAAGCTTCACGGGCAAAAAGGGAGATCCATAGGAAGGTGTGGAAGCTTAGAAGGTAAGAAGGAAGAATTAGGAAGATTAGGAAGTTTGGGAACATGAGGATCTTTGGATGGAGCTAAAAAGGAAGGATGATCTCCAAGAGGCAGAAAAGAAACTCGGAGGGAAAGAAACTCAGAAGGAAGGAAGTTTGGAAGGAAGCTCAAAAGGGAAGGATGTTTGTAAGAAATCCCAGGCATCAGAAAAGTAACTCAACTTGGAGGACAGGAAGGAGGCTTAGAAGGAAGGTAATGAAGCTTGGAAGAAATATTAAATTGGAGGTAAGGGAATTTGGAAGGAAGAATTGAAGCTAGGAAGTAAGGAGACTTTGGATGGTACAGTTTTACTGTTTGTCTCCTGTTACTAATGGTTCAAATTAGTGGTTCAAAATAAGCCTCATTACAACACTTTGTACAAGTATGACTTCAATCACAGGATTGGTTGACAACCAACTTAAACTGCAATATCACTTAGCTTAACATCCCAATACTCACTAAATCACTAACAACAACCTTAAATATGATCCCTGTGGCAGATTGATATACTACTCCTGTTGCCAAAGCAATCTTTTACAGTGTATCCAAAGAAAGGGATTAAACAGACCCTGAACAATTCATTCAAAAGACACACATCTATAAGATTCCTGATTCAAAGAGCAGACAGAGTGACACAACTCTGTTTGACAACAAATGAGCATGCAGATAAGCCGAGCTGCAACGCTTGTTCTCGGAAACAAAGAAATAAAGCTGGCTTTAGTGTTAGTGTCAAGTCTCTTTTTTTGTGTCATCTTCATTATGTTTCTAATTATACTGCTGAATTGACAGGCTATGGCAAATCACTCCATGTGCTGTAAACTTGTGAAATGTCTGCATGACCTTGGAACAACCTCTGTGAGGAGACGCACAGTCCAGTCCCGCCTCCAAACCTTGTGTTTTTCCTCAACTTTTTCAATGTTTCCAAGGGAAAGCATCTCAGAGCAGCATAAATTATGATAACTCGGTGGTTTTATTGCCTCTTATTCATCAGATTTTCATTGCATCCAACTGGTGGTAAAACAAAAGGTGAGATGCTCACAAAAAGTGTCGCAAGAAAGTGTTAATGGGGACATTCTAGCAATGTGACTGGCTTGCTTAACAGTGCCCACCGATAACAAATCCAGCAGCAGCTCCATGAGGACTTTCCTTCATTAGATTACCAAGGGATTTTCATGTGAATATTTGTGAGAAGACCTCTGTATCCCAGCCACGACCACATTAGCTTCCAGAACTCTGCTATCACGACACAAGACAGGCATCAATGATGCTTTGAAATAGAATCTCCTCTATTACAACATAATGATCACTACTCACTAAAAAATGTTGGATAAAAATAACCCAACATGTAACCCAACTATGGGTTAACAAAGCACCTTCCCAACTGTGGGTTATTTTTAACCCAATGATTGAGTTAAAAGCCAGTTGGGTTAAAAATAACCCAACAAGTAATCCAACTATGGGTTAACATTGCACTTTCCCAACTGTGGGTTATTTTTAACCCATTGTTTGAGTTAAAAGCCAGTTGGGTTAAAAATAACCCAACAAGTAATCCAACTATGGGTTAACATTGCACTTTCCCAACTGTGGGTTATTTTTAACCCAATGATTGAGTTAAAAGCCAGTTGGGTTAAAAAATAACCCAACATGTAACCCAACTATGGGTTAACAAAGCACCTTCCCAACTGTGGGTTATTTTTAACCCATTGTTTGAGTTAAAAGCCAGTTGGGTTAAAAATAACCCAACAAGTAATCCAACTATGGGTTAACATAGCACCTTCCCAACTGTGGGTTATTTTTAACCCATTGTTTGAGTTAAAAGCCAGTTGGGTTAAAAAATAACCCAATATGTAACCCAACTATGGGTTAACATAGCACCTTCCCCACTGTGGGTTATTTTTAACCCATTGTTTGAGTTAAAAGCCAGTTAGGTTAAAAAATAACCCAACATGTAACCCAACAATGGGTTAACACAGCACTTTCCCAACTGTGGGTTATTTTTAACCCATTGTTTGAGTTAAAAGCCAGTTGGGTTAAAAAATAACCCAATATGTCACCCAACTATGGGTTAATATAGCACTTTCCCAACTGTGGGTTATTTTTAACCCAAATATTGGGTTAAAGCCAGTTGGGTTAACGATTTACTTTTATTCATGAGATTATTTTAATATATAAAATATATTTTGTTTTCAAGATTGTTTATTTGTATAAAACAATACGCTTCAACAAATATATTTTAAATTACAAACCAAATATTGTATTGTCATTTAATAATTTGTAATATATATATTTAATGTAAATATATATATAAGTGTGTACATATTAAATTCAAAATACAAGTGTGCATTCATCAATTCAAAACCTATGCAATTTTGTACAAACAGTACAAAATTAAAACCAAGACAAACATAAACAGAGTAAACTCAAAACATCCGTAAAATGTACATTTAAACCGACACAAAAGTTTTCAGTACAAAAATGTGCAGCAATGTGTTGAAGGAACACCTTCCTAATACACAAATACGGGATCCATATTTAACCCAACAGATGGGGTATTACTAAAAATAACCCAACAACATTTAGGTAAATAACCCAACATAGTGTTATGTAACCCAACGGTTGGGTTAATAAAATAACCCAACGTTTTTTACTGTGTAGGATCTCAAAAAGCCTTGGACCATTTAATTTAACATACTTTGTTTTATATCTTGGGGACAATCATTGTTCCAATGGCCCTAAAAAGGGTACATTCATTTATGAGTTTGAAATGGGACTAAAGCCCCAAGGTTGTGACAACAACTGGACTGCGAATGAAATCCTGGAGAATTTAGATCCTACACCAGGTATTCACACATCTGGTTTCAATACTGAGATAGAGGAAACTTGAAGTTCTGGATTGCAAATGGGCATAATTGCATACATACCAATATAAATATACACACATTTACAGAGGGAAAAAGTTACATCAATCCAACACACAGATGCAGCTTGTGAATGATATTTAAACTCCTGAGCTCATTTTTGTCTTGTACAAATTCTAAAAAAAAAAAAAAAAAATTCCAAAAAAGCAGATTAGAAACAGATCACAGTAGTCTTTCCTTCTTCTTTTTACATTTGTTTGAGTCTGCAGACTTAGAATAAGTCTTTACCGGGGTAATATGAATCTGCAGTGCACACTTTCAGATGTGTTAAAATGCCTACAGGTTAATGAAGCAGATTTCTTTCAAAGCTGTTTGCTTTAGCGGCCTGACATGTCAACTTCAAACTCTGATTTTCATTTGGTGTTTGCAGCGACACAAAATTGCTTTAAGGTACCAAGACACACATTTCTGAATTCGATTTAGTCGCCATCTTTTGGATATGGATTCAGATTCATTTTGGTATGTTTCTGTTTATATAAAAAAAGTAATTCTCTCAGCTAATGCTGCAGTTTAATTGCTAATTATAAGCATTATTTGTTTAAAAATGAACAATTTTAATGGAAAAAAAAACATGCTCCGTGTATAAAAAAGGTGCACAGTGCAAGAATGAAACATTATCAATATAAACCATTACAAAGTCTGATCATTTCAAATAAATATCTACACAAAAGGCCCAGCATTGAAATGAGATATATACTCTCACACAGTGTTTGCTGCTATTTAAGAACACTTGATTTTCTAATCAAGATATGTATTACAGTAACACTAGCAGAAGAAATCACAAGCATCTCTAATTTGCTTATATACATCGGCTGCATGACGGTCAGGGTCGGGGAGTAACGAAACACAAGTAACTTAGTGATGTATTTAAAATGCAAAATGTGAGTCACTGTGTTTGAATTTTAAATGGGTGGTAATCAGATTACAGTTCCATCTGAAAAGTGTTTTAGATTACCAAAGTGATTACTTTGAGTTTTAATGTCATTTAAACAGCGATTGGTGATTCTCTGACTCTGACCGTCTGAAAAGACGAGTTCAGTTTCATGTTTTGTGAGTCATTGTATAATTCACTCGTCACTGCGACTTTTTCTCATAATTTGTTTTTTTTCCCTCACAATTGTGAGTTTGTTTCACAATTCTGACTTTCTTTTTCTCAGAATTTGCGGTCGATCTCAGGGTGATAGAAGACTGTTAATAGAGTCTTGAGGTACAAGACAGGACTTTCTGTTGACCGGTTGCTGGGATGCACACAGCAGACAAACGGATATCTTTTTGGATTCGATAACTCTGACGTGGAGATTTCATCCAATGTAACAAGCTTCTAGTCAACAAATGAATTCCTTCATAATGAAATGAAAACATGTAAGTAGTGTACTGTATACATACCGTTTCATTTACATTTAGTAGATGCTTTTATTCAAAGCGACTTACACGTGAGGCAATCAAGTGCCTTGCACACTTTCCCCACGTTCAATTCCGGCCGGCGTGGGATTCGAACCAGCAACCTTCCGGTTAAAAGCCCAACTCCCTCGCCTTCCGCCAATCTGTATCTTAAGTATCAAACTTATCAAACCGTGCATTCAGCCACTCCAGCAACAGACGCAACCTGGAAAAGTATGGATTTTGGTCCAGTTATCGGTGCCGATTAATCAGCAAAACCGATCAATCGATCTTCAGAACCCCCACCGCTGCTGCGCACCATCCGCTTGCGCGAGCAGAAATAAAGAAAGAGCTCAGAAAACGCAAGAAGTGCATAATTTCAGGAATAAACATCTGCAAAGTCTGGTCTGAAGAATTCGCAAGCACAACCAAATGCACCAACTGAAAACAAAACATCCTCAGACTTAGCCTTCTCACCCTCCCTCCGTGCTCTATCCTTCTCTTTGGATCTGTATCTCTGTTAGTTGTGGGGGTCAGATCAGAGGGGGCATCAGATAAGAGCATCCCAAGAGGCCGCTGACTGATTTAACACAGCATTAACACTCCTTCTCTTTCTCTCATGAAAGACTTTCATGTGCCGGCTGTGTGTGTGTATTTGTTCTAGATGGTGGAGGGGGCTAAATGATAAGGCATGCCTGTGTAGAACGACAGCCTGTAAATCATGGGCTCTTCCCCATCAGCAAAGAGAACATTGCAGGCAGACGAGGATGTAAAAACATGAATACGATTCAGATACGCTTGTGAATCCTTCACACTGCTCTTTATAAGAGAGGATCACTATAGTCTGTCTTTCAAGCTAAAAATAGAAGAGAAAGCACCTTAAAATAGTCTAAATGACATGTGGACTATGTTTTCATTTTTCATTTTTTCATCATTTAGCAGACGCTTTTATGCAAAGCGACTTACGAGGGGAGCAATCAGGGGTTAGGTGTCTTGCTCAAGGTCACTTTAGTCATGGTATTGAAGGTGGAGAGAGTGCTGTTCATTCACAATCCTCACTTTCAATTCCTGCCGGCGTGGGAATCGAACCAACAACCTTCAGATTACAAGCCCGACTCCCTCACCACTAGGCCACGACTACCCCCTTACATTTACATTTAGTCATTTAGCAGACGCTTTTATCCAAAGCGACTTACAAGTGAGGAAAACAAACAAGCGATTCTTCATGAATTGGCAAATAACACAGGAAGTGCTCACAATACAAGTTTCATTCATCGCTCAGTACCATAAGCTAGAGTAGGAAGGGAAAAGGGAAGGATAGGTTTTTTTTTTTTTTTTTATGAGGGGATCAAGTGTTCACGGAAGAGATGTTTGTCATGTTTCACTGTGACAAACAGGAAATATTCTCTAAAGCACTTATATTATATATAATATCAAAATAAAAATCAATATAAATCAAATATAGCGCCTTTAGACGCGTTACATTAGGTTTGAGGTTAATGACGTCCAAAAATTCTCCTTTTGTCTTCTACAGAAGAAAGTCATTTTGGGAGAACATTTACGAGACGGTTCGCTTCGTGTGTGTGCGTCGCGCTGTATCCCCGTGTTCAGACAGTTTCGCACGAACATACATATAGACAGTAAAAGTGCAGTAAGGCGCCGTTCACATATCGCGTCTTTTGCGCGCGCATATTCATGATTTCCTATGTAGGCGCGCGGCAAGCGCTGAAAATGGAAGCAACGCGGCCGCGCTTTCCACGCTTTTTTAGGCGCGATATGTGAACGGCCCCTAATGAAGGTGTCCGGAGTTGGCGGATGCTCCAAATCCGGTGTGTGGGAACATTTTGGATTTCATGTTACTTACGATGACGACGGAAATAAAACAGTAGATTGAACTGCGACTTTTTTATGCTAATAGAAACTCTTCTAATATGACAGTTCATTTGAGAAGACGTCACGGCAATGTGTGGATGAGCACAAACAGGAGAGAGCCGGTTAGGAAACAACTTCTACTGTCTGCAGCGTTTAAGAAAGCTCTCAGTGATGTTATTACATTCTATTATTTATTTATCTTTAAAGGATTTTGACAGAGCTTTAAGAGTTCCTCTCTTTTTGTAAGAGCTGAAGTCGGCAGTTTGATAAATGCGAGTTCATTTCAATCTTCGTGTGCTAAAAAGGCTCAAGTTCCTGTAGAGATAACAACACACAAGCTCTTTTTGATGCCAAACAAAGGAAAAGCATGTCATCATCAATGTCTTCTCTCTCGCTGGATCAAAATCTCAGCAGCTTTTACTCAGAGATGCTCCCAATAATGTGCTGAAAGTCAAATTCAGTTCGTGCACGATTACATTACAAAAATGTTCATACTGGATCCTAAATGGTGGATAATGAAGCAAATAAGCTATAGATCATCTGCTGAAGGACATTTCTGGAGTGTTAAAGATTAAAGGAAAAAATAACAACAAGAACCGTACAGAACCGAAAACCGTGATACGAACCGAACCGTGGGTTTTGTGAACCGTGAAACCTATCCATGAAACCATCTCGATTACCCTGCACATTCTAACTGTACAAGTCATAATTTAAATATAATAACAGCAAACATAATAGGTTTAATCAACCTCCCGTTTCAAACTTGTATGTATTTCACCGCCTCCATCCAAGACAAAAGGAGACTTTGGAATTGTGCTGGTCGCTCTTTTCCATGCAATTAAAACAAATGCGCTTTTTCAAGCTTCAAAAGTGTCACAAAAGCAGCCGTGTTCCATATGAATCATCCTCGCTATTCCAAGATGCCTGACTCATTCTTTAACTTTGTGTGAGAAATAGGAGCAAACTTTAGGAGTAGCAGCAGTTTACAAAATCCAGTCTGAATGAAGATCATTTTAGGTAAGTTCAATCTATGGTTGCTTAAATAACTTTTAGCACCTTTCTAAAGCACAAAAGGTTCTTTAAAGTTAAAAAAGGTACTTCAGATTATTAAAGAGTGCTTTTTTGTATCTATTACCTTTCATGTAGTGGGTAATATAATTATCTGTTTGTGAATGTAAAAGTTTCAAAGATCAAAGTGCAGATAAATTGAGTTGTCAGTAATTCCAGTGGTGAGGGAGTCGGGCTTGTAACCTGAAGTTTGTTGGTTCGATTCCCACACCAGCAGGAATTGAAGGTGGGGATTGTGAATGAACAGCACTCTCTCCACCTTCAATACCATGACTAAAGTGTCCTTGATCAAGACACGAAACTCATTGTAATCTGAAGGTTGTTGGTTCGATTCCTCTCCACCTTCAATACCATGACTAAAGTGTCCTTGAGCAAGACACGAAACTCCTTGTAATCTGAAGGTTGTTGGTTCAATTCCCACGCCGGCAGGAATTGAAAGTGGGGATTGTGAATGAACAGCACTCTCTCCACCTTCAATACCATGACTAAAGTGTCCTTGATCAAGACACGAAACTCCTTGTAATCTGAAGGTTGTCGGTTCGATTCCCACGCCGGCAGGAATTGAAGGTGGGGATTGTGAATGAACAGCACTCTCTCCACCTTCAATACCATGACTAAAGTGTCCTTGATCAAGACACGAAACTCATTGTAATCTGAAGGTTGTTGGTTCGATTCCCACGCCGGCAGGAATTGAAGGTGGGGATTGTGAATGAACAGCACTCTCTCCACCTTCAATACCATGACTAATGGGGATTGTGAATGAACAGCACTCTCTCCACCTTCAATACCATGACTAAAGTGTCCTTGATCAAGACACGAAACTCCTTGTAATCTGAAGGTTGTTGGTTCGATTCCCACGCCGGCAGGAATTGAAAGTGGGGATTGTGAATGAACAGCACTCTCTCCACCTTCAATACCATGACTAAAGTGTCCTTGATCAAGACACGAAACTCATTGTAATCTGAAGGTTGTTGGTTCGATTCCCACGCCGGCAGGAATTGAAGGTGGGGATTGTGAATGAACAGCACTCTCTCCACCTTCAATACCATGACTAAAGTGTCCTTGAGCAAGGCACCTAACCCCTAATTGCTCCCCTTGTAAGTCGCTCATGAAAAATGAAAATGAAAAAATTTAAATATGTAACAAATTTGCATTATGCCAGTCGATAGTCTGTATTGGCTACACGTGAACATGTATTTTGACCCTCAAGACTGTGGTTTTTGCTGAGGTCTGGAAGAGTTTGGTTTGTGTTGACTACGTTTTTCTGTGCCGTGAAAGCAAATCCACTTTCCGTGCACCAAGACTCAAAGCTTTGAGGTGACTGAAGATCTGCTGACCTAAAGGCCGAGAGCAGGACAGACATGCAGCTGTTTACAGGATGCAGATTAGTCGTAGACTGATGAACTAGAGCACGTGGAGATGAAGGACCAGAGTGAAGAAATCCTTGGAAGGGACAAAAAGACTTGATGCGGAGGGAGATGTGGAAGAGCTCCAGGGACATCATCTGAACGCTATCCGAGGGATTTTCTTTCGCTCTCTTTTCTCTTTCTTTTGCAATTTCGTGTCTTATCCATATTAGCAAGTTAGAGATTTTTCAAGAAGCACGTTTCTACGTGCACACTTCGGCAGTGGGGACTGTGCGCCCCTTCATATCTGCAATCATCTGGACTCCTTTAACACGATGGGCGATGTGCCAGGAAAATTTGAAAGAAAGGAAAACAATGCAAACATTTTCTCATTGCTACCGTGCAGATGAAAACGATCATGATAATGAAGTATGTTATGGGTGTGTGAGTGTGAATAAAAAGCTAGAACTGGGAAAAAGGCTAGAAAAAAAACCCCAAAACTGCTGATAAAACAGCAACTAGATCACCAAGTGAGCCGCTTTTGCAGTGTATGTTCCACCACAATGTTGTTATTTGGTTGCTAAGATATTATAGTTAACTAAAACTAAAACCATAAAAAACATTTCCGCTATTTGAAATAAAAGTTATATATATATATATATATATATATATATATATATATATATATAAATAATTTAAGCTAGTTATTTAGGAAAAAAAAATCATTTTTATTTAGTTGAATTTAGTAATCGCAAAATAAAAATTAATAAAAACTGTATAGGCAGATGAAAAAAAAACAACTAATAATTGCAAAAACACAAAAGAATTACTAAATCTAAAAAGAAAATGGTAAATTCAAAAATAAAAACAAATTAATATTAAAACTTCAATTTTATGTGAAACTATGACACTATCAAGCGTTACTGAAATTTCCAATGACTAACGCAGTGGTTCCCGAAGTGGGGATCGCGAGATGATTTCTATTATTTTTTTTAAAAAGTGGAAAAAATATATAGGCACTATATATTTTTGTTGCAATTAATTTAATTCAATACTTATTAAATGGTGTTTGCAGAAAAGTCTGATTAAAAAGATATATAATGTATATTTTTTAATTAAATTTGTCTTTTTGTCCCAGACATTATAGGAGATTACGTCAGCGTCGATCACCATCAGGTGACGTACGTCACGCGCTGCTGTTCGCTGAAGCTGAAGGTGTTTGGAGGCGACAAACAAATAATACCTGCTTTAAAATGAAACGCTGGTTCATATCCACAACAGAAAAACCGAGAGCAGGAGAAAAGTCACGGGTGAGGCCGGCTGACGGTGCGAAGACTGCGTCGTTTTGATGTGTAAAACTGACACTGATGTTGATTATATGTGTGACGCTGAGAGAAATGAGGAAGAATTATTCAGCATGACACAGAAATGCTTTACCGAGTACTGAGTGTTTCAACACGCTGACCGTCGGATTAACATGAGTGTGTGTGTGTGTGTGTGAGTGTGGTGGATATCGAGCGGCTCATGAAGAATTGTAACACTGATTTTGCACGTAGAACAATAAAATATAACTTTGTGTGCTTTGAGACTGTGCAGGGTCGCGGAGCAGCAGCGCATTTATCATGGGGTTCGCGGGCTAAAAAAGTTTGGGAACCCCTGGACTAAGACACTGTAAAACCGTGTAAAAACGCTTTGAGAGTGGCTGCTCTGCAGTCGTGCACCTGTCTCTCAATACAAGATTGTGTGGCAAGTTAGTAAGGAAGATGACACACATGAATTCAAAATTGTGACGTAGAGTTTGTTTGTGTGTGTGTGTGTGTGAAATGAGCTTATTTCAACAGTCTCTGTTGCTTTTTAGTCCTTTTTGATCTAGAGTCCCTCTTTGATGTGACATAACAGAGCTGAGAAACAGGAAGTGCACACTGTCCCCAACATCACATTCTCAGAACAAACAAAAGAACGAGAGAGGACACAAAAAGACCAAAAAAATGTAAAAGGGTACCTACATTTACCTGGCCATCTTGCCCAACATGCACTTGGTGAATCTGCAGGTTGCCCTGCAAGAGAGGAAAAACAAACATATTCAAATTTCAGCCATTGAATGAGGCACAAATTAGCGTCCCATGTTTGTTTTTTTTTTTCCAAAAAGCATTTAGGGACTTTATCGGGGTTTTTTTACAACGGCGTGTGACACGAGGCATGGTAACAGATGCGAGCGCAACGGTCAAAAGAGTACGTGTATTGAAAATTTACATAGAAAAACAACATAAAAACATGTTCAGTGTAACGACCCCTTAGAAGTGCATTTACATTTAGTCATTTAGCAGACGCTTTTATCTGCAAATACCAACTTTTTGTTGCGATAGATTATCAAACATTAACTATCATAAAAAGTAGCATCAATTGTTTGTATAATCGTGCTAAAAATGGTCATTTTGGCCTGTCCTTCTCAGCCCAACAACTCAAATAGTAGAATTAATATGTAATTAATTTGCAATTACACAAATGTTAAGCATCACAACTGTAGAATTGATCTGTGTTTAACAAGCCTTTCCATTGCATAAAGTTAAAAACAATCTCTTTTCATTTTTCCCAGTTTTTCCAAGTGTTACAGTATTGTTCATTTGTCAAGCCCAGCCGTTCCCCCCTAGATATTGTAAGGAAAAAATAGAAAACAAAAAACAACATAATTTTATGCAGTTTACCACAAAAAAAAACAAAAAAAAACAACAACAGCATTTGGCTAAAAGTTTTACTTCACTTTTTTTTTTACATTAATTTTTCAAGCTAATAATTTAACTTTTTTTTTTTTTACTAAAAATATTAGTAACAGGGTTGAAAACATTGCAAAGTGAACTAGCTGATGATTAATATTTCTTACATGTTTCACTGACCATTTGTCGAAAAAGAAACATGAGAAAAAAGAAAGACAATTTTAGACCTTATAATCCTCTACATGAAAAGTATCAGTAACACAACCGTTTTTAACCGTGATAAAGTGACTGCGCCACAGCAACGTTTCAATCACGTTCTCCATCCGAGGCTAAAACACACACACACACACACCACACACATACCTGACAAATATCTGGATAAAGGGAAATGGTCTTGCGACGGCTCATTTCCTTTACAAACTTTCTCAGATAAATGGTTTTGATGAGGAAGGCCAAATATATTACAAAGACGGTCTTTGTGAGTGGAGGTTGGATGAAGTGGCATGCTGTTGCTAAGCTCTGGACTTAAAAACAAACAATATCACAGGGAATTGACCCAAAAAAAAAAATGAGCACTGAAAGTCTATGGTCATAATCAATTCTTTTTTTGTAAACGAGGACAGGAAGCACTTTACAGTTTTTTTTTCATTCTCTTCTCCATCCTTGTTGGGATGATGGATGGAAGCCATCAAAATAATGTTTACATATTTGCAGATACCTTTACATAATCTTGTTCAAATCTAGGACACTGGAGACGCGAGAGCCTCAGAAAACTGGGCTTAGAGAAATATCTCTGCCAAAGATACGAAATATTCAAGGATAGGTGCTGGTGTTTGATGTCCTGAGACCTTCATACAGCAAGAACAAACGAGGGGTGGAGCGAATCCGAGGAAGCGGAATAAAAGAGTAAAGGAAACCCAAAGAAAACGCTTCGTACCTCGCTGTCCTGTGTGATCTGCACCTGTTCCCCCTGTGGCACTTGAGCGATGTGGAGGTGTCCCTGCGGTATCTATGAATGGAAAAAAGACATCGAAACAAAGTTCAATTGCAATGAAGCGATTAAAAGTGTCAAAATATTATTCAACGCTGTGTATCTGAGACACTGTGTCTTTTTGTGTGTTTATTAGGGGAGAAACCGTTCGGTTCGTGTGCGCGTCGCACGGTTCGACCTAAGCGCGCTGTAGCCCCGTGTTCAGACAGTTTCGCGCGAACATACATATAGACGGTAAAAGTGGAGTAAGGCGCCGTTCACTTTTTTAGGCGCGATATGTGAACGGCCCCTAATGAAGGTGTCCGGAGTTGGCGGATGCTCCAAATCCGGTGTGTGGGAACATTTTGGATTTCATGTTACTTACGATGACGACGGAAATAAAACAGTAGATTGAACTGCGACTTCTTTATGCTAATAGAAACTCTTCTAATATGACAGTTCATTTGAGAAGTTCAGTTTGATAAATGCAAGTTCATTTCAATCTTTGTGTGCTAAAAAGGCTCAAGTTCCTGTAGAGAGAACAACACACAAGCTCTTTTGGTTACACTTTATTTTAAGGTGTCAGTATTACAGTGTAATAATACATTTAATAACTGAGTAATAATAATTAACTGCATGTACTTACTATAGGTTTAGGGTTAGGATGAGGGTTTGGTTTAGGGTTAATTGCATGTAATTATGCATAGTTCCTAGTTATTACTATGGTAAATACATGTAACATATGTAACAATGACACTGTAAAATAAAGTGTTACCGCTCTTTTTTTTATGCCAAACAAACGAAAAGCATGTCATCGTCAATGTCTTCTCTCTCGCTGGATCAAAATCTCAGCAGCTTTTACTCAGAATAATGTGCTGAAAGTCAAATTCAGTTCGTGCACGATTACACAGCAAAGACGTTCATACTGGATCCTAAATGGTGGAGAATGAAGCTAATAAGCTATAGATCATCTGCTGAAGGACATTTCTGGAGAGCTAAAGATTAAAGGAAAAAATAACAACAAGAACCGTACAGAACCGAAAACCGTGATACGAACCCAACCGTGGGTTTTGTGAACCGTGAAACCCCTAGTGTTCATACACACTCTACGGACAAAAGGATTGGAACACCGGACCATTAAACCAACATGCCTAGACATTAATATGGTCCCCCACGTTGCAGCTATAACAGAGTCCACTCTTCTGGGAATGATTTCCTCTCTACAAGATTTTGGAGTGTTTCTGCTGGAATTTCTGCCCATTCGTTCAGTAGAACATGAAGGGTTGGATTCCGAAATCCACTGTCACTTCAATACATATGAGTGATGTGTATGGAGTTATAATGAATATATATTTTTCAAAATATCAAATGATTTGACTGACTTCTTCAAGCTTATAAGAGTTTATTTACTGGAAAAACATATGTTAAAACATATATTCACTCTTCTACATGACCACTTCTTAGCTAAAGCATTAACTTTGCCTTCATCCTCAATCACTAGAGAACAATGACGAATATCGTCGGTAACTCTTGCTGTGAGAGAGAACGTGTTCTAAGTACGTCTAGGGAAGTTTCTTGTGTCAAGAGCCAGAGCTCGACCAACTTCGACCTTGAAGAAGCTGTGCACCCCGAGGGGATGGAGTGACTCGTTTTCCCCGACTAAGGCCATATGTGGAGATTTTCTACGTTTATTCACACGTAGCTTAGTGTGTAGAGTACGACTGCTGTTGTTTTGAGGACGAACGACCAGAGCAGCCCACAAACTTGTAAGCGTTGAAGCTGACTTCTGCTGATGGAACTGCAAACTGTTCCTCAGCAAAATTGTCTTCAACTAATCATCTTTGACTAATGGTCTTCATTCATCATATCAATCCACTAGAAGCGTTTGTGAGGTCAGGCACTGATGTTGGACAAGAAGCCCTGGCTTGCAATCTCCATTCCGGATCATCTCAAAGGTGTTTGATGGCGTTGAGTTCAGTGTGGACCAAGTCAAGACAATCAAATCAAAGGATCTTTAAGAGTTCCCTTCATTGGAAGTCAGGGACCCAACCCAACTCCTGAAAATGCCCCTATACCATTATCCCTCCTCCACCAGACATTTGGCACAATGCAGTCCGGCAGGTAACGTTCTCCTGGCATCTGCCAAACCGTGAATCATCAATCAGACATAGATGTGGGATTCGAAACTGCTCTGTTTCTACTGCTTCAGAGTCCAGCGATGGCATGCTTTACACCACTCCACCCAACACTTGGCGTTGAGCTGGGTGATGTGAGGCTTGCATGCAACTGCTCAGCCATGGAAACGCATTCCATGAAGCTCCCACCGTACAGTTTTTGCGCTGATATTAATGCCAGTGGAAGTTTGGAACTCTTCAGCGATGGAATCAGCAGAGCATTGGTGACTTATGCACCATGTGCCTCGGCACTCAATGTTCCCAGTCTGTGACTTTACATGAACTTCCACTCTTGACTTCACTCAGCTCTTCGGAAACACCCATTTATTGACATTTCTAAATACTGTAGTGTAAAGAGTGCATGGCTAGGTGCTGGAGTTTATACATCTGCAGCAAACACATTTACCAACAATCGCAATATAATTATGTTTTCCAATAATAACCATGACAAAATAAGTGCCATCTTTCAATAAAGTATTTACTGAAGTAAATGTGAACCTGCATGACTCACGTTGCTTGGTAGTTCAAATGCATTTTTCCACGATTGACGTGATGTGTTCCCAAACATTTGATATTATTGGGTTTGTTAATCCGTTTTTTCCATCCCTGCTTTTCCAAAATTTGCACAAAAAGTTGGGTTTATGTGAAACTTTATATCAAAAGTGACACAAACGATCATTCCAAACCTTAAAAAGAGCGTGTCATTGTTTGCCGCATCTGACAGGCTCAAATTATCGATTATGTGCGAGTGACAAAAACCGAACATCTGAGGAGCCAGAGGGCTAGACAAAAGCTGACCACTGAGTTCTTGCCCTTGAGAGTACAACTATTATAATTCGGTTCAGGGAGATGTTACACAAACAACAGATGACAGATACGTTTGTGAGTCTGCAGATGCCAAGAACTCCTCCGCAGATTTTACTCTCTTGATTGTACATTGTGTATTTGCCGTTTTGATTGTGCTGTCACAATGTATGCAGATTATATTTCAGATGGTGTGTAGGGGTGGAGATGACTTCATGCAGCTGTGAAAGTCAGAGATCTCATGTTTAGGTTGCACAGCGGAAATTCTGCTGCTAAAGCCCCATTAAATGCTTGCAGGGGATTGGCTTATCCACGGAGAACTTGCACTCAAGCACACAGAGATGAGGGAAACCCAGACCTTCTTTCAAAGAGAGCTGATATTTGAGAGCGTTTACATGTTTCTCTGCACAGCTGACACAGTTTGAAATGAGCGGGTGTGTAAATGTTTCAAGATATGTGGTGCTGCAAATGAGTGAATTCAGTAAGATATCAAAAGTGTGGCATTTCTAGTTGTTTGCATTCTGGCAAAAGAGTCCACCCCAACTCAGAGCATTCAGCCTTTTTGGTCATGTACTCACACTGTAAAGGCATTACAATAATTATTATAAATTAATCAAATTAAATCATCATTAAGCATGGTCATGTAATTGTCAATGCGATATTAATTATAATTGAAAATAAACATAAAAAATTGAATAATTAATTTTTATTTAATAATTAATAATGGCAGTTTAGTTGAACTTTGCTTTGGGTTACAAAAGTCACAGTTTTTTGTAAAGTTATTGTCAGTTCATGAAGATTTTATGGATGATGGACGTGTCAAAAGTGATAAAGTTTAATAGATGTCGCCATCTGTGATATTACTTTAAGATAGAAGATGGATAGATGGATAGATGGATAGATAGATGGATAGATGGATGGATGGATGGATGGATGGATGGATGGATAGATGGATAGATAGATGGATAGAAGATGGATAGATAGATAGACATGGATGGATGGATGAATGGATGGATGATGGATGAATGGATGGATGGATAGATGGATAGATGGATGATGGATGGATGGATGGATGGATGGGTGGATGGATGGGTGGATGGATAGATGATGGATGGATGGATAGATGGATAGATAGATGGATAGAAGATGGATAGATAGATAGACATGGATGGATGGATGAATGGATGGATGATGGATGAATGGATGGATGGATAGATGGATAGATGGATGATGGATGGATGGATGGATGGATGGGTGGATAGATAGATGATGGATGGATGGATAGATGGATAGATGGATGGATGGATGGATGGATAGATGATGGATGGATGGATAGATGGATAGATAGATGGATAGATGATGGATGGATGGATAGATGGATAGATGGATGGATGGACGGACGGGTGGATAGATAGATGATGGATGGATGGATAGATGGATAGATGATGGATGGATGGATGGATGGATGGATGGATGGATAGATGGATGGATAGATGGATAGATAGATAGATGGATGGATAGATGGATGGATGGATGGATGGATAGATGATGGATGGATGGATAGATGGATAGATAGATGGATAGATGATGGATGGATGGATAGATGGATAGATGGATGGATGGACGGACGGGTGGATAGATAGATGATGGATGGATGGATAGATGGATAGATGATGGATGGATGGATGGATGGATGGATGGATAGATGGATGGATGGATAGATGGATAGATAGATGGATGGATGGATGGATGGATGGATAGATGATGGATGGATGGATGGATGGATGGATGGATGGATGGATAGATAGATAGATAGATAGATAGATAGATAGATAGATAGATAGATAGATAGATAGATAGATAGATAGAGAGATTGAGAGATTGAGAGATAGATAGATAGATAGATAGATAGATAGATAGATAGATAGATAGATAGATAGATAGATAGATAGATAGATAGATAGATAGATAGATAGATAGATAGATAGATAGATAGATAACATTCAAAGATAGATAGATAGATAGATAGATAGATAGATAGATAGATAGATAGAGAGATTGAGAGATTGAGAGATAGATAGATAGATAGATAGATAGATAGATAGATAGATAGATAGATAGATAGATAGATAGATAGATAGATAGATAGATAGATAGATAGATAGATAACATTCAAAGATAGATAGATAGATAGATAGATAGATAGATAGATAGAGAGATTGAGAGATTGAGAGATAGATAGATAGATAGATAGATAGATAGATAGATAGATATAGATAGATAGATAGATAGATAGATAGATAGATAGATAGATAGATAGATAGATAGATAGATAGATAATAGATAGATAGATAGATAGATAGATAGATAGATAGATAGATAGATAGATAGATAGATAGATAGATAGATAGATAGATAGAGAGATTGAGAGATTGAGAGATTGAGAGATAGATAGATAGATAGATAGATAGATAGATAGATAGATAGATAGATAGATAGAGAGATTGAGAGATTGAGAGATAGATAGATAGATAGATAGATAGATAGATAGATAGATAGATAGATAGATAGATAGATAGATAGATAGATAGATAGAGAGATTGAGAGATTGAGAGATATAATTTTCTATATAATTTTGTGTGGGCTGGAATTTTGGATTATGACATAAAGATACTCACAACTTGCACCTGTCCATCTTCTCCAATGCGGTGGATCTGAACTTGTTGTGTGGCTCCGGCCAGAGCGTAGTGCAAAGCCTGCTGTGTAGAGGTCTCGATAGCCGACGTCTCTGTGGCCGAGACTCCATCTGTTTGAGGACACACGTAAACAAGTTCACTACACAGTCCAACTATGCGGGTCAAACCAGAAACTAGAGACTGGGTCAAATCATGTCAAACAACTGGTTTCAATAACAGAAGATGCTCAACTGTAACTGCCAAACACACACACACACAAACACTCACACACTTTAGTAATACGGAGAGCGAGAGAGAGAGAGAGAGAGAGAGAGAGAGACACAGAGAGAGAGAGAGAGAGGAGAGAGAGAGAGAGAGAGAGACCACAATCTGTTCCATGTCATGATGAATCTTGGATTTCGTTGTTAACAGACAAACTTGGATTTGGTGGTTATTTGCATACACCGCCGCAGGTCACGTCCTCCGCAAAATCTGTATGAATGTGAACATGTGCGAACCCAAACAACTGTAGAAGAGAACATACGATAAACACGGTTCTCACAGACGGAGAGAAGCGAAAGAGTTCACATACACACACCCTGAACTTGAGGAAAATCCCTTCCGACGGCTCTTGGACGCGATCCACCGCATCTGCCAGATTAGAGCGTGTTTATACAGCGTAAATGATCTCAAAATACACAACAAGGGCTCTCGACCTAACAGCCCGAACACACTCGTGCCCTAAAACTGTACGCAAACGCAACCCCTTAGTCTAAACAATAAGTACTGCTGACATGCATCAACAGCCCAGACGCTTAAAACACACACTCACCGCATTTCTGATTAGAAGTCGTCGAGTTGTCTCTGGAAAAATGGTGTGGGTATTCATTTACACACTTGAAGTGATTTCATATCTTTGCAGAGGGCATATTAGCAGACTAATGTTTCTTAGAGGAGAAGGCACGAGATGTGATCACAAAATCAGAGTTGGGTCTTTCCAAGCTTGCACACCGGATTCAATTTTATGCATCTGAAAGGTCTCCAGACCGATTTGTCAGTTGAGCAATGCCCGAATAAAACAAAAACAACTGTGTTTGATGACTCTACAATGACAATTAAACACACGGTGTGATAATGTATCTGAAGATGATTGTTTGATTTTTTTTTTTTAAACATGCAGAATTTTGTAGGATTCGTAATAGATATACATACATAGATGCCTCATTTGGGCACACATTAAAAAAATATGGTCACGTTTGCAAATGTAAATGCATAAAACAGGGTAATATATGTGAACCAACATAAATGTTACCACTTGGTAAAACAGAAGCTCAACTGTAGAAGATCAAATCTCATTGGTTCTTGCAAATCAAGCAGATATGCTTGAGCTTCCGTTTATCGTAACTGATGTGTGAGTGGATGAAGGTTTATAACACTTTTTGTGAATTGGGGTGCGTTCACACTTGTCATGTTTGGTTGGATTAAAACGAACCCTGATTGCGGCTCACATGTGAACGCTGCCATCAGAACCCTGGGAAAAAAGATGGGTCTCGCTCCGCTTCCAGACGAACTCTGGTGCGGTTCGGTTGATATACGAACGCGACACGGACCAAAGACTTGTGAACCAACCAAAAACAGGACGTGATGTCACGAGACGAGACGCTGCAGGTCAGCTGATGTGAAGATCCAAAATGAGTCGAGGGCAAACGTGGAGCGACGAGGAGGTGAAGTTTCGGAGGAAATCCTGCTGCTGTTCTGAATGTTTTGAACATTTGATGAGCTCTTCGTGATTCTCAGCTGGTCAAAATAAAGCATCAAATGATGGCGTTTAATCCAGAACACAGCGTTGTTTTAATGTTCGGTAAGCGTCGCCAAATATACGTCATAAAAGCGACCGATCAGGTCGTGAGCGTATCCCTGTGCCTTCGGGTCGGTGACTTAAAAATGCCAGTGTGAACGCTAAGAGGACCAGGACTATATGATTGACCAAACCAACCGAACTACAAGTGTGAACGCAGCCTAAAAAGTCTAAATTAAAAGTGTTCATCATATAAAGCGATCATGTCTCTTAAGACTAAAACACTCAATTCATATGGATTAGTTTTATCTCTTTATGAACTTTGCGTCAGTGGTAGTTGCGTCCCTCAGATTCCATTCAAAATAATTTGTGTTCCAAAGGTGAACGCAAGTCTTACGGGTTTAGAATGAGGACATGAAGATAGAACTTACCCTTTCAAATTGCAAAAAGCAAAAGCATTTTTCAAAATATATACAGAATTTGGCAAGCTTTTTTTTCTCCTTGCCTGCACATCAAAAATGAGTTATTTCAAACGGAAACACTTTGTTCCTCGCATTGCATTAGTCCACATATTCCTCCCACTCCAATTCTGAGGAAGGCTGAGCACCAATTGGCTTGTTCATAAGTTAATAGTTTCATCTACAACACAGGGGGGGGGGGGGCTACTCCAGCTGGACATGGACAACAGAAGGAGGTGAAGCAATCTTAAGTGTATGGACCATTGTAGTGAATCAATACAGGATATTTGTGTTAGTCCAAAACAGGTCAAAAGTGAAGGCCTGTGAATCACTGAGAGGAAGGGACAGGACGTGAGGCGCTGTCCTGAGATTAGAACCATCTGTTGGTTGAGGAAACATCAGTCACAGAGTTTTTCTCTTGACACAACATAAGCGTGCAAATAAACACATAGGGGCGCACGTGCACGCAATGTACGCGGCTTTTGTGCGAATGGACGCAAGGTTGTATACATAGCTAATTCGATGGCGAACTAGCACATGGAACGACAACTGTGTATTCTCTCTTGCACACACACACACACTCACTCAGAGCATATGTTTACGTTCAATTGAACACAAAACAGCTGGGCCAAGACACTTAACATCAAAATCAAAGAGAAACGGGGCTCGTAAGTTTCTCAAGATACTAAATTGGCGGGAAAGAGCGCAGGGGTTCATACCTGAGCTGTTCTGCGATGCAGGGGTCCGTCGTGAGAAACTCTTGACGGCCAAACTCTGTCCCCGCTGCTTCCGACGCCAGGCGGTCCGACACTTGGAATCAATGCTCTGCTTGATGCGGTACCAGTCGGACTCGGTAATGGCGAACTTGTGGAACAGGTGACCTGGATGCACATAGACAGAGGCATTACAGCATTGATCCCATGACAAAATCAGTCAGAAAATAACACACTAAAACTAGATATGTTTCCATCCAAAGTTGCAAATTTAACTTGTGTGCAAAAATGGAACGTCGCATTAAATAAACGAAGTGAATAAAGCACCGTTTCCTTACAATGTGTTCATATGTGGGTGGAAAATCGTTACTTCCGGGGAAACTGGCACAAAAACGCGCAGCAAATACTCGAAACGCAACCAAATACAGAAACGCAAATACAATCAGGATGTTAAAATAAACAAAAAAACTGACCTTTCATCAACAACATCAACGGATGAGTTGACACTGAACACTGATGAGTGATCCCAGCAAGATTCCTCACGTGTTGGGGTCCCTTTAAAACATTTCCATTGTGTTCTGTGCTATTAGCAGCGATTCTTATTTTTAACGCATTTCTGTATTTGATTGCATTGTGAGTTTGCGCAGCACATATGTCGTCAAACTGATGAAACTGTTGTCTTAATTTGCTGCTGTTTTTTTTTCTATTTGTATGTGTTTTCTTCCGTTGCAGCAAGTTGAGCTCTCTCTGATTCCCAAAAAAGCGACTTGTATGCACTGAGTTCTTTTCAGTGAATCAGTAATCGGATTACAAACAAATGACCCTGATAAACTGGTGACTCAGAATCATATAGTGCATTCAGTTTAATAATGACTTCGTTTTACTGAATCACCCATAGCTTACATCTTACAAGTTGCAAGTAAGGCACAAAACACCTAAATCGGTGTTTTTGAACGGCTTCTCATGCAACAATTGTTGATTATTCGATATAGTTATTTTGTGCTCACGGGGGTCTTTTATCGGACTTACATCGAATGCCGTAGATCATGAGAGGGTCCAGCTGTTTCTTCCCATGCTTGCCCTGGCCGGAAAGGTTGGAGACGGCCTGCACCTCCCGGTGGAACAGGTAGTCCAGCAGCGTCAGGGCCATTTTCTCTGCCGTGCGACAGTTGGTGCTAATGTGCAACATGTCCGCTTGAGATACCGGGCAGCGCACACGCATCTCGGGGTTGTTCTCGTCACCAAGCCACGTTCCTGTTGGATAGTCATCTACGGAGGAAAGAAAAAGATTTACGCTGGATGTACACAACATTGCCTTGTCAGCAGGTGATCTGCCACTGCCATTCATAAGAGTTATGTAACGATGAAGTAACTATGACTTATGAAGCTTAATGTCAAAATGAGAGGATGCTGAATATGAACAACTCAATGGAAACTAAGCACAGATTGAATGGGATAAAACATGACTGAAGAAAAAAAACTTAAATTTTATGCATCTGACCAGGGTTTTTTTTGAAACCGGGGCATCAGAGAGGGGTGTCCATGCAATAAGTGTTCATATCAGTTAAATATATTTAAAGCAACAACTGTAACACATTCAAGTCAATTTGAAGTCAGTTGCTTTCTAAAAATGTGGTCGGAAATTGTGAAATGAATCAATTATGTTATTCTTATAGATCAAAATGTACGTTTTAGTGTTTTGTGTCTTTCTAAGGTATTTGCCTTTGCGAGTGTCACCTTCAGCGCACTAACTGAGGGTTTGACGGCATCATTATTTAAAGCTGCAGTCTGCAAGTGTGTTTGAAACCTGCGATTGCAGATATTTGGGGAATTATCATCTTTATTGTGCGTCGGCAGGACTCCTCAGACGTCAGTGTGGATTCTGGAATCACCGTTTCTACCCCTTACAAAAGATTACTGCAGTTTTTTAGAAGTCATACTACAGTTTTTGTTACATATAGAAAAATGCAGTTTTTTGGACACGTATTACAGTGTAACCTCAAATGTCTGTAGTTTTACTGGAGTACAACTATACTGCAATACATCTAAAGTACTAGTAAAATAAAACTGCAGTTCTACTGTTTTTATACTTCATGCAACTTTCAGTTGTACTTCATTTGACTGCAGCTGTACTGTGACTATACTTCATTATACTGCAAATCTGAATTAAACTGCAGTTAAACTACTTGGTACTGCAGTTCTTTTTTGTAAGGGACATCTTGGATGTATGACCAAAATAAGAATGTTCACTGGACACTGGAAAATGTCATCGGAAGAAGTTAAGTAACATGTCTGCCACTTTAGTTCTGACCAACTGAGAAAAAAAAACAACAACATTACAATCTCGCTGCCAATGGTTATCAAATCTAACGATCGCTCAGCTCGGATCCCGTCAAGCCGTGCAGATATTTTTATTGTTATCCCTTGTTCTCAAATTGTTAATGTTAGCAACATCAGCATTGCATGACTATGTGTATTTAGTGTAGTTAGATTTCAATTTCTGTAGCCACTCCATAGTCCGAAGACTTTTGCTTTTGACTACGGGTTAATCTCCAGTTGTCACTTGGACCTTTTTGGATTACAATCTGCCGTCAAAATGATACATGTAATAATTCCAGCTGCTGTAAGAAAAGGCTCTAAATGATCTTCTACCAGCAGCATCCGCACATGCCATAAAGACTTCTTCATGTGAACAGACGTGACGTAATGACGCCAAGACGAACGGCTGCACGCTCGAATTTCCAACCGGTATGATTTTATTACAAAACACTACAAGCTGAGAATCGGGATAAGGTAACGAGTTTTGAGCACTGCTTAAAAATTGAAATTTAAATCAATTTTAACCCCAAAAAAAGTTAGACTGCAGCTTTAAGCATATTAACTGAATACATTTCTTTACTTCTGTATATATGTTATAGATATAACATATATTTAACAATCTGAGTAATGGATAAAAAGCATACACGAAATTCTTTAATTATTTACTTACTTTTTTCCAGGTAATATATTTTACTAATCACCTTTAGTGCAATGAGAATATAAATGCCAATTATTTATCTTTGTTGTCCTCATATTATATTTCTCAGTCTTTACACGTGAAAATATCTACCTATACATTTTTGGAATGTGGACCCTTTTTCAAATGAGTCTTGTATTATATTATTAACATTTACATTTGAAATAATGAAATATTTACGTCAAAACGCACTCTCACGAGGTCATAACGATATATTCAGGATTGGAACAAATGTAACATCCGCCATTGTTATCAATATTAGTCGAGCACGAATCCCAAATATTTGTGGAGGGTGTGAGAACATGCAGACGTGAGTTCCCAGCACACTCCACACGCTCAGAGCAAAGGCAAGAGTGTCCCCTGCTGGCTCTGACTGCTCACCAATCAAACACTTCACTTCAGCAGTAATGGTTCAGACCATTTAAGAAAAAGACACTGTCCTTATTTGGACAAAAAATGGTCAAAATGTTGATGGGACTTTAACAATAAGACCTTCTTCACAATAAGAATCCAAATGTTACATATCCAGGAATGCGTTCTCATCGTGAGTGGTTCATATGTGGCATATTGTGTTATTTTAGTTTATTTGTATGTGTAGTAAATGCCAAACATTGCTTCAGGATTCATTTGCCGGTCAGTTGAGGTTTATCAGGGATGAGGGTTTCTGTGTCTTGCCAAAAGGCGAGAGAAAAAAATGAAGTAAATTGTGTCAGTTCAAGAGGTAAGTTGAGGAATATGAGTAATATATAATAATTATTCAGATTATAACAGAAGTACTGGGATAAAAATGATACGCCACGACTAGTTAATAATGTATTTGTCATTGAATGATTCGTTAAAGAGATTTGTTCAAAAATGCTGATTCGTTCAGTAAAGAAACAAGCGAAGTAGTTATGAGTCGCTGAATCGCTCATTCAAACCAGTTTTTGTTCAAATATTCTAATTAAACATTTCATTAAATGAGATATACAGCAGGAATTAATATTTTTTGTTAATTAATTAGTCGTCAGAATTGGGATTTCTATTTGAAACACGACAAAACAAAAATCGTCAGACACTTTCTAAATTTAAAATAAATTTAAAAAAAATAATAATACGAATTGTGAAAAACCCAAATCTCTGGCAGACAAAAATATTTTCAAAATTCAGAATATTGTAGGAAAAAAAAAACAACTGTCAACCTTTTAGAACAGAACAGAATAATTTTCTCTCGTTTTTCACCCCAGGCAAAAAAAAAGGAAAAATTCTCACAATCACAGACAGCTGTAAAAAAAAGGCCACTTTTTAAAAAGATGGTCAAAAACGACGCAGAGTTCGCTAGATTAAAGGGATGACACATTTTACCCCAGCATCAAAATCATGGATGAGGTTACAGCAGGGGGGAAACAACACAAACAAAAGCAAAGCCTTTTAAGAATGAAATGTACCATTCGTTGACTAACTATCATCACAAACAGCTGAGAACGAGTGAATCTTTGCAGAGGAACGTCTTTGAACTAACCAAGCTAACCCAGACGGCACACCAAAACAAGCCAGTCAAATAATAAGAAAAGCAAAAGCAGAAGTTAAGCAATCAAAACAAACCCTTTAATCCCAGGCCTCCTCCAGACCAGAGATACGTCCCTGAATCACGGACGGCCAGACAGCTTCCACGAGACATACGAGTTGTTGACGTAACATGCTTTTTTTAATGTGTTCGGGGAGTTTATAATATTAATCAGAGAGCGCTTTAGTTAAGTACACTCGGATGTCACTAACCAAAGCCTGTTCTCCGTTCGCACTTCTAGCATATTCATTTCTCGCCACATTTCCATGCTTAAAAGTCACCCCACCGCACACAGACAAAACACATGAAAGCGATAAACATGCTATTATCTTATTTGCGCAGATGCATTTCAAATATTTCTCTGTCTTTGTATTTGTTGCTCTTCTTGTGAGGCCATGTTTGTGCTGAGTTCGACACAAATGGTTCCCATTGGCTTCTAAAAATGACATGCTTTAAAGACACCATAAAATCAAAACTGGAATTTTCGGTGGCTTTTAGTTCATGCGTGTTAGCTTTGGGGGAGGTTTATATGTCTGTGCACTTCTTCATGTTGACAAAATGAGCTTTTAGTGGATTAAACATTTCTGGTGAAAAGAAGAGAAGAGTAATAAGATCGATGACTCACTCAGCACAACACCAGTTGTTTTTTTCCCAAACAAATTCTTTATAAAATGAGAATTTTCTGCCCCCTAATAACACCTGTAATTGATTAACAGGCTGCAGGATAGGACCAGGGTTGAGGAGTAACGAAATACAAGTAACTTAGTTACGGATTTAAAATAGAAAATGTGAGTGACTGTGTTTCATTTTAAATGGTGGTAATCAGATTCCAGTTCCATCTGAAAAGTGTTTTAGATTACCAAAGTGATTACTTTGAGTTTTAATGTCATTTAAACAGCGATTGGTGATTCTCTGACTCTGACCGTCTGAAAAAGACGAGTTCAGTTTCATGTTTTCCACTGTTTTCATGTTTTGTGAGTCATTTTATCATTCACTCGTCACTGCGACTTTTTCTCACAATTTGTTTTTTTTCCCTCACAATTGTGAGTTTGCATTTTAAAATTCTGACTTCTTTTTCTCAGAATCGCGAGATTTAAACAGAATTGTCAGAATTGGGAGATAAAAACTTGCAATACTAATTTTTTTTCTTGAAATTGTGAATTTAGTGTGTGAGTTTATATCCCATAATTCTGTCTTTTCTCAATATTGTCAGTTTATATCCCATAATTCTGACTTTTCTCAATATTGTCAGTTTATATCCCATAATTCTGACTTTTCTCAATATTGTGAGTTTATATCTCATAATTCTGACTTTTCTCAATATTGTGAGTTTATATCTCATAATTCTGACTTTTCTCAATATTGTGAGTTTATATCTCATAATTCTGACTTTTCTCAATATTGTGAGTTTATATCTCATAATTCTGACTTTTCTCAATATTGCGAGTTTATATCTCATAATTCTGACTTTTCTCAATATTGTGAGTTTATATCTCATAATTCTGACTTTTCTCAATATTGTGAGTTTATATCTCATAATTCTGTCTTTTCTCAATATTGTCAGTTTATATCCCATAATTCTGACTTTTCTCAATATTGTCAGTTTATATCCATAATTCTGACTTTTCTCAATATTGTGAGTTTATATCTCATAATTCTGACTTTTCTCAATATTGTGAGTTTATATCTCATAATTCTGACTTTTCTCAATATTGTGAGTTTATATCTCATAATTCTGACTTTTCTCAATATTGTGAGTTTATATCTCATAATTCTGACTTTTCTCAATATTGCGAGTTTATATCTCATAATTCTGACTTTTCTCAATATTGTGAGTTTATATCTCATAATTCTGACTTTTCTCAATATTGTGAGTTTATATCTCATAATTCTGACTTTTCTCAATATTGCGAGTTTATATCTCATAATTCTGACTTTTCTCAATATTGTGAGTTTATATCTCATAATTCTGACTTTTCTCAATATTGTGAGTTTATATCCATAATTCTGACTTTTCTCAATATTGCGAGTTTATATCCATAATTCTGACTTTTCTCAATATTGCGAGTTTATATCCCATAATTCTGACTTTTCTGAATATTGTCAGTTTATATCTCATAATTCTGACTTTTCTCAATATTGCGAGTTTATATCTCATAATTCTGACTTTTCTCAATATTGTCAGTTTATATCCCATAATTCTGACTTTTCTCAATATTGCGAGTTTATATCCCATAATTCTGACTTTTCTCAATATTGCGAGTTTATATCCCATAATTCTGACTTTTCTGAATATTGTCAGTTTATATCTCATAATTCTGACTTTTCTCAATATTGCGAGTTTATATCTCATAATTCTGACTTTTCTCAATATTGTCAGTTTATATCCCATAATTCTGACTTTTCTCAATATTGTCAGTTTATATCTCATAATTCTGACTTTTCTCAATATTGTCAGTTTATATCTCATAATTCTGACTTTTCTCAATATTGTCAGTTTATATCTCATAATTCTGACTTTTCTCAATATTGCGAGTTTATATCCCATAATTCTGACTTTTCTCAATATTGCGAGTTTATATCCCATAATTCTGACTTTTCTGAATATTGTCAGTTTATATCTCATAATTCTGACTTTTCTCAATATTGCGAGTTTATATCCCATAATTCTGACTTTTCTCAATATTGTGAGTTTATATCTCATAATTCTGACTTTTCTCAATATTGTCAGTTTATATCTCATAATTCTGACTTTTCTCAATATTGCGAGTTTATATCCCATAATTCTGACTTTTCTCAATATTGCGAGTTTATATCCCATAATTCTGACTTTTCTGAATATTGTCAGTTTATATCTCATAATTCTGACTTTTCTCAATATTGCGAGTTTATATCTCATAATTCTGACTTTTCTCAATATTGTCAGTTTATATCCATAATTCTGACTTTTCTCAATATTGCGAGTTTATATCCATAATTCTGACTTTTCTCAATATTGCGAGTTTATATCCCATAATTCTGACTTTTCTGAATATTGTCAGTTTATATCTCATAATTCTGACTTTTCTCAATATTGCGAGTTTATATCTCATAATTCTGACTTTTCTCAATATTGTCAGTTTATATCCCATAATTCTGACTTTTCTCAATATTGTCAGTTTATATCTCATAATTCTGACTTTTCTCAATATTGTCAGTTTAAATCTCATAATTCTGACTTTTCTCAATATTGTCAGTTTATATCTCATAATTCTGACTTTTCTCAATATTGTGAGTTTATATCTCATAATTCTGACTTTTCTCAATATTGTCAGTTTAAATCTCATAATTCTGACTTTTCTCAATATTGTCAGTTTATATCTCATAATTCTGACTTTTCTCAATATTGTCAGTTTAAATCTCATAATTCTGACTTTTCTCAATATTGTCAGTTTATATCTCATAATTCTGACTTTTCTCAATATTGTGAGTTTATATCTCATAATTCTGTCTTTTCTCAATATTGTCAGTTTATATCTCATAATTCTGTCTTTTCTCAATATTGTGAGTTTATATCTCATAATTCTGTCTTTTCTCAATATTGTGAGTTTATATCTCATAATTCTGTCTTTTCTCAATATTGTGAGTTTATATCTCATAATTCTGACTTTTCTCAATATTGTGAGTTTATATCTCATAATTCTGTCTTTTCTCAATATTGTCAGTTTATATCTCATAATTCTGTCTTTTCTCAATATTGTGAGTTTATATCTCATAATTCTGTCTTTTCTCAATATTGTGAGTTTATATCTCATAATTCTGACTTTTCTCAATATTGTCAGTTTATATCTCATAATTCTGACTTTTCTCAATATTGTCAGTTTATATCTCATAATTCTGTCTTTTCTCAATATTGTCAGTTTATATCTCATAATTCTGACTTTTCTCAATATTGTCAGTTTATATCTCATAATTCTGTCTTTTCTCAATATTGTGAGTTTATATCTCATAATTCTGACTTTTCTCAATATTGTGAGTTTATATCTCATAATTCTGACTTTTCTCAATATTGTGAGTTTATATCTCATAATTCTGACTTTTCTCAATATTGTCAGTTTATATCTCATAATTCTGACTTTTCTCAATATTGTCAGTTTATATCTCATAATTCTGACTTTTCTCAATATTGTCAGTTTATATCTCATAATTCTGACTTTTCTCAATATTGTGAGTTTATATCTCATAATTCTGACTTTTCTCAATATTGTCAGTTTATATCTCATAATTCTGACTTTTCTCAATATTGTCAGTTTATATCTCATAATTCTGACTTTTCTCAATATTGCGAGTTTATATCTCATAATTCTGACTTTTCTCAATATTGTCAGTTTATATCTCATAATTCTGTCTTTTCTCAATATTGTCAGTTTATATCTCATAATTCTGACTTTTCTCAATATTGTCAGTTTATATCTCATAATTCTGTCTTTTCTCAATATTGTCAGTTTATATCCCATAATTCTGACTTTTCTCAATATTGTCAGTTTATATCTCATAATTCTGTCTTTTCTCAATATTGTCAGTTTATATCTCATAATTCTGACTTTTCTCAATATTGTGAGTTTATATCTCATAATTCTGTCTTTTCTCAATATTGTCAGTTTATATCCCATAATTCTGACTTTTCTCAATATTGTCAGTTTATATCTCATAATTCTGTCTTTTCTCAATATTGTGAGTTTATATCTCATAATTCTGACTTTTCTCAATATTGTGAGTTTATATCTCATAATTCTGACTTTTCTCAATATTGTGAGTTTATATCTCATAATTCTGACTTTTCTCAATATTGTGAGTTTATATCTCATAATTCTGACTTTTCTCAATATTGTGAGTTTATATCTCATAATTCTGACTTTTCTCAATATTGTGAGTTTATATCTCATAATTCTGACTTTTCTCAATATTGTGAGTTTATATCTCATAATTCTGACTTTTCTCAATATTGTGAGTTTATATCTCATAATTCTGACTTTTCTCAATATTGTGAGTTTATATCTCATAATTCTGACTTTTCTCAATATTGTCAGTTTATATCTCATAATTCTGTCTTTTCTCAATATTGTGAGTTTATATCTCATAATTCTGACTTTTCTCAATATTGTGAGTTTATATCTCATAATTCTGACTTTTCTCAATATTGTGAGTTTATATCTCATAATTCTGACTTTTCTCAATATTGTGAGTTTATATCTCATAATTCTGACTTTTCTCAATATTGTGAGTTTATATCTCATAATTCTGACTTTTCTCAATATTGTGAGTTTATATCTCATAATTCTGACTTTTCTCAATATTGTGAGTTTATATCTCATAATTCTGACTTTTCTCAATATTGTCAGTTTATATCTCATAATTCTGACTTTTCTCAATATTGTCAGTTTATATCCCATAATTCTGACTTTTCTCAATATTGTCAGTTTATATCCCATAATTCTGACTTTTCTCAATATTGTCAGTTTATATCTCATAATTCTGTCTTTTCTCAATATTGTCAGTTTATATCTCATAATTCTGACTTTTCTCAATATTGTCAGTTTATATCTCATAATTCTGACTTTTCTCAATATTGTCAGTTTATATCCCATAATTCTGACTTTTCTCAATATTGTCAGTTTATATCTCATAATTCTGACTTTTCTCAATATTGTCAGTTTATATCTCATAATTCTGACTTTTCTCAATATTGTGAGTTTATATCTCATAATTCTGACTTTTCTCAATATTGTGAGTTTATATCTCATAATTCTGTCTTTTCTCAATATTGTCAGTTTATATCTCATAATTCTGTCTTTTCTCAATATTGTCAGTTTATATCCCATAATTCTGACTTTTCTCAATATTGTCAGTTTATATCCATAATTCTGACTTTTCTCAATATTGTCAGTTTATATCTCATAATTCTGACTTTTCTCAATATTGTCAGTTTATATCCCATAATTCTGACTTTTCTCAATATTGTCAGTTTATATCCCATAATTCTGACTTTTCTCAATATTGTCAGTTTATATCTCATAATTCTGACTTTTCTCAATATTGTCAGTTTATATCTCATAATTCTGTCTTTTCTCAATATTGTGAGTTTATATCTCATAATTCTGACTTTTCTCAATATTGCGAGTTTATATCTCATAATTCTGACTTTTCTCAATATTGTGAGTTTATATCTCATAATTCTGACTTTTCTCAATATTGTCAGTTTATATCTCATAATTCTGACTTTTCTCAATATTCTGAGTTTATATCTCATAATTCTGACTTTTCTCAATATTGTGAGTTTATATCTCATAATTCTGTCTTTTCTCAATATTGTCAGTTTATATCTCATAATTCTGTCTTTTCTCAATATTGTCAGTTTATATCCCATAATTCTGACTTTTCTCAATATTGTCAGTTTATATCCCATAATTCTGACTTTTCTCAATATTGTCAGTTTATATCTCATAATTCTGTCTTTTCTCAATATTGTCAGTTTATATCCCATAATTCTGACTTTTCTCAATATTGTCAGTTTATATCCCATAATTCTGACTTTTCTCAATATTGTCAGTTTATATCTCATAATTCTGTCTTTTCTCAATATTCTGAGTTTATATCTCATAATTCTGACTTTTCTCAATATTGTCAGTTTATATCTCATAATTCTGTCTTTTCTCAATATTGTCAGTTTATATCCCATAATTCTGACTTTTCTCAATATTGTCAGTTTATATCTCATAATTCTGACTTTTCTCAATATTGTCAGTTTATATCTCATAATTCTGACTTTTCTCAATATTCTGAGTTTATATCTCATAATTCTGACTTTTCTCAATATTGTGAGTTTATATCTCATAATTCTGTCTTTTCTCAATATTGTCAGTTTATATCTCATAATTCTGTCTTTTCTCAATATTGTCAGTTTATATCCCATAATTCTGACTTTTCTCAATATTGTCAGTTTATATCCATAATTCTGACTTTTCTCAATATTGTCAGTTTATATCTCATAATTCTGACTTTTCTCAATATTGTCAGTTTATATCTCATAATTCTGACTTTTCTCAATATTGTCAGTTTATATCTCATAATTCTGTCTTTTCTCAATATTGTGAGTTTATATCTCATAATTCTGACTTTTCTCAATATTGTCAGTTTATATCTCATAATTCTGACTTTTCTCAATATTGTGAGTTTATATCTCATAATTCTGACTTTTCTCAATATTGTCAGTTTATATCTCATAATTCTGACTTTTCTCAATATTGTCAGTTTATATCTCATAATTCTGACTTTTCTCAATATTGCGAGTTTATATCTCATAATTCTGACTTTTCTCAATATTGTGAGTTTATATCTCATAATTCTGACTTTTCTCAATATTGTGAGTTTATAACTCATAATTCTGTCTTTTCTCAATATTGTCAGTTTATATCTCATAATTTTGACTTTTCTCAATATTGTGAGTTTATATCTCATAATTCTGACTTTTCTCAATATTGCGAGTTTATATCTCATAATTCTGTCTTTTCTCAATATTGTCAGTTTATATCTCATAATTCTGACTTTTCTCAATATTGTGAGTTTATATCTCATAATTCTGACTTTTCTCAATATTGTCAGTTTATATCTCATAATTCTGACTTTTATCAATATTGTGAGTTTATATCTCATAATTCTGACTTTTCTCAATATTGTCAGTTTATATCTCATAATTCTGACTTTTATCAATATTGTGAGTTTATATCTCATAATTCTGACTTTTATCAATATTGTGAGTTTATATCTCATAATTCTGACTTTTCTCAATATTGTGAGTTTATATCTCATAATTTGACTTTTCTCAATATTGTGAGTTTATATGTCATAATTCTGACTTTTCTCAATATTGTCAGTTTATATCTCATAATTCTGTCTTTTCTCAATATTGTCAGTTTATATCTCATAATTCTGACTTTTCTCAATATTGTCAGTTTATATCTCATAATTCTGACTTTTCTCAATATTGTGAGTTTATATCTCATAATTCAGACTTTTCTCAATATTGTGAGTTTATATCTCATAATTCTGACTTTTCTCAATATTGTGTTTATATCTCATAATTCTGACTTTTCTCAATATTGTCAGTTTATATCTCATAATTCTGACTTTTATCAATATTGTCAGTTTATATCTCATAATTCTGACTTTTATCAATATTGTGAGTTTATATCTCATAATTCTGACTTTTCTCAATATTGTCAGTTTATATCTCATAATTCTGACTTTTATCAATATTGTGAGTTTATATCTCATAATTCTGACTTTTATCAATATTGTGAGTTTATATCTCATAATTCTGACTTTTATCAATATTGTGAGTTTATATCTCATAATTCTGACTTTTATCAATATTGTCAGTTTATATCTCATAATTCTGACTTTTATCAATATTGTGAGTTTATATCTCATAATTCTGACTTTTATCAATATTGTGAGTTTATATCTCATAATTCTGACTTTTCTCAATATTGTGAGTTTATATCTCATAATTCTGACTTTTCTCAATATTGTCAGTTTATATCTCATAATTCTGACTTTTCTCAATATTGTCAGTTTATATCTCATAATTCTGACTTTTATCAATATTGTGAGTTTATATCTCATAATTCTGACTTTTCTCAATATTGTCAGTTTATATCTCATAATTCTGACTTTTATCAATATTGTGAGTTTATATCTCATAATTCTGACTTTTCAATATTGTGAGTTTATATCTCATAATTCTGACTTTTCTCAATATTGTGAGTTTATATCTCATAATTTGACTTTTCTCAATATTGTGAGTTTATATCTCATAATTCTGTCTTTTCTCAATATTGTGAGTTTATATCTCATAATTTTGACTTTTCTCAATATTGTGAGTTTATATCTCATAATTCTGACTTTTCTCAATATTGTGAGTTTATATCTCATAATTTTGACTTTTCTCAATATTGTGAGTTTATATCTCATAATTCTGACTTTTCTCAATATTGTGAGTTTATATCTCATAATTCTGACTTTTCTCAATATTGTGAGTTTATATCTCATAATTCTGACTTTTCTCAATATTGTGAGTTTATATCTCATAATTCTGTCTTTTCTCAATATTGTGAGTTTATATCTCATAATTTTGACTTTTCTCAATATTGTGAGTTTATATCTCATAATTCTGTCTTTTCTCAATATTGTGAGTTTATATCTCATAATTTTGACTTTTCTCAATATTGTGAGTTTATATCTCATAATTCTGACTTTTCTCAATATTGTGAGTTTATATCTCATAATTTTGACTTTTCTCAATATTGTGAGTTTATATCTCATAATTCTGACTTTTCTCAATATTGTGAGTTTATATCTCATAATTCTGACTTTTCTCAATATTGTGAGTTTATATCTCATAATTTTGACTTTTCTCAATATTGTGAGTTTATATCTCATAATTCTGACTTTTCTCAATATTGTGAGTTTATATCTCATAATTTTGACTTTTCTCAATATTGTGAGTTTATATCTCATAATTCTGACTTTTCTCAATATTGTCAGTTTATATCTCATAATTCTGTCTTTTCTCAATATTGTCAGTTTATATCTCATAATTCTGACTTTTCTCAATATTGTCAGTTTATATCTCATAATTCTGACTTTTCTCAATATTGTGAGTTTATATCTCATAATTCTGACTTTTCTCAATATTGTGAGTTTATATCTCATAATTCTGACTTTTCTCAATATTGTGAGTTTATATCTCATAATTCTGACTTTTCTCAATATTGTCAGTTTATATCTCATAATTCTGACTTTTATCAATATTGTGAGTTTATATCTCATAATTCTGACTTTTATCAATATTGTGAGTTTATATCTCATAATTCTGACTTTTATCAATATTGTGAGTTTATATCTCATAATTCTGACTTTTCTCAATATTGTGAGTTTATATCTCATAATTTTGACTTTTCTCAATATTGTCAGTTTATATCTCATAATTCTGACTTTTATCAATATTGTGAGTTTATATCTCATAATTCTGTCTTTTCTCAATATTGTCAGTTTATATCCCATAATTCTGACTTTTCTCAATATTGTCAGTTTATATCCCATAATTCTGACTTTTCTCAATATTGTCAGTTTATATCTCATAATTCTGACTTTTCTCAATATTGTCAGTTTATATCTCATAATTCTGTCTTTTCTCAATATTGTCAGTTTATATCCCATAATTCTGACTTTTCTCAATATTGTCAGTTTATATCCATAATTCTGACTTTTCTCAATATTGTCAGTTTATATCTCATAATTCTGACTTTTCTCAATATTGTCAGTTTATATCTCATAATTCTGTCTTTTCTCAATATTGTGAGTTTATATCTCATAATTCTGACTTTTCTCAATATTGCGAGTTTATATCTCATAATTCTGACTTTTCTCAATATTGTGAGTTTATATCTCATAATTCTGACTTTTCTCAATATTGTCAGTTTATATCTCATAATTCTGACTTTTCTCAATATTCTGAGTTTATATCTCATAATTCTGACTTTTCTCAATATTGTGAGTTTATATCTCATAATTCTGTCTTTTCTCAATATTGTCAGTTTATATCTCATAATTCTGTCTTTTCTCAATATTGTCAGTTTATATCCCATAATTCTGACTTTTCTCAATATTGTCAGTTTATATCCCATAATTCTGACTTTTCTCAATATTGTCAGTTTATATCTCATAATTCTGTCTTTTCTCAATATTGTCAGTTTATATCCCATAATTCTGACTTTTCTCAATATTGTCAGTTTATATCTCATAATTCTGACTTTTCTCAATATTGTCAGTTTATATCTCATAATTCTGTCTTTTCTCAATATTCTGAGTTTATATCTCATAATTCTGACTTTTCTCAATATTGTCAGTTTATATCTCATAATTCTGTCTTTTCTCAATATTGTCAGTTTATATCCCATAATTCTGACTTTTCTCAATATTGTCAGTTTATATCTCATAATTCTGACTTTTCTCAATATTGTCAGTTTATATCTCATAATTCTGACTTTTCTCAATATTCTGAGTTTATATCTCATAATTCTGACTTTTCTCAATATTGTGTTTATATCTCATAATTCTGTCTTTTCTCAATATTGTCAGTTTATATCTCATAATTCTGTCTTTTCTCAATATTGTCAGTTTATATCCCATAATTCTGACTTTTCTCAATATTGTCAGTTTATATCCCATAATTCTGACTTTTCTCAATATTGTCAGTTTATATCTCATAATTCTGACTTTTCTCAATATTGTCAGTTTATATCTCATAATTCTGACTTTTCTCAATATTGTCAGTTTATATCTCATAATTCTGTCTTTTCTCAATATTGTGAGTTTATATCTCATAATTCTGACTTTTCTCAATATTGTCAGTTTATATCTCATAATTCTGACTTTTCTCAATATTGTGAGTTTATATCTCATAATTCTGACTTTTCTCAATATTGTCAGTTTATATCTCATAATTCTGACTTTTCTCAATATTGTCAGTTTATATCTCATAATTCTGACTTTTCTCAATATTGCGAGTTTATATCTCATAATTCTGACTTTTCTCAATATTGTGAGTTTATATCTCATAATTCTGACTTTTCTCAATATTGTGAGTTTATAACTCATAATTCTGTCTTTTCTCAATATTGTCAGTTTATATCTCATAATTTTGACTTTTCTCAATATTGTGAGTTTATATCTCATAATTCTGACTTTTCTCAATATTGCGAGTTTATATCTCATAATTCTGTCTTTTCTCAATATTGTCAGTTTATATCTCATAATTCTGACTTTTCTCAATATTGTGAGTTTATATCTCATAATTCTGACTTTTCTCAATATTGTCAGTTTATATCTCATAATTCTGACTTTTATCAATATTGTGTTTATATCTCATAATTCTGACTTTTCTCAATATTGTCAGTTTATATCTCATAATTCTGACTTTTATCAATATTGTGAGTTTATATCTCATAATTCTGACTTTTATCAATATTGTGAGTTTATATCTCATAATTCTGACTTTTCTCAATATTGTGAGTTTATATCTCATAATTTGACTTTTCTCAATATTGTGAGTTTATATCTCATAATTCTGACTTTTCTCAATATTGTCAGTTTATATCTCATAATTCTGTCTTTTCTCAATATTGTCAGTTTATATCTCATAATTCTGACTTTTCTCAATATTGTCAGTTTATATCTCATAATTCTGACTTTTCTCAATATTGTGAGTTTATATCTCATAATTCAGACTTTTCTCAATATTGTGAGTTTATATCTCATAATTCTGACTTTTCTCAATATTGTGAGTTTATATCTCATAATTCTGACTTTTCTCAATATTGTCAGTTTATATCTCATAATTCTGACTTTTATCAATATTGTCAGTTTATATCTCATAATTCTGACTTTTATCAATATTGTGAGTTTATATCTCATAATTCTGACTTTTCTCAATATTGTCAGTTTATATCTCATAATTCTGACTTTTATCAATATTGTGAGTTTATATCTCATAATTCTGACTTTTATCAATATTGTGAGTTTATATCTCATAATTCTGACTTTTATCAATATTGTGAGTTTATATCTCATAATTCTGACTTTTATCAATATTGTCAGTTTATATCTCATAATTCTGACTTTTATCAATATTGTGAGTTTATATCTCATAATTCTGACTTTTATCAATATTGTGAGTTTATATCTCATAATTCTGACTTTTCTCAATATTGTGAGTTTATATCTCATAATTCTGACTTTTCTCAATATTGTCAGTTTATATCTCATAATTCTGACTTTTCTCAATATTGTCAGTTTATATCTCATAATTCTGACTTTTATCAATATTGTGAGTTTATATCTCATAATTCTGACTTTTCTCAATATTGTCAGTTTATATCTCATAATTCTGACTTTTATCAATATTGTGAGTTTATATCTCATAATTCTGACTTTTATCAATATTGTGAGTTTATATCTCATAATTCTGACTTTTCTCAATATTGTGAGTTTATATCTCATAATTTTGACTTTTCTCAATATTGTGAGTTTATATCTCATAATTCTGTCTTTTCTCAATATTGTGAGTTTATATCTCATAATTTTGACTTTTCTCAATATTGTGAGTTTATATCTCATAATTCTGACTTTTCTCAATATTGTGAGTTTATATCTCATAATTCTGACTTTTCTCAATATTGTGAGTTTATATCTCATAATTTTGACTTTTCTCAATATTGTGAGTTTATATCTCATAATTTTGACTTTTCTCAATATTGTGAGTTTATATCTCATAATTCTGTCTTTTCTCAATATTGTGAGTTTATATCTCATAATTCTGTCTTTTCTCAATATTGTGAGTTTATATCTCATAATTTTGACTTTTCTCAATATTGTGAGTTTATATCTCATAATTCTGACTTTTCTCAATATTGTGAGTTTATATCTCATAATTTTGACTTTTCTCAATATTGTGAGTTTATATCTCATAATTCTGACTTTTCTCAATATTGTGAGTTTATATCTCATAATTCTGACTTTTCTCAATATTGTGAGTTTATATCTCATAATTTTGACTTTTCTCAATATTGTGAGTTTATATCTCATAATTCTGACTTTTCTCAATATTGTGAGTTTATATCTCATAATTTTGACTTTTCTCAATATTGTGAGTTTATATCTCATAATTCTGACTTTTCTCAATATTGTCAGTTTATATCTCATAATTCTGTCTTTTCTCAATATTGTCAGTTTATATCTCATAATTCTGACTTTTCTCAATATTGTCAGTTTATATCTCATAATTCTGACTTTTCTCAATATTGTGAGTTTATATCTCATAATTCTGACTTTTCTCAATATTGTGAGTTTATATCTCATAATTCTGACTTTTCTCAATATTGTCAGTTTATATCTCATAATTCTGACTTTTATCAATATTGTGAGTTTATATCTCATAATTCTGACTTTTATCAATATTGTGAGTTTATATCTCATAATTCTGACTTTTATCAATATTGTGAGTTTATATCTCATAATTCTGACTTTTCTCAATATTGTGAGTTTATATCTCATAATTTTGACTTTTCTCAATATTGTCAGTTTATATCTCATAATTCTGACTTTTATCAATATTGTGAGTTTATATCTCATAATTCTGACTTTTCTCAATATTGTGAGTTTATATCTCATAATTTTGACTTTTCTCAATATTGTCAGTTTATATCTCATAATTCTGACTTTTCTCAATATTGTGAGTTTATATCTCATAATTCTGACTTTTCTCAATATTGTGAGTTTATATCTCATAATTTTGACTTTTCTCAATATTGTGAGTTTATATCTCATAATTCTGACTTTTATCAATATTGTGAGTTTATATCTCATAATTCTGACTTTTATCAATATTGTGAGTTTATATCTCATAATTCTGACTTCATAACTCACAATTGAAACTTTATATCACACAATTCTGAGGAAAAAAAAAGTCAGAATTGTGAGATAAAAACTCACAATGACCTTTTTTGTGTTTGTTCCACACTTATTAGTATTCCAAAGTATTCTAAAGTATTTAGATTAAGTGACTAAACTTGAGTAATGCAACGAAATACGTTACAAATGACTTTTTAAAGCATGTATTTTGTAATCTGTAATTAGTCCACTAATATAGTTCACTTGAAGGAGTGAATTCAAACACTCAGGATGCCAGAAGGGCGGCCGCTTTCGCATAGTTTGCGCTTGCTTTTTAATGTAACGACTGAGATAAATCAGACGCAAATATTTGTTATATTTAACAGATACTCAATCACTAAATGCGTCTACCCAACCCCTGAGCTACTATTACTGCTGGCCATCTTTAACAGCCCTAAAAGACCAGTTTAACCAGTATGAGTCAGGCTACAAGGAACACACAAAGCCTGTAAAAAAAACTGACTCTCCTGCTTTCATTTATAGATGAAAGGATCTATAAATGAACATGCATTCCAGGACACTCTTTTTTTACGATTATGACACTTGTGTATAGCGTCTTTTGTCTGGTATTTTGGTTTAATGCACATTTTATGATAAAAATGACAAACGCACAGCGTCCTCCCTCTCTCTCTCATCATGGACTGTTCCGAAGACGACTCCTGGGCCCCGAACATGTGCTTATATAGGAGAGAGAAGAACTCAACGATGCAAGTTTGTAATCGTTCCTTCATTCAACACAGAACACGTCGATTGCACCTTCAGCACCATCGGACCGAACTCAGGACTTTCTACTGCAACCGTATATTCGGACGCTCTTCCATCTCTGAGGCGGAATGTTACGATATATACTAAATTTTTTGCAACTTAGTTAAAGTTGTGAACAAAGGAGGTTTGTAATGAATTCTAATGATTCCTTCCGGGTCGTTGATTTAAATCCATTTCCTGTTCCTACTTCTGGTTTCACTCTCACTTCTCCTTTTACCCATGTACGTGTGATTTGTGCGTATGTATGTGTTTGTTAGTTAGTTAGTTAGTTATGTGTTCGTGATTTAGTTAATAAAGTTTGTGCGCAATGCATTTTTGGCTCTGACTCTGTCTGCGAATAAATTGTCACTTAAATGATTTTTGATTCCGTTACAAGTTTTTAATTTTTTTTTGTCTATGCCAATGAAAAATACCCTGTTCTTGGAATTAATTAATAATCAGTACTGACAGGATGAACTGGTTGATTGATTATAATTTTAATGTAGCTACATTAAGTTAATCTGATTAACTGATTCAAATATTCATAATCCATCATAATGAATAATCATAAGGAGTTATGAAAAATTATTAATATTTCCCCTTTGAGCTAATTTGCTGCATTAACAATCATTGAAACTTAAACTGGCAGCTCCACTAGTTATAAAAAAAATGTATCTTCAACTCATAACCTTAATTAAACAATTTAATAATTTTACATTATTTAATAATAATTAAAAAGGAATTTATAGGCACGAACTTCTGGTCAGACGCAGAAATTCATTGGGCATGCGACTCACACAGTGCATTATGGGTATTCTCCAGCCATTTACCGTACATCGGTTACCCACTCATTATTGTGGTGCATCATGGGATTGAATGAGTGCACTTGAACCAAATGAACCAAAGACTTAAACTACTTCAGTCTGTGTGCATTGAATTCATTTAATACGCAAGTTTCACAATTTGAGCTGAATTACTGACATAAATGAACTTTTCCACGACATTCTAATGTATTGAGATGCAACTGTATTCGTGAATCTTACCCTCTGAGTTGAGAGTTATGAGCGTTACGTTGTTGGTGTTCTGAGATAATGGCTGGCCGCTGTTGGACACAGAATCACTCGTTTCAGAACCGCTTTCCTGGTCTTCCTGAATCTCTTCCTGGACTGGAACCTTCAGCACTATGGTTTTCTGTCTTCCCCGTCCAACGGTACTGCGACAAAACAATAAAGTGCCATGACACAGAGAGCTTGTCCTCACTGTGAGGAGTTGTAGATCTAGATATAGTCTTCTCTATATATTGGCATGCATTGCACAGATATTTCTATTTCAATAATGCATTAAAAAAAAAATCTGTACTCACTTGCTAAGTAGATTCTCTAAAGAATCTGTTGCACGTGGTGAAGTTTCCTCCCGCGTCTTTGGCCTGTCTCCACTCACTATGACATTTGTCTGGGGAACAACACTGAGAGCAAAGACTCACTGTTACTATCTTCATAAATCATTAAAACATTCACACAAAAAAGTCTGTTCCAATAATAAAAAAAAAATAGGGATGCTCAATATACATCAATACCATAGTGCTTTTAGGCCAATATTAGAGATTTATTATAAGGCGATAATTGTTTATTTAATTGTGCAACTCATTTTCTCTATTTTTACATTTAGATTACCTTCACCATCCTCTAACACTCATTTAAAGTTACCCTTAAAAAACTGAATCTTTAACCCTGATGTGCTGTTCGGGATGTTTTCATCCACGATGGGGAATTTTTGAGTCTTAATTTGGCCGTAACTTTCTCCGTGTTTCAGCAAATGGAATGATTTTTGGTGACAAATCTTATTTTGACACATATTTTGGGAAAATGCTTTGAAAATGTTCAAAAACTCAACAGAACTCTGTGGGCAAATTCACGACCTTTTTGTTATTTAACTGCTTTAAAAATGTATCAGATCAATATTTTTTTGCTTAAATCTATTAATCAACCTCAGTCCTGATCAAAACGACTAAATTAAAAAAAAAAAAAAAAAAATCAGGATTTTAACTCTTTAATTGCCAAATTCATAAATGACGTCACTGATTTGGGAAAAAACGTGTCAAAGATTAGAAACAACATTGTTAGTTTTTGTGCAGCATCAGATTTGAACGTTTTAAAGAGTTAAAATCCTGATTTTTTTTTTTAAATTTAGTAGTTTTGATCAGGACTGAGGTTGATTAATAGATTTAAGCAAAACAATATTTATCTGATACATTTTTAATGCAGTTAAAATCATAAAACATAACGAAAGGGTCGTGAATTTGAACAATGCACAAGGGTTAAATGTCATCTTTAGCCAATCTTAAAATAAACATGGCGTTTTCAAATTGTATATTATAATGTTTTCATCAAAAATATCTGAATTTTTTTTTTCCCGAAAACGAGCAAATGTCTTACACGCGTGTTAATCATGACAGTATTTTCATTTTTGGGTGAACTAACAATTCAAGCTTCAACTGTACATCGGTTTGGTTTCTTCTTTAAATAAAAAAAAAATGATGTATGGTATAATAATTCAGCCTTTCGCGCCGAGTTGTTCTAGGAACGTCTTATAGATATAGTCACTTTTATTTTGATGGCGCGATGGACATTTATTATAATGCCGCTCGCATCCTCCGACCCGTTTAACGGACGTTATTGGATAGAACTGTTACACTAAGAAAGTAGACAGTGTGTGAAAAGACGATTCGCTTTTGCCGTGCGCTGGATTTCATCTGTTCACTATTTTCCATGTGTGTAGAGTTAGTTCGTGGAGTAAATACATAGGCAGGTACTGGTGTTTCATGTGCTCGATCAGCATGCAGAATAATTCCATGATTATATAATTTTTACATAATTCCGCAATTGGAAATTGGATTAAATGTGCTGCTGGACGTCCCGTACGGTTCACTTACCAGCGTACTTTGTCGCAAGTCTGAGTGGCTCCAAAAGGGGACCCTGACACCATGGGTACCTGGATCGTCGACTGGTTTTTCCCCATCACTGTGTCCAGCTTCTCAACTAAACCTCGACAGGTGGCCTCAAGAACCTGCAGTTTCGCCTCCATACTGTCCAGCCGCTGGCAGATAGCCTGACTGATGGATATCAGCATCGACTGGAAGCAGACAGTCAGAAAAAAAGAGTTTTTCGCTGCCCACAATAACATAAGCTGTTTCAGATCGATCATCTCTGTTGACAATGAAGATGCTACCTTGATGGTTGCTTCCTGACTAATGTCCATCCTGGCTCGTTTCCTCCCTGGTTGATCAGCGTCTTCATTATTCTCCAGGACATCTAGTTGCATCAAATAAGCACAGTAGAAATCCACATCCAGAACCAGCATAACCCATTATACACACGTTTGTTTGATTGAGACTAACCTGTTTGGTGACCTTCGTGATTCAAATCCGCCACGGCGATCTGGACTATCTCCACCAAATCCTGCTCTGACATCATTCAAACCTGAATTTCAAAAAGATGTCATTGATAAACGGGGGGCGACTTGTATCAATCAGGGTTTATCGTCAACTAAAACCATTAAAAAGTGGTAAAACTTTACAGTACGGTTCATTAGTTAACATGAACTAATAATAAACTGCACTTATACAGCATTTCCTAATCTTTGTAAAATGTGAACATTTACTAATGCATTATTGAAGTCTTGTTAACATTAGTTGATGCACTGAAATAACATCAACCAACAATAAAAAACTCTATTCACGAGTAAATGCAGTGACAAATGTATTGCTCACGGTTAGTTCATGCATGTTCGTTAATACAATAACTAATGTTTCACTAATGAAACTTATTGTAGTGTTACCAAAAAAGTCACCTGAAATAAAATAAACATTTATTAACATATATAATCAAACATATAAAACTTTTTTTTTATCTCTCATTTTCATTTAGTTTAACGTGATGTACTAAAATAACCTTAACTAAAACTGAAATTAAAAAATATATATATAAACATATTTAGAAATGAAAAAACTTATTATTTTATTTATTATATTTACTTATTATATTTATTATATCAACTAACTAATTAACCTGATGTAAATATTTAAATATATATGTATATTAATTACTAAGACTTTAACTAAAGTGTGAAAAAAGTGATGGCTTGGCATATTGGCCGTTGAAAAAATGCGTCACTACTTTGTGTGTGATGATTGTCGTGTGTTTGTGGCAAAACTAAACTAAAAAAACTAAAAAAAAAAATGGGGGGGGATTTAACATTTGATAATCATGTAACATTTGACCGTAATGTTCTCAAAAACATCTTTTTTTCATTTTTTTTTTTTCAGAAACAAAACCTGCGTCCCATGTTAACTGTGGCTTAAAAAGTCTAAAAACACTTTTGTTTTTTCGTTTTCTCGCGATTGTATTGCATTAATTGCTGGAGTTTCAAAAATACTAAGTAAAAAAAAAAATAAATTAAATCAAATTCAAAAAATCCAGCTCTAGAATCTCTACAAGACCAAGGGAGGCACATCATCACCCATTCTTCTGGAAAAAAAAAAAAAAATTGCTGTGCTCCCTGTTAGTTTATGTATTTATTCTCATGCTCACTTATAATATGATGAAAAATTGGCCCTCCTCCCCCTGTTGTGAGCTTTTAACCCCCCCCCCTCACTCCTACAGCCTACCTACCCTCCCTCGGAAGGTCTTTTACTGTCCAAAAACAACACAAATAAAACAAAAATGGGATCGGGCTTTTTTTTTTTTTTTTCATCTTTGGAAGTCCCTGCCCTGGAATTCCCCTGAGAGATTAGGAGAAAGAAATCCTAATTTTTTTTAAATCATCCAAAACACTTTATTTTTTTTTTTTTAGCTTTTATTTTTGATTGATTTTTTTGTTGTTTTTTATGCTTTTATTTTTTTTTTTATTTTTGTTATGTGTGTATCTTTTTTTTTTTTTTTTTTGTTTTGTAAAGCGAGCCTTGAGATTGCTTTTTAAAGGCGCTAAATATAAAGTTAAGTTTTTATTATTATTATTAAAATGAAAAAAAAAAAAATATATATATATATATATATATATATATATATTCATTTTAATTTTAGTTAAAGTCTTAGTAACTTAATATACATATATATTTAATATTTACATCAGGGTTATTTTAGTATTGGGATAATATTAAAAAAAATATATATATATATATATTTATTTTTCTTTTTTTTTTATATTATCCCAATACTAAAATAACCCTGATGTAAATTACTTGGTAATTTGTTAACATTATTTTAGGAGGGAATATCAATTTTCAAAGAAACTGCATTTTCAAGATAGTCTTTTTAATGTACATTTATATTTAAACCATCACACAATAAAACACATGATTTTTACATGCTTGCATTGTGTCCTTCCAAAAAAACAAAAAAAAACAAAGAAAAGCCATGAAGGCTGAGGCCCCCTGTGGGGGGATATTGTACTGAAGGTGACCTCAGTTGTTTTTTCCCCCCATTTTTGTTCCATATTTCCTTTTACAAAGAAATTAATTGCAATTACGTTGAAGAGACACGTTTAATTGAAATAATAATTTATAGCTTATAATATTATAATAATTTAACTGAAATAATAAAATGAATATGATAATAAAATAATGTTTAATAAATATTTAATACACATAACTAATAATTTTCAACATTAAAAATATGATCAATTAGCGCCAAGAAGACATTCTCTTTCAGTTCTATTCCCACTAGTAGCATCTTTAAGATATGCATTTCATTTTTAAATTGCTATTTTTCCCTATACTTTTTGATATTTTATATATATATATATATATATATATATATATATATAATATATATAATAATATATATATATATGATATATATATATATATATATATTATATATATATTATATTATATATCCAGGGCTGGGTGGGTCACTTTTAAAATGTATTTCACTACAGATTACAAAATACATGCTTTAAAAAGTCATTTGTAACGTATTTCGTTACATTACTCAAGTTTAGTAACTTCATCTAAATACTTTAAAATACTTTGGAATACTAATAAGTGTGAAACAAACACAAAAAAGGTCATTGTGAGTTTTTATCTCACAATTAATTGCGTGATATAAAGTTGCAATTGTGAGTTATAAAGTCAGAATTATGAGATATAAACTCACAATATTGAGAAAAGTCAGAATTATGAGATATAAACTCACAATATTGAGAAAAGTCAATATATATATATATATATATATAATTTAAAATTTTAAAATGTATACCAACTACAGAGTTTAAAAGAAAAAAGAAGTTATATGCACTGTTTGGCCCCCAAAAAAAAAAAAAAAGTGCAGCAATTGGATTTAAATAGGCAAATGCTTGGATCATGATTGCTGTGATTTTGTTTCTAGCATGTTTGGCAACAGTTGTTTTTTAACCCTCACTGATGGAGTGTGTAGCTTTTCATTTCTTAAACAATCATGTAGGAAGACACAACATCACGGCCAGATCCCAGGACGACAAAGCCAAGATTCATCAGGCTCAAACTGTGAAAGTTTAGTTGAGGGAGCATAAAGAATCATTTTCACACATGAACGAGTCCAGACTTTAAATCCATTGGAAGTCTTTGGGATGTGCTGGAGGAGACTTTACAGAGTGCTCACCTCTTGCATTGTCAATACAAGATCTAAAATGTATGCAAAAATGCAATATATACATAAAAACAGTGTTTAAATAACATTAAAAATTAAATATGTTTTGTATCATATCTGATGAATCTTAAATGACCTTCGGTTTTCCAGGAACATGTTTAAAACGAACTATTAAACAATCATGATTTAGCAAACAGAAATGTGGTTCAGTCGTGTTAATATCATGATGGAATTACTAATACCGAGGCACTCTGACTGACCTTTAAGCAACAGGGTATATTTACTAGGGCTGTGCAATTCATCGCAATCGCGATTTGAGCACATGCAATTTCTAAATCGCACAAGTCTGCAATTTTATTTCTATTTTAATGGAGAATACTGCAACGTTACTGTGCGCATGTTTAAGATGTGAACCAATCAGAGCTCAGCACACATGAGAACAAAGCAAAGCGGGAGAACAGAATAGGCAAACGGGAGGAAAGAGGAAAAAATATGGATGCGGTTCAGAATAAACAAAAGAGAAATTCAACATCAGTCGTTTGAGAGAGTTTTGGATTCAAACGCTGGACAAAAGATGCCGACTCACACTTATTTCACACAAGTTACTGTATGAGAAATGTAAGACAGGCGTTGAATACGAGTTTAAGCAGGTGAAATAATCCTAATTTATTTGATGTTGTGTGTTTTTAAGACACTATTTTTTTACAGTTTTGTTTATCAAGCAGTTCATCTACTGTACAGTGTGACTTCATTCACTGAAACACAGTTTTGAAGTCATAATAAGTGAATTTCAGGTTCACCTTCATTTATTTTATGTTTTATTTTATTTAAAGACAGTTAATTACAGTTTTGTTCATGAAGCTGTAAATGCAGTTCCTTCATTGTGAAACATTTTGTTCTGCACTTCTTGTGCACTGAATACATTCAGAGTGAAGCGTGTTTGAAAAAGCAAAAACAATTACCAAAATTGCTAAACAAATCGCAATATTCATAAAAAAAAAAAAATTGCGAAGTGATTATTTTGTCCATATTTCACAGCCCTAATCTTTACATGATATTCATATGCCCAAAATAAAGGTTTTTTTTTTTCCCTAAGCATGGCTCAGGCAATAATACATGTAAAAGCACATTTACATGCAATAATAATAACACAACAGACCAAATCATGAAGGAATCCACACAAAATCCACGGTTTGCCCTAATATATATTTAAGATGCACATGCAATATGAAACTGCAGCTGACATTATAACTACGTTACAACACAGAATTGAGTCCCTCCGACTAAGCACTCCCTGGTTATAAGTAAAGAAAAAAAACAATAACAAAACACACTTTGAAGGACTCAAATCTTTGAAGAATTGAATAATAGGCCCAGCGCTTTCCAGCCGTTAGCGGCTAACCTGCTAATGTAGCCTGCTAGCTCGCGCCAGCTAACGAACCGCTCAAAACAACAGCCACGAACCGCTTCTAGGCCTCATTTGTGCCCTTCATAGCGCGCTCGACACAGCTGACACGAAAACAGCAGGATAATGTGCATTTCTTTAATGGAGAGTGCTATAGTTTGAAGCGCGCGGAGAGCTGGAGCTGTCGCGTGTCAGAATGGTTTATATTACCGTGTGAATGATGAATTCTCGTGTTGTTTGTGAGGATTTCGGTAATGGCGTCCTTCCTCGCGAGAGAAAAGCCTGAGCATTGAGCGCCGCTCGGTCTCCTCACTGCGCATGCGCTCAGTGAGTGGAAGCGTTCACTAGTGCAGCTGTTCGAGGACGAACCAACACCGAGCTGAAGGATCGAGGCCTGCTTTCAGAGACTAAGCCAAGGTTCAATTAGGCTATTTATGTAGCTTTCATTAAAAAAAAAATCTTGAGACAAAACAATGGCTCTGACATATCTTTCAGTTTAAAAAAAGCTCAAACATGCATTTTAGTTTAGGATTATCTTAAGCCTTGTCTGTGAAACCGGGGGTGAGAGATATAAGAGTTTTAAAGTTGATGATTTTTTTTTTTTTTTTTTTGCATCTAAATATTTTTAAGTATTTGTGCTCAAATGATGTAAATCAAGAGAACGATATTATTCACGTGCCGTGATGTTTTGCACATACACAATAACATTAACCCTTGTGCATTGTTCAAATTCATCTGCATTAAAAATGTATCAGATAAATATTTTTTTTTTGCTTAAATCTATTAATCAACCTCAGTCCTGATCAAAACTACTAAATTTAAAAAAAAAAAAAATCAGGATTTTAACTCTTTAAAACGATAAAATCTGATGCTGCACAAAAACTAACAACGCATCAAAGCCGATGTTGTTTCTAATCTTTGACACGTTTTTTCCCAAATCAGTGACATCGTTTATGAATTTGGCAATTAAAGAGTTAAAATCCTGATATTTTTTTTTTTTTTAAATTTAGTCGTTTTGATCAGGACTGAGGTTGATTTATAGATTTAAGCAAAAAAAAATTTTTTTGAATTTTTTTTTTTATCTGATTAATTTTTAAAGCAGTTAAAATCATAACGAAAGGGTCGTTAATTTGCCCACAGAGTTCTGTTGAGTTTTTGAACATTTTCAAAGCATTTTCCCAAAATATGTGTCAAAATAAGATTTGTCACCAAAAATCATTCCATTTGCTGAAACACGGAGAAAGTTACGGCCAAATTAAGACTCAAAAATTCCCCATAGTGGATGAAAACATCCCGAACAGCACATCAGGGTTAACGATACATGTTCATCCATGCATAACAATATCATTGTATAATGCCTTTCATTTAAAGCACATTTATGCATCCATACATCTATTCTTAAATATTAATCATCCCTGTACATGAAATCAGTCCCATGGTATATCAAATGAAAGGGGCTAGAGTATTGACAAAATAATATATATAATAATAATAATAATAAATATATTAAATAATACATATTATATTAGTCACACTTTACAATAAGGTCCCATTAGTTAATGCATAAACTAACGTCAACTAACCAGCAATACATTTGATAAAGTGTGTATTAATCTTTGTTAACCTAAAAAATACAACTGCTCATTGTTAGTTCATGTTAGCGAAAGTCCATTAAATAACATTAACAGATACAACGTTTGATTTTAATACTGTACCGGTATTAATAAATGTTTAAATTAGCATTAACTAAGATTAATAAACGCTTTAGAAGTAGCCTATTTATCATTGTTAGTTCATGTAAAGTAATGAAGAAAAAAAGTTAAACTATATACAGCTGCAGGTTTTTTATTACTATGCATAAAAACAAAAACAAAATTATAGAAAAACAAGCTCACAGGACAAAGCATAGATTGATTACAACATAATCAGTTGTTAATATTTTGTTGGTTCTCTCTTGTTTTCGCATGTTCATAATTTCTTTGTATGAAAACCTGGCCAAAAGATTGTGTCAGCATAATTTGCCCTGTTTCATTGCACTGGACTCAAAGCACAACTACAATATTCTTACAAAATCTCCAACATTTCTTTATAACAATATTTGAATAAAAGGGTGAAGTTGTCCATTTTCAAAGTCCAGCCACTTCTGTATATATTAAATAATAAATAACAAGATGAAGGCCTATTCATAAATTTTCTTTATTGACGACAAATTATATCATTTGAAGAGATTTTGGTCTGGATCGGGCTGGACAAAAATAAATTCTTCCACTGGAACGGTTGATCCAGATTTCCAACAACTGTTTCTGCAAGTGTAAACCAGAACTGTTCCGAACTCCAGCGAAATGTCTAAGAAGACAAAAACAAATCACATCTTACTCTACAGCCACTAAAAAGTAACAATACGTAATCCAAAGTAAGCCATTCGTTATCGCAAAATACATCCTGAAAGGATGATCAGTCTTGTATCAGAAGGATAGTTTGGGATTGTGACGAGCAGGGCGGGCGAGAGCCGTGAGGGAACGCCGCGAGGCCGGTGACGCGAGTGATAATGAGCGTCACCTGCGCGCTACACCGGTCTCGTGTCTCTCACGGAGGAGCTCCGGAAGCATAAAAGAGGAGCGACGACAGTGAAGGACGAGAGAGGACCGGACCAGGCCTGGTCCCTCCGTCACCAGTGTAACGGAGTTCTTAAGAAAACATTGAACGTAACTTTAATAATAAAATAACTAAACAATAAAATTAAAGTAAAAGGGCGGCGGTTCCTCACGGCCCACACAAACAAAATAAAACACAACATAAAGTCCAGGCCTGGTCCTCTCTTGTCGCTCCTCTTTTATGCTTCCGGAGCTCCTCCGTGAGAGACACGGGACCGGTGTAGCGCGCAGGTGATGCTCATACTCATGCTCTCACCCGCCCAGCTGGCTCCACAGGGATAATTACTGGCTGACTGTACATTGCACTAAACTGTATTTCATGCCTGCTTACCAAAACAGATCAATAAACAGACATGAAAATATTGATTTGAGTTGTCAATAATTTCACATTTTTGTGTAGATAAATTTGCAATCAATTTAATGACAATTGCTAATTCTAATATTTGGTTTTGAGTACATTTTAAAAACATCCGTACTTACCCGAATTTGTGCCTGCACTACTGAGCAAACTGACCAATGCAGGCATGAGCTGAAATTCGAAAACTCTCGGGCTGCCGCAGTGACCGCAGAACGGCACCATCTGATTAGCATTGGAAGGCGGCTCTACTATGAATAGAGGTGATCCAGCCCAACTGTATCTAAAAGGTGAGACGGAACACATTGAGTAAGAACAGGAGTAAAAAAATGAACTATTGGGTGCAAGTAATAATAATAACCAAGTAATAATACTGGGGGAATACTGGGAAAATCTGTACTTACTTGAGTATTTATATTTCTGTCAACTGTGACTTTTACTCCACTACATTTCTTAAATACAATGTATACTTTTACTCCCATACATTTCCTCAAAGCATTTTCGTTACTTACTACAAAATTAAGTCGGAAGAACACAGACTGTAAGCGAGCATGTGCAAACAAGTGCTCGCACAACCGCGCTTGAGTTCATTTTCCGGGTTGTGTTCGTTGCTGGAGCGGCTGAGGAGAGTACGGCACGAGAGCGACCTCTAGAGGCCAAATAAAACTATCACTGAGGCCTCGTGGAGTTTGTTTTGACACACAGAACGGGACACTTCAGAAGTGGATTTAAAACAGACAACAAAGCGGTATGTTATACAGTACACTACAGTAAATGTTTTCATATCACTAAAGTAATGAGTTTGTTGACTAGACGCTGCATTAGTGGAGAACAGCAGTGTGTTTGCTGACGTTAGTAGTAACGTTACCTCAATCGGTTCAATGTGACAAAAACACCAACTGTTTAATGTCACGATTGTTACCCTCTATTTGCATTAGTTTATATCCATTTGTTCGGTTTTATGCATTCTTTATCCAGCAAAGATGCATATTTAAATTGTATCCTAATCCTGCAGTCGACAGAAACATAAATCAGAAATGTGTTCGATTTCAGTTTTTTTATCACATATTTCATCGAGTGTTCTAAAATAGAAGCCAATAACGAGTGAAAGTATACATATAATATGCTTTTGTGTGTAAATATGGCCATTTTTAAGCATGATTGATGTAAAATATAAAAACACCTATATTTGTGACATTAAAGGTTCATGAAAGCGTTGTTCATTGTTAATTTCAATATTTACATTTTAAAGTTGCCTCTTACATGAATTATAATGCACTTTGAATTACCATGAATGATCAATGTATAATTAATATATTAGTATTTTTTTACACTCAAAACTTACAATAAACATTTTGCCATTTTTTTAAAATTCAAAGCAAACGAAACAAGAAAGAGTTCAAACAATCTTGCAGCTCAAACTGCATATAGAACCACTTTTACTAATATTTCATGCTTCTTTTGTATTTTGCATTTACTTGTACTTTTACTTTCGATACTTTAGTATGTTTAATATAAAAAAAATACTTAAGTACAAAAAATATCACTTACTTTAAAACTTTTACTCAAGTAATATTCTAAACAGTGACTTCTACTTCTACCAAAGTCATTTTCTGGTAAGATATCTCTACTTTTACTCAAATATGGCTTTCAAGGGCTTTATACACCACTGGGTGAATAATACAATGACTGTTCACTTTTTGTTAAGCAGAAAACTAACAATTATTTTTCTATGTAAACATGGACTCACGCCGGCCGTCTTTCACAATGTCTCACAGGTTGCCAAGTTTTCCAAAACTAGCTCAATTGCAATTCAAAACTAGCCAAAAACCTGAAAATCAACATAAAAATATTCAATCACCTTAACACTTGTTCAGGACAAAGAGATATTTTCTTCATGAAACCAGTGAACACTTCATCTCCATGCTTTACCGAAGCCTTCTCATATTCCTCCAGAGTTTCCGCACCATTACAACTAAAATAGAACAGAAAATGACTTGTTATGTAAAGGAGACGTTCTTGTAGTGAAACATTCATCACACTTTTATTCATTTTTCATCATTTAGCAGACGCTTTTATCCAAAGCGACTCACAAGGGGAGCAATCAGGGGTCAGTTGTCTTGCTCAAGGACACTTTAGTCATGGTATTGAAGGTGGAGAGCGTGCTGTTCATTCACAATCCTCACTTTCAATTCCTGTCGGCGTGGGAATCGAACCAACAACCTTCAGGTTACAAGCCCGACTCCCTCACCACTAGATCACGACGACCCATTCAACCCGACTATTCAAAGATTCACGGAAAAGACAGTTGTAGACAGTGTTGAGGCATTACAAGTAACATGCATTATGTAACAAGATTACTTTTGACGTAACAAGTAAAGTAACACTTTTCACTTTAACAGGACATCCCACCCGGAAAAAACTAAATTCTGGGAGGTAGCGCACCCCCGCCAATAAAAAGAATATATTATAGCCTACTATATTATATCACAGCATTTTTATTCATATGTAATTATTATTACATTGGCATATTCATTAGCTTAAGCTGCGTCAGACGGGTTATTTCAATCAGCAGTATTTGTGCTGCGAAAGTGATATACAGAGCTTTACAACATAAGGGGGCAGTTTCATATTCACCGAACCCTTCTTATTAGGAAAAGCGGGGCGTCATCACGGATCATATGGGTCGGGTGTGTGTCTTGACCTCCGCTGAACCCCGATCGAACCGCGGTTAAGAACCACTGGGTTAGGGTCTTGATGAAATCGGAACGCACGTGTTCACAGGAGACGCGTTTAAACAGTAATGCGTCTTGACTGACCACTTGTGATCGGATCAGTGAAAACGCATCTGAATGCGTTTGTGCATTGAGATCTCGCTCTTGCTCGCACGACTTCCGGGACACTGTGAATAATCTGCGGCCATCAGGGAGCCGCTATTCCTCTAATGTGCAGGAAACTCTCGGGAACTCCCGGAGAGCTTTCATTCATTTGCTTAAACATTTTTTAAAAGATACCAAATTAAAATTCTCGCTCTTTTCCATTATGTTTATCACTTAAACATGTGTGCTCAAGAAAAACACTGACTCACTTTAAACTTTCAATAAATAATAAAAAAAAAAGTACAGTTGTTACAGTACAAAACATAACTCGTAATGTGAAGACATCGTTTTGTTTGGCATAGACAGCTTTATGGCTCAGGAAGTGGTCAGAAATAAAATATTCTAAATATGTATTTTTTAAAAACAAGTGAAGATGTAGGCTATAAGTAATGCTGTTGATGAAGCTAAGCACATTAACACAAAGAAGAACTTCCAAGGCCTGGAAGACAGCAAGCCTCAGCAAGGTGAGAAAAAGTATGTAATATTAATTTCCATAAAAAGTAATGTCACTGTGACGAGCAGGGCGGCGTCACCTGCGCGCTACACCGGTCTCGTGTCTCTCACGGAGGAGCTCCGGAAGCATAAAAGAGGAGCGACGAGAGTGAAGGACGAGAGAGGACCAGGCCTGGACTTTATGTTGTGTTTTAATTTGTTTGTGTGGGCGGCAGTCGCCGTGAGGAACTTTACTTTTGTTTTATTGTTTGTTTATTTATTTATTAAAACTATGTTGAATGTTCGCCGGTTCCCGCCTCCTTCTGCCCGTTCCTAAGAACTGTGTTACAGTAATTAGTTCGTTTTTTCAGGGAGTAGTGCAATAATGTAATGCACTGCTATGTAATGGGTAGTCGTGGCCTATAGATGAGGGAGTCGGGCTTGTAACCTGAAGGTTGTTGGTTCGATTCCCACACCGGCAGGAATTGAAGGTGGGGATTGTGAATGAACAGCACTCTCTCCACCTTCAATACCATGACTAAAGTGTCCTTGAGCGAGACACCTAACCTTGTAAGTCGCCAAATGAATAATGCATTAATTTTAAAAGTAACTTTTTCCCCAATACTGGTTGTGGGATCAATCCTCACCTTTGTGTCTCTCCGACAATCACTCCTTCCCTTTCCTCATACTCTCTAAGCAGTTCGTTTTCATGATCTGTATCGTGAAATCCATTCAAATCCGTTTCCTCCATAACGCTTATGTAGAATGACTGGAAAACAGGCGCATTGGTGGGTTGGAGGGCACTTTGCTGATTCGCACCTCCGTCAATGCACAGGTCCTGAAGCTTGCTGCTGACATCACTTCCTTCCCCACTACTGTCATTTGGCACTAGTACGTTGCTTTCAGCCACATTCGCTTGCTCTTCATCATCCATCCCCCAATCGTCAGCTTCATCACACCAGTCTGTTCTGGACATTGCAGAATCTGTGGTTTTGTTGACTTGTTTTCCTTTGATGTCGTCAGTCAAGCACTGAGAGCGCAGGGCGACCCAACTAGGTGTAAATAGAGGAGAATGTCTGAAAATAAAACGTTTCAAGGAGTAGTAGTAGCACCAAAACAAATCGGATATGAAAATGGCCTAATCTAAAATGACAAGAAGTTACCTTTCTGGCTTGCCACTGCAGTGTGGATTGGTACAGGCAAATACATTGATGATTCTGTGGTATGGAGATGCCGCTAGGGGGCAGTAGACTTGCACAACATGAGACAGGCCTCTCTGACACAGACGGCACATGGGACACTGGAGAGTGATGACTGGAAGCAGGTCCTGTAAAAATTCAAATTCAATAAATGAATATATATATATATATATATATATATATATATATATATATACAGTACTGTGCATATATTTATCAATTAACATATATGCTTAATTATTTTAAATGATAAAACGCCAAGTTATAAAGTCAGAATTGGGAGATATAAACTTGCAATTGTGAGTTTATATCTCATAATTCTGACTTTTCTCAATATTGTGAGTTTATATCTCATAATTCTGACTTTTCTCAATATCTCATAATTCTGACTTTTCTCAATATTGTGAGTTTATATCTCATAATTCTGACTTTTCTCAATATTGCGAGTTTATATCTCATAATTCTGACTTTATAACTCACAATTTCAACTTTATATCACGCAATTCTGAGGGAAAAGTCAGAATTGTGAGATAAAAACTCTCAATGACCTTTTTTGTGTTTGTTTCACACTTATTAGCATTCCAAAGTATTCTAAAGTATTTAGATGAAGTGACTAAACTTGAGTAATGTAACGAAATACGTTACAAATGACTTTTTAAAGCATGCATTTTGTCATCTGTAGTGAAATACATTTTAAAAGTGACCCAGCCCAGATGTTAAATATTTTATTAATTCTCTCTGAGAAATGCTATAAAAACTATAAAACATCTTATTTTACTCCATTTTACTTTTTGCCAGTCCATGTGCTCCTCTGAACATGATATCCTGTTATATCTTTCAAATCTATGAATATTTTTTTTCCAGGCATTATATCAAACAATTATAAAAACCATTAATTTCAAATTAATTCTTAATTATATGATACTGTACACTGTAACTATTGAGATAACTTCACATTCTGCAATTCTTTAATGTACTTAAATAAACTTTCATTCGTTTAAAAATATGTTTTGTTATATTTTTCAAGTCTATAAATATGAAATGTATTCTAAAGACTATTGATTACTTTAGCCTGTTGTTATATCCACAGAATTAAGCTTTGTATTTTGATGTAATTTGACATTGCATATAAATACTTTTTAAAGAATTTACAAACAATGAAACTTTAATTTATATTTATATATTAAGTATTTGCTTCTTAGCTTAAAAAGATTTAATCATTTGAATCGCTCATTCACTCCCGTTTATTATCCTACATATTGGAATACAACTGTGTCGAAGTCAACCGAACTAGAAGTTCAAAAGAACCGAGCCAGCCAGGAGTCGAACCTAGAATCTTCTGATCCGTAGTCAGACGCGTTATCCATTGCGCCACTGGCCCGCTATATAAGTTAATTGAACAAACGGTTTACCAGTGATCAGATTCAAATATACCATTAAACTTGTTAAAGTGTGTGAGAAATTTCATTATGTCGTTGTAAAACAAATTTCCAGCACCTCAACAGAAATCATTTGTAATAACCGATATTAATCTTACATGTGCGAGTTAGTAGCCCCAGAGTTAGCTAACTGGCTAGCGATAGCCTACTTTTAAGCACTGTTATAGAGCAACACATTTTAATTTTTACTTAAGCAAGAAAAGAAACCTGATTTAATTTCACTTAGGTGTCTATGATATGTTTATCTGTCGACGTGAGGAATTGTATTAATAAGATAATTACGTAGCTGCCAAGCATTCTTTAGCCTTTAGTTAGCATGATACAATCCTTTAGGTAGTATGTGTTCAAATTACGTTTCCTTTACCGGTCTATCTCCGATTTTGTTCGTGCAATAAGATGTGTTTATCTTCTTGTCAATAACTCCATCACATATTCCGACGAGAACTGTGTCTTGTGTCGATGTTGCCATGATTCTTGAGTAGAAGTCCTCAATCCATGTGCTTCTCTGAGCATGTGGAGATTTAAATTGACACTCGTTGCCTATAACCGAATCGTTTTTATATTAACAGCCTTAAAACGTGTTTTATCCAATCGATAATGGGTTATAGTTAATATTCAATCAGAAATGATCTGTTAAATATACAACTTTTTTTTTTTTTAGCAATAATGGTCTGTAAGATTGATTTAAATAATAAACGACATGATGATAACGAGTTGATTCCCCTAAATGAACTGCACGTATTGTTTTTACTACTTGTATATATGGATTTATGTCAATTAAATGTTAAATATGACTGTTGGTCTTTGTTAAGTTGAATATCATACAAATTATAATTTGTATATTTGAATAATGTGCCTCAACTGTAACTTTTTATCGGGCCAGTGGCGCAATGGATAACGCGTCTGACTACGGATCAGAAGATTCTAGGTTCGACTCCTGGCTGGCTCGGCTCTTTTGAACTCTTTGTCTTTTTGAACTAGTGAACTTTTGAACTTTTTCGGGCGCTAAAATAGTCAAGCATGGATGCTTGAAAACAATATACATTATATGTGCGAAAAATATACACATTAACTCAATATCCACTTATTCACTTAAAAATATACACTTATATGTTTTAAAATGTAAGTGTTCACAACTCAAGCGAACTGCTTCTTTGACTTCATACGTTTCGCTTCTCGTTATCTTCAAGAAAAAAGCATACAGGCCTACTAAACTCATTTTCTGACACTGACACTGCTGGATTATGCCGAAGAAAGAGGTAAAAGGTGACTTAAACCGAGCTGGCCGACGGGTTCAGCCCAACTTGAGCCGCTACACTGTAACAAGCATCATAAGGACACTTCGAAATGAGAATCGGTCGATACAGCCACTTTACACTGCGTTTTGCAGCACTGCCATAGTCTAATGAGAAACACAACTATACCATACATGTAAAAATACTGAAATTAGAAATAATACTTCACAGAATTGCTAGACGTCCAGATGCTGAGGGCAGAGGAACAATGTTCACTGCAGAACAAGAGACCCAATATGACCGTCACCCCCATCAACGCATAGCCCTTTCACAGGCAATGGAGGAGGCGTGTGGGGATATTGACCAGACATCATGCCAGGCCTGGATACATCATTCCAGAAGATATTTTCCCCGGTGTCGTGGACTAGAGGACATTGCATGTGATGTAGACGAAATTTTGTGGCCGGACCCAGAGAGACGACATGATGTAGACTGATTTTTATTTTATTTTTTCTCAGTGAAATGACTATTTTGTGTTTTGACTTGGTTTGATGTGTGTAAAGAAACACCAGTACTTGAAGTTTGGATCCCTGTATGTTTGCAGAACTATGACAAAAGTATGACCTCAAACTGACACAGCCTACCTTGTGTTTTTATTCATACCATCAGTGTGTAGTTGGTGCATTGTGTGCTTATTAATGTTAACAGTTTGATACGAAAATACCATTTTTACGAAGGTTTGAAGAGTTAAGCAAGTTTTATTAGCTTTTGCAAGAGAACTACAATGTTTTGCTGAATTGGTGAAGGGTTTTCTTATTTGTGTGCACAGTTTTGCAAAAATAGCCAATCGTTGCAAAAAAATGGCTTAAGCCATCAGAAAAAACTAAGCGAATTAAAGAATGCAAGTCTACTGCCCTCTCGCGGCGTCTCCTCGCATTAGATTCAAATCAGAAAGTTAAAAATGTCTGTAAAAATGAATGTGTTTAATAGAAGAAGCTCCTCTGTTGAAATGAGCTGCACTATTGGCGCCTGAATAACGTGAGTAAAACATATTAATATGGGAAACTGAATGTAAAACATAAGATATTTCCTTTGAATGAGTTCATCTAAATACGTCGGATAGTTGCAAGTTCACGCCGCGAGAGGGCAGTGCTGTCTAGTGTTTTGCACAACTTTCCATTTTGTACAAGTTTGTAAATATAATTTATATCTTTTACTGGTGAATTTGAACTGTCACATACTATGCATGCCATGTTCTGTTGGATTTCTGCGGTCACTCGTTATGGAGCGGGTCAAACTGACCCCTCAAAAATCACACTATGAAAAACAAGAAAGATTCAGGTACAAACTGTCAGCTTTTAATATCAACATTTGACAAATATTCCAAAAAATACATATCTGAAGATATGATGTCATGAAAATGTTTTTTTTAAAACGGATTTGTTTTGACAAAATTTGAAAAAAAAATACATTTTTTTACTTTTTTTTTTCTTAGAACATCATTAGTGAACAATTAAATGTCGCTGTATGATGAAAATATGTATAAGTCCAGTTTCTTCTGACATGAAGATCAAGTGTGTGTTTTCTGGATCTGAGCTTCACACACACGCTGCTGTTCAAACGTGTTTCTGTACTGAAATAAGTGTGGAAAAGCTCATTTTTAAGGTAGTAAAAAAATAAAATAACAAAATATAACCAAGAAATGTCATTATTTTGGGTCAGTTGCTTTAGAGCGTTAAAATATGACCCGGCGAACGTCACGAACGTAACAGTCATTTAGTTTGTAAATGTCAAAAAACACCAGCATGTTGAAACTTTGCATGATGAGAAATGAGAAAAAGTCAAGAAAAAAACAGTATTTCCAACAACTAGAAAATCTAAACGGGTCAAACTGACCCGGAACACAACACGAGGGCAAAACTTTTGGAATAACCCGTTTCAAAACAGCGCAAACGAACTCGAGAATCAAAGTTCAAAAGAACCGAGCCAGCCAGGAGTCGAACCTAGAATCTTCTGATCCGTAGTCAGACGCGTTATCCATTGCGCCACTGGCCCGATACGAGCGTTCAAATGACTCACATAATTCCCAGCAAACTATTTTATTTTAACTCTGCAAAGCAGAGCTGCCAAAGTGGCTGAAAAACTCAAATAAAATGTATAATATCAGTTAAGGGAAAAAAGCTTTTGGCTTATCTCCTGTGGCCACAAGAGGGCATAGCGAGCGAAATATTAATGCACCGCATTAAATGTTAATTCTAAGCAAGGAGTGCATGAAGTTACGTTCTTACAAATATAATTTAGTAAACTGCATAAACAATTCTGAGCATAACATCATGTTTAATAGAAAGATCTTCCCGGCATTGAGCTGCAAGGTATTCAATTGTGCAAAAGTTGAAAACTATGTTCGTCGTTCATGTACCTGTAACGACGGCGAGTGGAGCTAAGTTCATCATTATTAAGTTTTAAAGCAACTAACTCCTTCTGACATAGTTCTGTTTGCAGGTTAAAACAAACATCCATATATCTTGAAGGTAGGTCCGTGTAAGGCAGTTATAATCCTCATCTCCTCGTCAGTGTGAATAGGCACTAGGGTAAAGGGAGCCTCTGCAAAGTTTGATGTGTTGCCAGATTGAAAGAAAACACTCCAATAAATACTCGCTTACCTGCAATGATCTCCTTCACTGTCTGCCAGCGTTTCTCAACCTTTTTGACTCTTGGGACCCTTTACATTTACATTTACATTTACATTTAGTCATTTAGCAGACGCTTTTATCCAAAGCGACTTACAAGTGAGGAAAACAAACAAGCGATTCTTCATGAATTGGCAAATAACACAGGAAGTGCTCACAATACAAGTTCCATACATTGCTCAGTACCATAAGCTAGAGTAGGAAGGGAAAAGGGAAGGAAAGGGTATTTTTTTTTTTTTTTTTTTTTTTTTCCTTTACTTATAGTTAAAGTCACCATGAAATCAAAACCAAAAAATCTGATCTTTTTTAATGGAATTTTGTAGTATTTATCATAAAGTATATACAGGGCTGGCTGGGTTACTTTTAAAATACACTGTACAACAGTTCACTAACATACGAGAAAAATCCACCAAATCATCATATGATAATGAGTATATATATTATGATATAAACCTGTATCATTTTGCTTCAAAATATCTTGACAAAGACGTTCTGATTAATAAAACATTACACTTACACTGTTAAAAATGACCTGTAAATTTTACAGTATAATACTGGCAGGAGGGTTGCCAGCCAGTTACTGTAATTTTTACAGTACCATTACTATAATTTAATTTGCTTTGATTAACAATTTTTTTTTATATTTGCTGTGTTGTTTTTAATTAAATAAGTCACTTACCACAGTTGTAGACCACTCCAAAATCTCAACCGTTGAAAATGCCTCTTTATGCTTGAAATTTACAGTAAAATCCTGTAATTTTGAGTCAAACCGCCACGGCCCCCAGAATGCATTGCAGTTTACAGCAACATGCTGTATTATTAAGAATACAGCCATCTGCTGTAAAATATTGCTGTCATTTTTTTTTTGTAATTTTTCGTTTGCGACATTGTAGCAACGTTGAATTGTAAGACACTGAAGGGCTGCAGCAACATTGTTGCACGACATTCAGCAACTGCAAGACGACGTTCCGACCACATTTATTTTTATGCCAGATTATAAATATCATATGACCTTTTCTGCGTCTTATTTTTTCATGTATTTATTTTTTTTGTGGTCAATCTCTTAATAATCATACACAAGATGAACATGTAACGCTTTTTTAAATACTGTTAATCATTAATTGTTATTTTTAATATAAAACCAGCTATGAAACTTTAAAGAGGAAAAATTCCACACAAGTTCATATAATCCAACTTGATTAAAACTATTTATTACACTACCAAAACATACATTTGAAGGGAAAAAAAAAACGTTAATGTAGAGTATATTAATTATATTAAGCTCAAATATAATAGACTTACTTAACTTAGCATTAACTTACACCAAACCCGATCGCAAACGACTTGGTATGTGAATGATCAGATATTCTGTCCAGTTTATTAACAGAACAAATAAATCTCACATTAGACATGAAAATTGTCGGTTTTGTTTGGATATTTACATTTCTTATTTATCTAAAAGAGAAATCATAAGCAATACTCGCGTATCCGGGCTTGAAGAAGAGTAACGGCCCAACGGTCTGTTCAAATTTAAAATGCGCTTCGGAACAGTGACGAGTATGTTGTACAATGGTTGTCCAGACAGCCTAAGCACAACCTTCAGCAATGGTCCTGAACCGTGGTTGAACGGCAACATTGTGACAACACAGTAACAACCTTAACGACACAATGTAGAACCAACAACCTTTTAGCCATGTTGTTACAACGTTCTGTGTTTGTTGGGGAACGAATGTAGGGAATGCAGTCAGAATTCGGACAGCACTACAAAATTGCCGATATAGTGCACTATATAGTGGATAGGGAGCGGTTTCGGACACAGTTTAAGTTCACCAGCGTAAATCGACTAACTCCCCTGACAGCTTTGTTGGATAAAATGGTGGATTCTGAGGTATGATAGGTCAGATCGCCCGTCAATCAAACTGTTTGCCAAGGGTAAATTCCTAATGGACAAAATTTTACATTTTTCATCATTTAGCAGACGCTTTTATCCAAAGCGACTTACAAGGGGAGCAATCAGGGGTTAGGTGTGAAGGGGTGGATTCTGGGATCCACTGCCGCTTCAACATATATATATATATTTTGAGTGATTTATCATAAAAATTATCTTTCTGAATATGTTATTATTTAGAATGAGTAACTTCAACTTACGTTAAAGCCTTTCATTTCATTTTCATTTTCAAACACTAGAAAATAATGTTGAATATTGTCTGTACCTCTGACTGAGAGAAAAGTACAACTTATCAGAATGTTTTGGTAAAGTTTCCTGTGCAGAGCAGAGCTCAGATCAACTTCAGCCTTGAAGAAGCTGTGAATCACGTGTATCTATGTATGTGCGCTCAGTGTTCTGGACAGGTCTGTTATGGGTACTGGTGGACTGTTGTCATCTGGACTGGAGACCTGAAGGCGCCTATAGGCCTGACCTAGAGGGACATTCTGTCCCTAAGTTCAGGGTCCGATCGTCAGCATCGTGATGGAAGAAGATATGATTCTGACTATCTGTCCATGTGTGGAAAATGACCAGTTTTGTCTAGTTTTCTAAACCAATCAGAATCTTAGTAATGACGTAGTTAGTGGACTCTGTTAGAGTATAATTGTTCTGGAAATGTGAATGTAGAGGGAGAGGAGGAGACAGAGAGCGGCCTACGAACTCCTTGTGAGACTTGAAGCTGCTTCTGCTGATGAAACTGCAAATTATTCTTCAGTAAATTTTCTTCCATTTATTTTTTTAAACTCTGACTCTGGGTCTTCATTTATCATATCTGGTCTTTTGGGTCTTTAACTGTAAAATCCCCTACAGGTGTCTCGCTCAAGAACACTTTAGTCATGGTATTGAAGGTGGAGAGAGTGCTGTTCATTCACAATCCCCACCTTCAATTCCTGCCGGCGTGGGAATCGAACCAACAACCTTCAGGTTACAAGCCCAACTCCCTCACCATTAGGCCACGACTACAAAATCAAGTCTTCCCTCAGGCAATCTGGCAACCACAGTCGTCTAATAGCAAAGTTCAGAGTTTGGCCAGATCATGTAGTTGTGCAACTAACAGTGCAGAGCTCTTTGAACGCTCATTCTGCCGCGGGACTGTGGACGGACGGCGATGAGGGAGTCTGTGGCGCTTTGGCTCTGCGTGCTGGTCGCTCTGACTGTTCAAAACACAGTGAAAACAGAGGATGGTAAGTCCCATTACTGTGTAATTATGGGTGCATTCACTTGCACAACAGTAGGCCTACGCTTACTGTCAAAAACAGCTTCGTTGTCAAAGGAAATAAAAGAGAAATGAAAAGGGGCATTTACTCAAGCTTTGCAACAGTCGTGTTTTAATGCGTTTTGACGTCAATAAAAGCATGCATGCGCACACTGACGAATAAATGCATATAAATACAATACAAATGATATGTATTTTTTTAATTAAGCATGTGAATTGTCAACTAAATTTAAATATTCAAAGCCTTCTTTGAAATTTTCAGGACAACCAACTGTTACTTTTATGTATTTCTATGCTTATTTAACTGAAAATGAATAGCAAATCATAAGCTGTGTCCGAAACCACTCCCTATCCACTATATAGTGCACTATATCAGCCGTTTTGTAGTGCTGTCCGAATTCTGACTGCATTCCCTACATTCGTTCACAACTTTTACCCACAATCCTCTCTGATTTTGAGCGTACGTTCGGCGTACACTCGTTAAAGCGCCGTCACCCACAATCCTCTCTGATTTTGAGCGTACGTTCGACGTACACTCGTTAAAGCGCCGTTACCCACAATCCTCTCTGATTTTGAGCGTGCGTTCGACGTACACTCGTTAAAGCGCCGTCACCCACAATCCTCTCTGATTTTGAGCGTACGTTCGACGTACACTCGTTAAAGCGCCGTCACCCACAATCCTCTCTGATTTTGAGCGTACGTTCGGCGTACACTCGTTAAAGCGCCGTTACCCACAATCCTCTCTGATTTTGAGCGTACGTTCGACGTACACTCGTTAAAGCGCCGTTACCCACAATCCTCTCTGATTTTGAGCGTTCGAACGTACACTCGTTAAAGCGCCGTCACCCACAATCCTCTCTGATTTTGAGCGTACACTCGTTAAAGCGCCGTTACCCACAATCCTCTCTGATTTTGAGCGTACGTTCGACGTACACTCGTTAAAGCGCCGTTACCCACAATCCTCTCTGATTTTGAGCGTACGTTCGACGTACACTCGTTTAAAGCGCCGTCACCCACAATCCTCTCTGATTTTGAGCGTACGTTCGGCGTACACTCGTTAAAGCGCCATTACCCACAATCCTCTCTGATTTTGAGCGTACACTCGTTAAAGCGCCGTCACCCACAATCCTCTCTGATTTTGAGCGTACACTCGTTAAAGCGCCGTCACCCACAATCCTCTCTGATTTTGAGCATACGTTCGACGTACACTCGTTAAAGCGCCGTTACCCACAATCCTCTCTGATTTTGAGCGTACGTTCGACGTACACTCGTTAAAGCGCCGTTACCCACAATCCTCTCTGATTTTGAGCGTACGTTCGAGCGTACACTCGTTAAAGCGCCGTCACCCACAATCCTCTCTGATTTTGAGCGTACGTTCGACGTACACTCGTTAAAGCGCCGTTACCCACAATCCTCTCTGATTTTGAGCGTACGTTCGACGTACACTCGTTAAAGCGCCGTTACCCACAATCCTCTCTGATTTTGAGCGTACGTTCGACGTACACTCGTTAAAGCGCCGTTACCCAAAATCCAACGCGAAAAGACGATCGAGCGCGAAAGAAAAATACGACGGACGGCAATACGGGAAGCGGCAACTTCTACAAACGTAAGTGTCATTTTTTATTAATTAGAACTTCTTTGTAAAGATATTTTGAAAGCGAAATGATACAGGCTTATATCATAATATACATACTCATTATCATATGATCATTTGGTGGATTTTTCTCATATGTTAGTGAACTGTTGTACAGTGTATTTATTTACTATTATATTTTTTATAAACAAATGTGACAGTGTCGTGTTTTTATTCTGACTTTATAACTTGCAATTGTGAGTTTAAATCTCGCAATTCTGAGAAAAAGAAGTCAGAATTGTGAAATTCAAACTCACAATTGTGAGGGAAAAAACAAATAGTGAGAAAAAGTCACAGTGTCGAGTGAATTATAAAATGACTCTCAAAACATGAAAACAGTGAAAACATGAAACTGAACTCGTCTTTTTCAGACGGTCAGAGTCAGAGAATCACCAATCGCTGTTTAAATGACATTAAAACTCAAAGTAATCACTTTGGTAATCTAAAACACTTTTCAGATGGAACTGTAATCTGATTACCACACATTTAAAATGAAATACAGTGACTCAAATTTTGTATTTTAAATACGGAACTAAGTTACTTGTATTTCGTTACTCCCAGACCCTCAATATATATCTGTTCATATCATTATCTTCTACAAAATGTAAAGAGAAATGGTTCAAGAACAGCATGCAGTTTGCTTCGGAAAGACCTTTTTAGGCGTTTTAGACTCATTTTACAACAATGCTGAAGGGTTAAATCATTTTTTTAATGAACTACACAGGACCTGTCCTGCAAACCAAATCTGGGGCCCTGATCGGATCCCGCCTGAAAGCGAAGGGAAAGGACACGGTTATCCATTCCTACCTGGGCATTCCATTTGCCAAACCACCAGTGGGTTCTTTGAGATTTGCTCCACCCCAACCTGCAGAGAAATGGGACGGAGTGAGAGATGCTACAAAACAGCCGCTCATGTGAGAATAAAACGAAGCTAATCCACCTTGTGCCCTATTTTACATTGTTCTTTTACATTTCACTCTGTGTCTGTCTCAGGTGTCTGCAGGAGAAGCAGGTACTTGAAGACTTGCTGGCCAATATGTCGATGTCCACAGAGGTTCCTGATTCAGCTGAGGACTGTCTTTACCTCAACGTCTACACACCTTCTAAACCTGGAGCAAATGACAAGTTGCCTGTAAGTGTGAATGATTTGGTTTGCTTTTTCATGCATGTATGTTCTTGTATTGTAATATTGTTGTTTTTTTAATGCTGCAACAGGTCATGGTGTGGATTCATGGTGGAGGTTTTTCGATGGCCTCTGCATCCATATTTGACGGACATGTTTTGGCTGCCTATCAGGATGTGGTTGTGGTCCTGATTCAATACAGGCTTGGCCTACTTGGATTTTTCAGGTGAAAACCAATTGTAAAATCCAACATAATTTCAGTTCAATCTAAAACGTTCTAGCAACTTGTTAAAACATCTTAGAAATGTGTTAACAACCTGTAACTGCATCATAGAAAATGAACATGCTAGAGCATATATGAAACTTCAATGAATGCAAAGACTTTATACATAGAAAGACATGCACTCGGATGAATTGTGAATGGGAGAATGTGCAATGTGGTGGAATAAATTCTAAATAAAAGAGCCAATCAGTGTTTTGAGACGTTCACGCATACATCGACGTTTATCTACAAACTTTCCATCACTACCGTCTAGTTCTAAATAATTTCACTGCCAATATATTGAATCAGTTTTTCTCATTTTTCCTGTCCATGTGTTCGAGTAACTTTAAAAAAATGACACATTGGACATTATTAAGATTCAGGATTGGTTTGAATTCCGCAGGCCATGTGTCTTGGGACTTCAGACTTGCATGTAATCTGTTTGAACGGCCATAAACTCCTACTAGTTCATGATGCTTTGATTAGAGTAAATGACTCTGCGCAATTTAGGTCTAAAGTCTCTGATCGAGATGTATGATGATATTCTGCCCTTTAGCACGGGAGATGAACACGCACCAGGAAACTTTGGTCTTCTGGACCAGGTGGCTGCACTTCGATGGGTCCAGGAGAACATCCACAGCTTTGGGGGCGACCCTGAATTGGTGACCATCTTTGGAGAGTCTGCTGGAGGAGTCAGTGTCTCTTTACATGTAAGGATTTATAATTTAAAAAAGTAATAAGTTCTGTTTTCAAAGAAGCCAGTATTAGTTGTAATCGAATGACACCTAAAATTCATAAAAATCGACTTTTATCAAATCAAATGACACTAAAATTTGGGGGAAAAAATGCTTTTTGCACACTGGGGCAATTATCGCGTGCAATTATCAAAAAATGATGAATAAATGATTATAACAACAACAAAAAAAAATGCTTCGGTTTGTTTTTTTGGTTTGATGCGCCGCTTTAAAAACTGGCCGACCAATGAGATCTGTGCTTTTGTTCACGTGCCTGGAGCTTCTGAAGTTACATTAAAACACGACTCTGTGGCGCTCAAGCACAAAATGTTCTTGCCAAGCACACATTGATAATAAGAGCACAAAGAACACCCCTACAAACTATGGATACTCTGCCAGTTCTTGGCCACACCAATCGATGTGTGTTATATACCATTTTATTTCTATTTTTTTTTTGTATTTTCATATTTCATATTGAAGAAATCTAGTTGAGAATGTCTTTCATCAATATGTGTATTTGCACTACCGTTCACTTGCACTATTGTCATTGGGACTTAGAATTTAAGTTTAAGTCTTTGGTTCTTTTAATTGTGATGATTTTGGCTGACATTTAACAAAAAACCCATCTTAAATTAGAATATGGTGACCTGCAAATCAGCTAATCAACTCAAAACACCTGCAAAGGTTTCCTGAGCCTTCAATATGGTCTCTCAGTTTGGTTCACTTGGCTACACAATCATGGTGAAGACTGCTGATCTGACAGCTGTCCAGAAGACAATGATTGACACCCTTCATAAGGAGGGTTAGCCACAGACATTCATTGCCAAAGAAGCTGGCTGGTCACAGAGTGCTGTATCCAAGCATGTGAACAGTAAGTTTAGTGGAAGGAAAAAGTGTGGAAGAAAAAGATGCACAGCCACAGCCTTACGAGGATTGTCAAGCAAAATCAAATCAAGAATTTGGGTGAACGTCACAAGGAATGGACGGGCAGGGGTCAAGGCATCAAGAGCTACCACACATAGACGTGTGAAGGAATTTGGCCACAGTTGTCGTATTCGTCTCAAGCCGCTCCTGAACCACAGTCAACATCAGAGTCGTCTTACCTGGGATAAGGCTCACCGTGTGCTCTGATTAGTTGGCTGGACCACTGTGTTGTGATTGGTCCACCGCTTTGAGCGTGTTTGTTAAATGTCACACACCATAACCGCGAGTTCCCTTTCGAATGAGCTCAAAGTTGCGTCAGTTGCTGATGCTACGGAGGCGGGTCCCATGGAACCTCTATGTCTGAAGCACATTAGAATTCAGATTAGGAGTGCCCGGCATTACAAACGGATGCCGTCATCAGCTTTTTTGTCTTCAGGAAGCCGCTTTGTTTGAATGCGTGTGTGAAGATAAGAGGTGGATGTGCTCATTGCGATGCATTTGCGGTAAGAAGCTCTGTTCATGTTTGATTTCTCTCTTGAGGGATAGAATCTAGCGTTTGCATAGAGCGCATTCGGCTCAATAGGGCGTTGGAGGCGATGCATTTTCGATTGATCATGGGGAAGAGTCTTGACAGGAGTGTTTCCCTTTTTGGGCTCAGTTGCCCTCATGTTGGTTCAGGAAGCCACTCTGTGGTCACTTGGAGCATTTTAATGTGGCGTCTAGTTTGAGGAATTGGACACAGTTAATGATAGAAGTTTTAAAAGAGCATGTCGCAACATCTTAGAAAATGACAGCGTTTTAGAAATGGCGATCCAGCATTTTCTAGTACCAACTTTGACCAGACATTTAGATTTGCCGGCTATGTTGAGTGTTAGTGAATTTGCATTTTCAATAAGGCAGTTGTAAATGTGAACTGATGGATTGACTAGAAGCTAATGGTAATGCATTTTAAAAATCTAATAAATTAAGACACTATGATGAATAAGTTATGAAATGAATATAATTGGTTGATAATTGTTTAAGTGAATATAATAAAGGATAGTTTTAATTTCATCTGTTTTCCTAAAAACAGTTTAAAAGGCTGAAATGTGAAGTTTATCATTTTTATAAAACTTTTTGTGTTTGTGAAAAGCTGTATCAGAACTGTAAATCATGTTTTTACGGTCATTTTACATTTTAAGATTTTACCATATCACTTATTGGTCAGTCCCATTTTTTTTTTTTGTATTTGGCTTTACATAAACATTTGAACTTAAACTTAAATTTTTGTTTCAGGTTTTTAAGTTTTTCATCTGTAATATTTTATATTTCAGATTAATTTTTACTTTTCACTTTGTCTTCGTTAATAACAATAGTGCAGTAATAACGTTACTTTTTTCATTGTACACTATTAAATCTTAATCGTCATTTCTCAAAAATAAATGTAGAAATTTAGAAATATATATGTGTGGTAAAAGGTATTTTATGTAAGTATTATATATCCATTTCATGAATAAATATATTTGCCTGTTTTATTTGATTTGGCAGAAAAGTTATTCCAAATATGGGGAATATTTTACAAGCCGTGTCACATAAACAATAATAAAAGATTATGCCAAACAACTTTTATTATTATTTTTTTTCATTTTAGTCATAAAAAGTAGATTTTAATTATAAATAATAATAAAAAAAGTATTCAAGTATTTTTGATACAAAAGAGTATCATGACATTTAACCAAAATATTTCTAAAAAAAAAAAAAAATCATAGGTTCTTTCACCATTATCTGCAAACCTCTTCCATCACGCTATCGCAGAGAGCGGAACGGCAGCGATGGATGCTCTCGTGAATCTCAACCCTCTGGCGTTAGCGCAGGTCAGTCATTCCCCTTCAAATTCATTTAGCACTTTCTGAAGTAAAAATGAAATAAATTGATTGATTGTTTCTCTCTAGGCTGTAGGAAATGTATCTGGCTGTGATATTTCCAGCACAAAGCATATTGTTGACTGTGTGATGCAGCTGACCGAAGAAGACATCTTGACCATTTCCAAGGTCTGTCTGTCCAAACACTGGATTTTTTCATTGCATCTTTGTGAAGATATGCCAACAGTCCACTGGTGTGCTAAACGCTGTGTTTTCATACGTTTGTCTTTTGAAACAGGAGCATCCAATGCTTCGTTTTGGAGTGACAGTGGATGGCCAGTTCCTTCCAAAACCTGCAGCGGAGCTTCTTCAATCCCACCAGTTTAACAAAGTGCCTCTGATTACGGGAATCACTAACGATGAGTGTGGATACATGCTGCCAAATGTAAAGACAGACTGGTTGAGATTTGTTTTTCCAAAAGTTAGAATTTCACTCATTTTTTTTTACAGCATATTCATATTTAGGAACTGTTTTTCCATAGTTCTTTTCAGCTCCAGGATGGACAGATGGGATGGACACGGAGCAGATTGTGCCGTTTTTGACATTGTTTAATCAAGCTGTAAGAGAGATTTATTTTCATCGCATGCAAACACACACACACACACACTGCTGTGAGTCTGAAAAATATCAGAGCTGCTGCTGCATAAATCCTGTAGCAGATCTCGGCAGGTGGAGCTGGGGAAGGTGGAGGGTTTTTCTGATATTGTGCTGCAGGACTAGCCTATGATTTGTAATTAAAAAAAAATCTTTTTATTTTAACATGTTTCTGGTCCATTTTTATTCCCTCTAGCTTCAAGATCAGTCAGTTCTTGAGCTTGTTTTAAACGAGTATCTGGGCACATCCGCTGACAGGATCCAAATCCGAGATGGTTTCCGAGAGATGTTAGGAGACTTTATGTTCAACATCCCAGCGCGCAAAGTAGCAAATTCCCACAGAGGTGAGAGTTTGATCAATGTGTTGTTGAATTGTTAAAGTGATGCACATGGATAACTATCAATGTGTCTATTTCCAGATGCTGGTGCACCAGTGTACATGTATGAATTCCAGCATGCTCCCAGTATTTTTCAAAAGAAAAGACCCAGTTTTGTTGGAAGTGACCATGGAGATGAACTTGTATTTGTTCATGGTTTTTGCTTTGCAGATGGACATATAAAGTTGGAAGGTAAAACCCAAATAATGTTAGAACATGTAATGATACATTTTAGAAGTATGGTCACAAACTTTCGCAAAATTCCGAAGAAAAGCGTATATGTATCGTCAGCGCTGTAGTGATGTATGAAGTACAGCTCACGGAGAAATCACTTTCAGACCAAGCCGCTTTCCGTCGGTCAACACAGTGAATTTGTTTTAACACATTGTGAAATCTGCATTTTTTTTTTTGCAAATTGTGAAAATTGAATGAAAAAATATTAAATGTGACCATACCTTGGAATATCAATCTTTTGTCTCATTGATATCTTTAACCGCAACAGTTGTCAAAGTAAAAAAAATCAGTACAGTGTCTCTCTTAGAGTTTCTATTTGATGTCTTTCTTCCCGTTTTAATTCAGATGAACTGTCAGAAGAAGAAGCTGAGCTTTGTAGGACCGTCATGGCTTACTGGGGGAACTTTGCTCGCACTGGGTAAGTGATGCATTAGTCTGGTTATTTTTTGGAGTGAATGTCAGGATGGTATATGGATATCGTGAATAAAAAAGTTAGTTAAAATGTCATAAATATTTGAAACCAATCAAATGTCTGCCAGATCAAATCTTGTGCTGCAGAAGCAATTAAACAGGGTTGTAAAAAAAGTCATGTGACGCTGCTCCCAAAAAAACATGAAATTTATGAATTAATACTGTATGGGAACATTTGTTTAGCAGTAGTTATTATATTAGTCAATGAGAACTGAGCGTAAATAAATTTTTACTACATTTATTAACCTTTGCTATTGTTAGATAATAAAATACAGTTCATCATTGTTTGTTCATGTTCATTAACTAACGTTAACATACAATTTTGGTTTAAAAATTAACTACTAACGCATTTTTTTTAATCTTACATGTTAACTAGTAACTAATGTTAACAAATGGAATGTTTTTCTTAGCGGTAACACTTACTATAAGGTTCGTTACTTAACCCTTGTGCATCGTTCAGATTCACCACCCTTTCATTATGATTTTAACTGCTTTAAAAATGTATCAGATAAATATTTTTTTCAAAATATTTTGCTTAAATCTATTAATCAACCTCAGTCCTGATCAAAACGACTACATTAAAAAAAAAAAAAAAATCAATCGTTGAAATCTGATGCTGCACAAAAACTAACGACGCATCAAAGCCAATGTTGTTTCTTATCTTTGACACGTTTTTTTCCAAAATCACTGACATCATTTATGAATTTGGCAATTAAAGAGTTAAAATCCTGAATTTTTTTTTAAAAAATGTAGTAGTTTTGACTCTACTCGGGACGAGGGAGTCCCACTCGTAACGCATACAAATTTTCTAGATTTTGGCACATGCATTTTAAACTATATATTTTTTTTTTTAAAAATTCAGGTCTCCGAATGGTCCAGACCTCACATCGTGGCCTGAGTTTGGAGCTGAGGCTGAGTATCTCAGCATCGGACTGGAACAGAAACCTGGAAAGGACCTGAAGGGAAAACACTTTAGTTTCATGACCCAAACCCTTCCACGATTAATAAATGAGCGAAAAGAAGGCAAGTAAAAGTAGTCAAAACTGGCTAAGCCTCACTGCATACAATTAAGAATTGTTACGCGTGTGTTTTTGACAGGTCCCGTAGTCCATACCAAATTAGGATACCTAAAAGGTTCCTTTATGACTGCGAAGGGCAAGGAAACTGTCGTCAGTAGCTATCTAGGTGTCCCATTTGCCAAGCCACCCGTGGGCCCCTTGAGACTGGCTCCGCCACTTCCTGCAGAACCATGGCAAGGAGCGAGAGACGCAACCAAACAGCCACCCATGTGAGAACAGAGCAAAACCACTGAAATGAAATTGTCGTGTTCATTTGGAAACAATGACGCTTTGTGTTCCTTCATCCCAGGTGTTTACAGCCGAAGGAGGTGTTGGTGGACCTGTTAGCTGATATGTTTTTGAGTTTGGAGATTCCTGAAGTATCAGAGGACTGTCTTTACCTCAACATTTACACTCCTTCTAAACCTGGAGACGACGCCAAGTTACCTGTTAGTGTTTGGTCTGAATTTCATTGCTCTACGTATGCATAAAGAAGTTTGGTTGTTAATGTTCTTTCTTTAATACATGATGCTGCAACAGGTCATGGTGTGGATTCATGGTGGAGGTTTTTCGATGGCCTCTGCATCCATATTTGACGGACATGTTTTGGCTGCCTATCAGGATGTGGTTGTGGTCCTGATTCAATACAGGCTTGGCCTACTTGGATTTTTCAGGTAAAGACATCTACGGTTTCACAACATTCTAAGTTATTTCGGTCTTTCCATTTAAAAAAAAAAAAAAAGAGTGGTGAGGGAGTCGGGCTTGTAACCTGAAGGTTGTTGGTTCGATTCCCACGCCGGCAGGAATTGAAAGTGGGGATTGTGAATGAACAGCACTCTCTCCACCTTCAATACCATGACTAAAGTGTCCTTGAGCAAGGCACAAAACTCCTTGTAACCTGAAGGTTGTTGGTTCGATTCCCATGCCGGCAGGAATTGAAAGTGGGGATTGTGAATGAACAGCACTCTCTCCACCTTCAATACCATGACTAAAGTGTCCTTGAGCAAGGCACGAAACTCCTTGTAACCTGAAGGTTGTTGGTTCGATTCCCACGCCGACAGGAATTGAAAGTGGGGATTGTGAATGAACTGCACTCTCTCCACATTCAATACCATGACTAAAGTGTCCTTGAGCAAGGCACGAAACTCCTTGTAACCTGAAGGTTGTTGGTTCGATTCCCATGCCAGCAGGAATTGAAGGTGGGGATTGTGAATGAACTGCACTCTCTCCACCTTCAATACCATGACTAAAGTGTCCTTGAGCAAGGCATGAAACTCCTTGTAACCTGAAGGTTGTTGGTTCGATTCCCACGCCGGCAGGAATTGAAGGTGGGGATTGTGAATGAAAAGCACTCTCTCCACCTTCAATACCATGACTAAAGTGTCCTTGAGCAAGACACGAAACTCCTTGTAACCTGAAGGTTGTTGGTTCGATTCCCACGCCGACAGGAATTGAAAGTGGGGATTGTGAATGAACTGCACTCTCTCCACATTCAATACCATGACTAAAGTGTCCTTGAGCAAGGCACGAAACTCCTTGTAACCTGAAGGTTGTTGGTTCGATTCCCATGCCAGCAGGAATTGAAGGTGGGGATTGTGAATGAACTGCACTCTCTCCACCTTCAATACCATGACTAAAGTGTCCTTGAGCAAGGCATGAAACTCCTTGTAACCTGAAGGTTGTTGGTTCGATTCCCACACCGGCAGGAATTGAAGGTGGGGATTGTGAATGAACAGCACTCTCTCCACCTTCAATACCATGACTAAAGTGTCCTTGTGTTTTCACATCCGTAAGAACTTCGTTCATATTCAGAACACAAATGAAGATATTTTTGATCAAATCCGAGAGGTTTTTTTTTTTTTATCCCCATAGAAAGCAATGTAGTTACTACATTTTACACAAGACATTATTAAATATAGTCTACGTGACTACAGTGGTTCAACTTTAATGTTATGCAGTGACAAGAAAACATTTTGTGTGTAAACACAAAAATAATGGCTTTTTAAAATTATTTATTCAATTATTGGCCGGCTCCTGCGTCAGCATCACACGCATGAGGCACGTTACTCACGTGAACAGCGTTGGCCAATACTGAGTTTGCATTTTGACGTGGAACACGGAAGCCTGCGCTGTCTATACAACATAAACAGCGGAGAGGAGAGACGAAATTGTTGAAGTCATTATTTTTGTTTTGTTTACGCACAAAAAGTATTCTTGTTGCTTCATAAAATTAAGGTTGAACCACTGTAGTCTCGTTGACTATTTTAATAATGCCTTTTCTATGGACATGAGGGTGAGTAATTAATGACAGAAATTTCATTTTTGAGTGAACTAACCCTTTAAGTCTTCTTTTAAACAGCCATAAGGTATCATGGTGATTGCAGACATCTTCTTATCTGCTTTGAGCATTTTTATCGCAATACTTAGAAAATAAAATGTGAATCAACTTAAACAATATTGTATTGTTTTAAATGTAAAAGAGTTTCCAGTGAGCTTAAAGGGACGGTTCACCCAAAAATAAAAATAGTCATCATTTACTAATCCTCACGTTCATTCAAACCTGTATGAGTTTCTTTCTTCTTTTGAACGCAAAATAAGATACTTTTTAAAGACTGTTGATAATCAAATAGTCATAATAGGAAAAAAAAAAAAAAAACCTATGGAAGTGGAAGTCAATGACCGTTAACTGTTTGCACAGTTATCATTATTTAAGTATTGCAATAAAAACGTTCAAAACAAATAAACAAACGTCTTATAACCACTTCATGATATCTTACGGCAGACATTTAATGCAAGTGCTGCTTATACATTTTATGACCACATTAAAGTTTCTTTTAAAAGAAGACTTTGTTTTTGTCATTTCATGAGATGCAACACATTAAAAAGTTGTTTGAGGCATTATGTGTGCATATGGTTTATACCATAATATTGAAAGTGACTACAATTTCACCATCATAGCTTTTTATGATTATAAACATTTGATGATTTATATTTTATGATGCATTTTCATAGTTTAAGACTGGAAGTCTAGATTTGGGGCAACAGCAAAATCTTTACGTAAAAGGTATTTGAAATGTAGGAAAAACAAATAATGGCATGATTGAAATATCCTAATGCTGTTTTAAAACGGGTTCATATAACAAAAAAAAAAAAAAAAAAAAATCACACACAAAAAAAGAAAATCTTGACCCTGAGATGTAAATGCCTGAAATTGAAGAGAAATTGACACATGGTTGAAGAATTGGGGAAACCTTTTGCCCACATGTGAAATTTCAGATGTGTGATTTCCAAATGAAATTACAAAATTTTGCTGTGAAAATTCATAAAAAATGGTAGTTGTATGGAATACTTGTGTTTTCCATGTCTCTATGACCTTGTATTCGATAAATGACAATTTAGCACGGGAGATGAACACGCACCAGGAAACTTTGGTCTTCTGGACCAGGTGGCTGCACTTCGATGGGTCCAGGAGAACATCCACAGCTTTGGGGGCGACCCTGAATTGGTGACCATCTTTGGAGAGTCTGCTGGAGGAGTCAGTGTCTCTTTACATGTAAGACTTCAAAAACAAATTTGGGATCGTGCAATGATTAGGAGCTTATATTGATCCTCTGAAATATGGCTTTATAAGATGGCTTGCATAGACACCTGTGTGCTTAAAAGATTTTCTCTACATCTTCTACAGGTTCTTTCTCCATTATCTGCAAACCTGTTTCACTATGCTATTGCAGAGAGTGGGACGGCCGCAATGGGTGCTATCATGACTCCCAACCCTCTGCCAACAGCCCAAGTACATTTCACAAACTCAATAGCAATTCAAAGTTAGGATTTTCATTTTCTTTCCCGGTGAAGTACAGATATTTAATCACAATGTATCAACCTCTTTTTCTGTAGTATGTGGGAAATGTGTCTGGCTGTGATATTTCCAGCACAAAGAAGATCGTTGACTGTGTGATGCAGATGTCAGAAGAGGACATATTGAAGATTGCAAGGGTCTGCATTGCATCCTTCCATCCATCCTTACAAAACAAATGTTTATATTTAATAGAAAGTTTAATTGTTTACTTTCTGTAAAAACCTTGCAAGCTCACGCCATTAGGTGTTTAATATTAGCATTAATAATATTTTTAGCACAGCTCATTTCTGTGCTAAATGGTGTTTTTGCATATTTTTATAACACAGGAACAACTAATGCTTCGTTTTGGAGTGACAGTGGATGGCCGGTTCCTTCCTAAACCTGTGGAGGAGCTTCTTCAATCCCACCAGTTTAACAAAGTGCCTCTCATCACTGGAGTTACTGACGATGATGGTGGTTACACCTTACCTAATGTAATGGAAATGTTTATTTTTTACATCATTTTGCTGTAAAAAATGGATTTAATTTTTTTTTTTTTTTTAAATTCTGATTTAAAAAAATTTTTTTCCATAGATTCTTGCACCTCCAGGATGGATAGATGGAATGGACAGAGAGCAGATCGTGCCATTTTTGCCTCTCTGTAATCATAATGTAAGACATAAAACATTTTTGATTGCTGCATAATTTTTTCATGATTAAAAAGTTTGTATTTTGAAATGTAGCTGTAGTAAGTGTGTGCAAAGTGCATGGTAGAACAGTTCATTCACTGTATTAATCAACCTTTTTGTTTATCACACAGAGTTTGACACAACAAAAGGAATATTATTTTGGTTCATTGTTTTTAGTTTAATTTGCTTCTATCAATAATTGCTGAATTTATTTAAGAAATTTGCCATTTCTTTGTGGCATCCCCCAGGGTTCTATTCTAGGTTCTCTCCTGTTTTATTTCTGTGTTAATTTTAGGTAGTGCAGTCACAAAACATTGTTGTTTCTTTTTTTGTTAAATTACAGTTATCCAAACGTTTATCCCCAATGTATATTCCTATTCCTTTTATTGATTTGTAAACAGTTATGTTTCACAGTGGAAACCCCAAGCTTCAGGGACGTGACTGAAACTGATTTTGGCTACAAAAACATTGTATAAATCATGGAGTATAAATTGTGCTTCAAATGTTAAAGTGAAGTGTAAAAAAAACTATTAATTAAAATATCGCTTCTTTTAGCTTCAGAATCAGGCGATTGCCGAGTTTGTTTTAAATGAGTATCTGGGCACATCCACTGACGGGATCAAAATCCGAGATGGTTTTCGAGAGATGATGGGGGATTTTTTTTTCAACATTCCTGCTCGCAAAGTAGCAAATTACCATAGAGGTGAGAGTTTACTCTAAATGAATTAAAGTGCCATAATTGGTGCACTGTGATGCATAAATGAACTCATTTTCCCTTAACAGATGCTGGTGCACCAGTATACATGTATGAATTCCAGCATGCTCCCAGTTTTCTTCAAAAGAAAAGACCCAGTTTTGTTGGAAGTGATCATGGAGATGAACTTTTGTTTGTTTTTGGTTACTGCTTTGGAAATGGAAATATAAAGATGGAAGGTACAGCCTAATTTGTATAAAGGAATAGGTTTGTTAGTATTCGTGTATTAATGATGTACAGATCTAACTGTAGTCTCATTGGTTTTATTCATTAAGATTATATTAAGATACTGTAAAAGTAATGAGATACTGGCTACGTTTTAAGTGTCTTCAATTTTTCTTTCTTCTTTATAATTCAGATAAACACTCAGAGGAAGAAAACGAACTTTGTAAAACTGCCATGGCGTATTGGGGAAACTTTGCCCGCTCTGGGTAAGTGATTATTACATCAATGATGAAACGGTCTCTTCTAGGTTAAGAGAAACAATGTAACTGGATGTTCTTCATGGATAAAGGAGCATGTAGAAATGTTTCGATTGCGGTCTCGATAATGACATTTAGTCTAAGGAAGATCTTAAATGTTTTGCATTTGTGACTTTATATTGTGGTAAAACCACTGACTTGTAAAAGAGCAATTGTTTTTATATAAATAATTTAATAATAAATTCTAATGTAATAATAATGTATTTTAACTTCATACTTTTATCGACTTCTCAAGTCAAATTTTTTTACAATTGTTTTTTTATTATTATTATTATTTTGCAATGCATATTTTTCATGGTCTAAGATAAACCAAAATAATTAACATTAGTTATAACACATATACTATTGCAAGTGACAGTTTTGCATTAGAATCTCTGTTCTGTTGCGTTTGTCGTTGACGTCAGGTCTCCGAATGGTCCGGGTCTCACAAAGTGGCCTGAATATGGAGCTGAGGCTGAGTATCTCGGCATTGGACTGGAACAGAAACCCGGCAAAAACTTTAAGGGACAACACTTTAATTTCATGACACAAAAACTTCCACAGATTATAAAAGAGTGGAATGAAGGCGAGTTAACAATTTCAGAGTTTTACAAATATCACTTTTTTTTCATATGTAAAAGTTCTTGGATTTTTTTTTTTTCGCCCTATTGGTTTTCTTGACAGGACCAGTAGTGCAAACAAAATTAGGATCTCTAAGAGGTGCCTTCCTGATGGCGAAGGGCAAGGAAACTGTCGTCAGTAGCTATCTAGGTGTACCATTTGCCAAGCCTCCCGTGGGGCCCCTGAGACTGGCTCGGCCCCAGCCTGGAGAAAAATGGCAAGGAGTGAGAGACGCAACCAAACAGCCACCCATGTGAGATGCAACACAACCGTATTTCAATTTAAATGCATTTACACATTTCCAGTATCCAATGTATCGTGGTTTCTGTAGGTGCATTCAGGACAGACAAGTGACTGTCAAAGAGCTGGAGTTTCTCTCTATGGATGTGGAGATTCCTGAGGTCTCAGAGGACTGCTTGTATCTCAACATCTACACTCCAGTCAAACCTGGTGATGAAGACGCCAAGTTACCAGTAAGTTCGACAGCAGCTTTTTGATTGAACATCCTCATGGAAAGTGGGTAGAGAATGTGTCCTTGTGTTTCCTAGGTCATGGTTTGGATTCATGGTGGAGGCCTTTCTCTTGGTTCAGCTTCAGTGTACGATGGCTCCGTTCTGTCAGCATATCAGGATGTGGTTACGGTGCTGATTCAGTACAGATTGGGTCTGCTGGGATTCTTTAGGTTGGTGCTATACATTATTGCTACAGTTACCCTGGGAAATACCATGTTTATTAACCCCTTAAGTGTCACTGGCCCAGCCCACTTCTGGGGGGGGTAGTATTAGACTTTACAATGCATCAGTTCAGCTAGAATCTGGAGGTATTTACCAGGAAATAATCCCATTGAGATTCAGAATCTCTTTTTCAAGGGAGTTCTGTAAATTAGGCCCATTAGGGCTATCAAAGTTAATTTTAAAGATGAATAAAATGTTAAATTATTGCAATTAATGCTTGTAACTTAAAATTGCTTTGTTTTTGTGCCATGTATGAAATTCTTTGACGTTTCAGATCATTATCTAGTCTCATGTGTGCTACATTTAACCAAGGCTGCAAAACCGCCTCTCTGCCACAAATATGGTAGAACTATCACTTCTACCACTAAAGATTGCTTTATAAATAATCTTCCTAATCAGTTTCATTGTCTTAGCAAACCAGACAGCTTAGAAGAACTCAATGTTTCAACAAACTATTGACACTCTCTTTTCCAGCACTCTAAACTCTGAACTGTTTGTTTGCTGCATTATTTTTGGTTTTTGACTAAATAAATACTTTAAATTTGGTTTCAGTTTTTTATATAAATAAAAAAACCTGCATCGCTACTACACGATTTAAGCCCAATAATGTGAGACCATTTATCTGTATTTAATTACAGATTCAGATAAAAGATTCCTTTTCGTTTTGTAGCACAGGAGATGAACACGCGCCAGGAAACTATGGTTTTCTGGACCAGGTGGCTGCACTTCAATGGGTCCAGGAGAACATCCATAGCTTCGGTGGAGATCCTGGATCAGTGACCATCTTTGGAGAGTCTGCTGGAGGAGTCAGTGCATCTACGCTGGTGTGCATCTTTTATTTAGCAACTGTAGAAACCATAATTCTGCCGTAATGATTGTAAAATTATTTATATTGATTTATTGAGTCACTTTCTGTCATTATGTCTTTAAGATTCTTTCACCGTTGGCTTCTGGTCTGTTTCATCGTGCCATTGCAGAAAGCGGGACTGCCCTTTGGCATGGTTTTGAGATGGCTAATCCTTTACTGATAGCCCAGGTATCATTTCCTTTCATAATATTCTTATGTTGTCGTCATTTTGCCGTCAAGTCCTGATGTTGATCATCATTGCAGAATGCAGCCAAATCATGCAACTGTGACAGTAGCAGTTCATCAAAGATTGTTGACTGTATCATGGGCTGGTCTGAGGAGGAAGTTTTGGAATGTTCCAAAAAGGTGAGACATTTTACATAAAAATAAGCCATTATGAAATATTTGTTTGAAATCATACTGTGTAAATCAGGAAGATCCCTTGTGAAAAAGTGCAATTTAGCCTACTTTTAAAACAATTACTAATTACTGATATCATATACATAAGTGTGTAGTGAATGTTATGTTTTGGGAACCTTAATTTCATGTTATTTACCATTAATTGAAAATATAATATAGTATAATTTTATATTAAATGTAGTTGGTAGAATTAAAGAGTCCTTTCTGACCCACTTTAGCAAGACTTAAGTACTCTTCTTTGTCTAATTTTATAATTCCATTGTTTAAGTGTACTTGTGAATGTACTGACAAGCATTTATGATAAACTGAAATATACTTTAATGTCATTTCTATTGAACCTTGTGACGCGAGTCATACATATATTTGTTATTACACATTTGTAATAATGAAGTTACAATTTAGTACATTTAATGGTGCACACCAGTAATGTTTTTTTTTTCTAAGGCATTATTTCTATTAAAAGATACTTAAATATCCTAATGGAAATAAAGGCCTAATCCCTAGTCTTAATCTAAACCCTGTCTGTGAAACCAGCTATTAAAACTTCAAATGTAGTATTGAATAACACACTAAAGAATCAAAAGACTATTAAAACTCAGTGATTTGAAATTTACATAAAAAATTGTATTGATGTTAAGTGTGCAAGTATTTTTTTATATAAACTTCAGATTTGAAGTACACGTGCACATTCAGAACAGTTAAGTGCACTTCTCTTTAACAAGGTATAATATTATGATTTATTATATTCGTCATCAATCATGATGTAATCGTATAACAAAGGTTAGAATATTTATAGAATATATTTTCTTTTATTCACAGCTGTGAACTGTAACTGTAAGGATTGTTTGTCCTGTGTTTAAAGTTCCAGATGATGCACTTTAGTGTTGCCGTGGATTCTTATTTCCTTCCCAAGCCTGTAGAGGAGATCATTCGGAAACAAGAGTTCAATAAAGTTCCTCTCATCACTGGTATTACTAATGATGAGTTTGGCTTTTTACTGCCCACAGTGAGTAAATATTGCATTTATTATTATTATTATTATTATATTTAATAATATATTATATTATATAATATTTTAATATAGCAACAGAAAATGTATTAGTTTCCACAGGATAGAAGTAGTATTTTTTTGTATGCAGGTTCACATACATTCACCAAGTTTGATTTACTTTGACTATTTTTACATCATAATCTCAGCCTTTGGAAAATACTTTAAGTAGTTTAAGTAGTAGACTTTAATTACTGACAGCTCGTTTCAGGCTCTTCAGAATCGGTTCTGAACTCCGTCTGCATTTTGATCTTTAAACTTTGCAGACCTTATATTCACAACCAGCTATATTACACACTACAAGAAAGATAATATCTGAAAAAGCATAATCGGGGCATTTTAAAAATACAACTTTCATTCACTTAAATTCATTAAATTACTATTGTAAAATGTAAAAACGATGTGAAGTCAAGATGAATACTTTTTTGATGCATAAATTTGAATGTTATTTTGCCTTAGTATTTTTCGGATCCTGGATGGATTGCTGGGATGGATAAAGAGCAAGCCACAAAAGCCTTGACCTTGAATTATCCTGACGTAAGATACGACTCGATACAATGCACATTTACATAATATAAGATTAACCTTTCGGTGAGAAGTACATTGGAAATCTTTTTTTGTTTTTTCTATGATTTTTTCTTGGAATCTTGTACTTTGAACACAATTCCCTTTAGCCCAGAGATCGCTGGATCATTGACCTGGTGGCAAAAGAGTACCTGGGCGACACAAACGACCCCATTCAAATCAGAGACCTTTATAGAGAGATGATGGGGGACGTGACTTTTAATATCCCCGCCCTCCAACTGGCAAAACACCACAGCGGTAAGAAGAATTGCACAGTTGCAATAGTCAATATGAATGAATCAGAGACAGTTTATAGTAAAAAGGGTTTCATAATATTTGCAGAATCATTTAATTTTTTTAAATGAATATATAGTTGATTAAATATAAATTTTAATATATACACTAATGGTCAAAAGTTTGGAAAAATTTCTGAAGGACCATGTGACACTAAAGTGACTTCTTTTAAAAACTCTTTTAGTGTGTGTCACAGGTGGGTATCTGTCCGGCCAAAAAAAAAAAAAAAAAAAAATGCGTTCTTTGGATTTAAATAGCAAATACTTAAGAGACTATGATTGGATCATGATTGCGTTTCTAGCATTTTATATGTTTGGCAACCGTTAATATCGTCAGAATGCAATCACAATGCGCTCAGTGTTGTTTTTAAAGAGTCGAGTAACATTTTCTGATTAAAAGGTGTTTGTAGCCTAACACTCTGTCATTGGATGTAAAATATCTTCAACAGCAAACAGTTAAAAAGTGTTTGTGTTCATTGAGCATTATTATCATTACTCTTATGCCAGTAAGTCGGTTTTTATTTGGTGTAATACATTGTAGACATTTTCTGCGACGTACTGTACACCAGGGGATTGTGTGACGTGGGTTTATTGATATGAAGTCATTTCCACGCACTGACACAAAAACAACTTTCTTTTAGTATTTGTTGATTTGCAGTGTGTCAGAAATAATTCCACATGTGCCACCAGAACACAACCGCCTCTTTCGTGTGCGCAACGTCGGTTATAATTAGAATAATATCTGCTAATACCATAAAATTAAATCATTGATGACGTCCTTTGTGAATGATATGCGGCCCGTGAAACTCGTCCGTGGACCACAGTGCTGGGAAAAAGGCTTTATAGGTAGCGTGATGAACGCATTTCTTGTTTACGTCAGGTTTTAGCTCCCCGAAATCAGGGAAATTCACCTGAATGAACCATTCATTTAAAATGTCAGTAAAACGAGGAACCCTGTTGTGATTTTAGCCTCAGGAGCGCCGGTTTACCTGTACGAGTTCCAGCATCCTCCCAGTATGATAGAGAAGAAGAGACCCAGCTTTGTTGGGGTTGATCATGCAGATGAACTTTTCTTCATTCAGGGAATCTGCTTCGCTAAAGCCCATCTTAAAGCGACCGGTAAGACTTGTGCTCGCAAAAACAAATGCGGCCTTTACCAACACTGACATTTGCTAATTATAAAGCAATGTAACGCCATTTAATGGTTCGATCCCTTCAGCTCCTTTCACAAAGGAAGAGGAAGAGCTATGCAGGACTGTGATGGCCTACTGGGGGAACTTTGCACGCACTGGGTAAAAAAAAAAAGAAATTGTCCACTTTTTCTCGGTGTAGTATATTGTTCCTGCACTCTAATATTTATTATGTTCGGGTCGGCAGGTCTCCGAATGGTCCAGGTTTGACACACTGGCCTGAATATGAGGATGAGGCCGAGTATCTGGGCATTGGACTGGAACAGAAACCTGGCAAGAACCTGAAGGGAAAACACTACATGTTCATGACCAAGACACTTCCAGATCTAATACAGCAGGGGAAAAGAGAGCACTCGGAACTGTAAAAAAATAAATAAATGATCTTTAACACATGAATAACACTGTAATTTAAGACTTTAACCTGAGAAGCATTGAGTATATTTTCATGTTTGAATTTGAAAGAAAAAAATGTACAAATAACTGCCTCTAATCTGTTTTGCAATTAAAAATAAACGCTGGACAACGTTTAGGATTTTCCTCCATTTTATTGAGAACAAACGAAGGCTAAAGCTGCAAACCTCCCTGAATTTGAATGCAACGGGGTGCATACTAGTCATGAATTTGCGCTTCGACACTTTGTAATTGGCAAATTTACATAGACAACGATAGTTGGATTATTGACAATGTCCAAACAAGTCTATTTTTTTTTCCATATTAGCGGTTTTGATACACAGACAACGATCACACTTGATCTAAACATAAGGAAATTAAAGAACAAATGTATAAATGACAGTTTTAGGCACAGTGTTCTGCTCAATTATCGTTACATATAAATAACGTAGGGAATTGAAGTCAACACGAAACCTCATTGGGTTTCTGAACACTGAACAAGGAATTTAAAAAAATGGAGATTTTATCGATGTGGAATTGGGAAATTGTTGTAAATGGGGTACATTTTGACACATTAATCAGCATTTTAGCATCAGTTTCCAAAAATAATTAGAATAAAATCAAATATGACAGCACCAATGTATAAATTGCACTTATGGACGGTGCTTTGTTAAACTGTCAGTAAAATCAGAGGGAAACTTCGCATAAAACGGCATTCGAATTCGTAAATCTGTGAATCAGGACAGAGCTTGATTTTATGCATTGGGCATTGAGAAGTTGAAGTAATTAGGGTAAATGTTGATATTAATTGGGATGCGTTTCCACAAATGCCTTTGAAATATACACATACAACATAAACAGCTAAAATGACATGTGTAGAACAAAATCAACTTGTGAATTATGACACTTGATGTTGTCCATCGGAAGTTCATAGGATTGATTTTGATCGATTCAACTGACATGGTTTCCACAAATGCTTCCAAATGCGATTCCAATAGTTATGAGGCAAAGTAAACTTATTTGGAATAAAATCAATAGTCGCTCGGTATCGGTCCATGTAAACGGCCAATTCCGGGAGAATAATCCACTTACGACATTTATCACTCAACTTGTAAACACAGGCGATAATACGTAAATTAGTTCGATTATATATACAATCATCCCTAAAACAAAGCTGAAATATATTGATAAATGTTTAAATATTTTCAATGCATTTACATATATTTTCACTTTACATCATAGTGATTTTTTGTCCATTTTCAGTTGCTAGTAATGCTGCAGTCAAATATAAAAGTATAGTCCGATAAACGTCTACGCGGCGTAGGGAAGAGCACTTGGAAGAGAGCTGCACGGCTAGATGAAGAGAAGAGACGGTCGTCGTGGTCGTCAAATTTGGCAGCTAACCAATCAGCTGTTCACTTTAACGGTGCGATAAATATTAATTAAACGAGAGATTCTGGCTGTTGTATTGAATGTTATGCGTATTAAATGGACGCATTACGGGGCTATAAAACCGACGATGTTCGCAGAAACCAAGCAGCTGGAAATCATTTGTTTTCAACGAAAGTTTCCGGCAAAAAAAATGGAAGCATTTTTAAATCGAGTGGATAAAGAAAAAACAAGCGGATTAAAAGCAAGCACCGATGTTGCAAACATACGATTGAAGTATTTTTCCAAAGCACAAAACCACAGGATTTCAGAGTTTCAATGAAGGTATCAGAGGCACGCTCAGCAGAGTATACGGGTGAATTTTCACATTGTCGTCATCTTCGTCACCATTTCCAGGTTACAAAAATAAATTAATTAAAAAGCTGATAAGAAAGGCCTAATATAATACAACCATATGGGCATAATCACTGTAAATACAGCTGTGCGGATGCAAGCAGAGTGTGTATGCGTGTCAGCAGGGAGGTCCCTGATGGAGAGAGCGTAATACCAGAGGATGTGCCTGACGGCTACAGTAGTGTGAGGTCGGCTATCAGGACGTCCAGGACTGCATGTTGCGGAGCATGGCCTCGAAGCGCTCCATGCTGGGGGCCTGAGCGTGGGACAGCTGGTCGGTCAGCCGGCTGTACAGGCTGAAGGACTTGAGCTCCAGCCAAATGAAGCCAAAGCGGTCATCGTCAAACAGGGCAAACAGACCCGGTGTGCGCTCTGGACTCGTGAAGCCGTGGCCAGCGATCAAGCCTGTTCCATAAAAACTGGGCATAAAGAAAATCTAAATCATTAAATTATATATATATATATATATATATATATATATATTCAGTTTAACAATTTAATAAAATATTAAATATACATATATTATTTCATTTATTAATTTTTTTGAACTGAATATATATTATCATTTTTAAATATATATATTTTTATATATCATTTTCTCTCTCATATACAGTGGGGAGAACAAGTATTAGGGTAGTCGTGGCCTAGTGGTGAGGGAGTCGGGCTTGTAACCTGAAGGTTGTTGGTTCGATTCCCACGCCGGCAGGAATTGAAGGTGGGGATTGTGAATAAACAGCACTCTCTCCACCTTCAATACCATGACTAAAGTGGCCTGGTTTAATAATCTTTATATAATGTTTAGAATAGTTCATGTTGAAATGCTGAAGACACGGCACTCACCACATCTTGCAGGTGCGAGGGTACACTTCGTTGCGGGCCATGACTCCCAGAGGGAGCACAAACGGTTGAGGTTCAGGTTGGGTGCTGCAGGCAGCGTCTCCCTGCTCGACACCCTCCGCTCCAGCAAGGGGTGTTGGATCTGAGCCCTCCGACCCCTGAGGGGGGGCCACCTCCGCAGCCTCAGATTGGGCATCCCGGCCCTGCGAACCGCTCTGGGCCTCCTCATGCACCCCCCGCACCAGACGAGACAGCTCTTCCATGCTCCGCTGGTGCTCCAAGTCTGGTAGACGCACCGGCCGGTTCAGGTCGACTTCTAATGTCAGCTGACCTGCTGGGACATTGGGATCCCCCTAGGATACAAACAAGCAAAATGAGACACAATATAGGTGTTGTTCGAGCCTCAGCTCGAAGTTGGATACTTTAAAGCTGTAAAGCTTTAGGGAAAATTTGGTGTTCATTGTCTTGCTGGCAATAGAGGCCATCGGATTTCATCAAAAATATCTTGATGTGTGTTCTGAAGGGTGTGGAACGACATGAGGATGAGTAATTGATGACAGAATTGTCATTTTTGGGTGAACTAACCCTTTAATAACTGGTTCTTTTCCTCCACCATCTCTGTCCAGCTGTTTAGCTGAAATTAAAGCCCACTTCATGAAGATCAATGGCAACAAAACCGAGGCCTTACTTGATGGCACTAGATCTGTTTTATCAATAATGACAATAATGTCCTTCCTCGCCGGTGAAAAGTTTGGGTGTTATCAAGCACAGCACACGATCCTTTGAAACTCACTTCCATTTACGTAATATTAACGTCTCCGCCGCTTCCTCTCAACCTACTGCTGAGCATATTTCTCCAGTTCTTCTGCATTTGCACTTCCAGTGAAGTATGGAGTTGAATTCAACACTTCACAATCTTTCACCTCAATACCTTCCTCATCTTCTTCACATGCTCCCAGATCTTCATCTTCAGTTTCTCTTGTGGTACCTCGGATTCGAACTACCACGAGTGCCAGATCTTTTAGCTATGATTGCCTGCTGACATTTAAAAAGATGTATCTTTTTATAGAGGATATACTTATATTATTTATTATATGTTTTATTGAGTCTTTACTGCACTTTAGTGTTCGTTGTGGGTTTTTTTTTTTTGCTTGCTTGTGAGGTGAACTGGGGTGTTTTGAAAGGCGTCATTAAATAAAATGTATTATTATTATTATTATTAATAAAGGCCTTCTGAAGCGTTTGAGTAAAAAAAAATAAAAAATAAAAAAAATCCATATTTAACAAGTTATGAAGTAAAATATCTAGCTTCCACCAGACAAATTACGAAGAAAGTGTGAACAAGCATCTCATCGGTTACACTTTTTCCGTAAATTTAATAGGGAAGGCATAGGACGTAGCGTAAGATTTATTTATTTATTTTTTTGGGAAAATGACAGATCGCTTCCCTAGACAAGATCTTTATTCCTCAGCTGGGCTTCCTTCATCAAAACTGCATTGGTAGTCATTATATGGAGAAAAATCCTGGAACGTTTTGCTCAAAAATCCTAATTTCTTTTCGACTGAAGGGAAAAACAAGACTAACATCTTGGATGACATGGGATTTTTTAACTCTGAAGTGCAATACTCTTTTAACATGCATTAATTAATGCAGGTAACACTTTACAATAAAGTTCATTAGTTAATGTATTAACTAACATGAACTAACCATTTGTTTCTGCATTAACTAATCTTCGTTAATGTTAGTTAATGAAAATACAGTTGTTCATATTAGTTCACAGCGCATTAACTCATAAAGATTTTAATAATGTATCAGTAAATGTTGAAATGAACATTAGCAAAGATGAATAAATGCTGTAGAAGTGCAGCTCATTATTAGTTCATGTTAACTAATGAACTTTACTGTAAAGTGTTACCAAAATGTTTTATTTTGACATAATATATTTTAAATAATAAAAAAATGTGTCATTGAAACCCTGCACAGGCTGTATGTGAAATCGCACACTTCCAAACTATATAGAAGGTGAAAAAACAGTACATGACAAAAGAATTATGTCCGAATTCTTAAAAGAGTAGGCGAGAAGTACCCGGATGACCTCCGACTTCCTTCAAGATTCTGAAGTGCGCGTAAATGGACACTTTACCATCCCATGATGCCACGGGAGAGGAAAGCGACACAACTGACGCCGGCGAGTCCAAGTCAAACTTGGCAGATGTGCAACACGGCCGGATTACATTCACTCTACACACACTCATATATACATACTTTATATAGCGCGTGCTTTCTTAGCAGTTGCAAAGTAATTACTTACTCAAAATAAGTATTTACTCGAGAGAGTATGTGATTTCGGACACAGCCTTAGTGACAGCTTGTGTTAATTCAATGATTCGCAGTTATGGATTTAAATTTATGCCCAGAATGTGAATCTTTGTCAGATTTCCTTTCTAAGAGTCAACACTAAATTTAACCACCGATACATTTTACTCCTGTGATGAATGCCTGGCATGATAAAAAGCCACACAGGTATTTGTTTGTGTTTGATCAGTTGAGGTTCAGGAATCGGTGTAATCGGAACTCACAGTCAGTTTGGTGGCTTTGGCCTTGGAGCCATGGAAGCTCAGCATAATAATCTCCAGGCCGTGACTGCCATACGTCCCTTTGAAGAGGCCCGGCCGCAGGAGGTCTGAAGGGAGGCACGGGGGCAGATAAATCCGCCGGTATGTCAGGCAGTTACTGAAATCAAGAAACGTACATTTAAAAATACACTCAACACACCAGAACATTTAACTGGGCAAATGAACCTATTAGTTGCATTCTGGGAGAGAACAGGCTATAAGGGACGTCGTGGCCAAGTGGTGAGGGAGTCGGGCTTGTAACCTGAAGGTTGTTGGTTCGATTCCCACGCCTTCAGGAATTGAAGGTGGGAATTGTGAATGAACAGCACTCTCTCCACCTTCAATACCATGACTAAAGCGTCCTTGAGCAAGACACGAAACTCCTTGTAACCTGAAGGTTGCTGGTTCGATTCCCAAGCCGGCAGGAATTGAAGGTGGGGATTGTGAATGAACAGCACTCTCTCCACCTTCAATACCATGACTAAAGCGTCCTTGAGCAAGGCACAAAACTCCTTGTAACCTGAAGGTTGTTGGTTCGATCCCCAAGCCGGCAGGAATTGAAGGTGGGATTGTGAATGAACAGCACTCTCTCCACCTTCAATACCATGACTAAAGCGTCCTTGAGCAAGACACAAAACTCCTTGTAACCTGAAGGTTGTTGGTTCGATTCTCAAGCCGGCAGGAATTGAAGGTGGGGATTGTGAATGAACAGCACTCTCTCCACCTTCAATACCATGACTAAAGCGTCCTTGAGCAAGGCACAAAACTCCTTGTAACCTGAAGGTTGTTGGTTCGATTCTCAAGCCGGCAGGAATTGAAGGTGGGGATTGTGAATGAACAGCACTCTCTCCACCTTCAATACCATGACTAAAGCGTCCTTGAGCAAGGCACAAAACTCCTTGTAACCTGAAGGTTGTTGGTTCGATTCCCAAGCCGGCAGGAATTGAAGGTGGGGATTGTGAATGAACAGCACTCTCTCCACCTTCAATACCATGACTAAAGCGTCCTTGAGCAAGGCACAAAACTCCTTGTAACCTGATGGTTGTTGGTTCGATTCTCAAGCCGGCAGGAATTGAAGGTGGGATTGTGAATGAACAGCACTCTCTCCACCTTCAATACCATGACTAAAGCGTCCTTGAGCAAGGCACAAAACTCCTTGTAACCTGAAGGTTGTTGGTTCGATTCTCAAGCCGGCAGGAATTGAAGGTGGGGATTGTGAATGAACAGCACTCTCTCCACCTTCAATACCATGACTAAAGCGTCCTTGAGCAAGGCACAAAACTCCTTGTAACCTGAAGGTTGTTGGTTCGATTCCCAAGCCGGCAGGAATTGAAGGTGGGATTGTGAATGAACAGCACTCTCTCCACCTTCAATACCATGACTAAAGCGTCCTTGAGCAAGGCACAAAACTCCTTGTAACCTGAAGGTTGTTGGTTCGATTCCCAAGCCGGCAGGAATTGAAGGTGGGGATTGTGAATGAACAGCACTCTCTCCACCTTCAATACCATGACTAAAGTGTCCTTGAGCAAGACACCTAACCCCTGATTGATCCCCTTGTAAGTCGCTTTGGATAAAAGCGTCTGCTAAATAATGAAAAATGAAAAATGAAAGAAGACTTACTCATATTGGCTGGTGTAAATGAACTTCATGAGGATCAACTCCTGCATGTGCTCGTGGAAAATGTCCTCCAACGTTCGTCCCCATTCCTCCTCCAACCATGTTCTGAATTCCTGCACGAGCAAACGGAAGATATATTCACTGTTTTTCTTTTTTACCTTTGAGATTTTCTTGTGCGTGAACCATCCTTTTAGGCTCGAATCATTTGTTTGTTTTTTCTTTGGAAAAAAACGTAGACATTTTTCATCCTCGTATTTTGTTCACAGAATTAACACACACACACACACACACACACACACACTTGAGTTTGCATTTGCACACATTCTAGGGCTGCCCCCAACTAAACTCATTTAAGTCATTAGTCGACTAATCTCGCGATTATATTAATTAAAATACTTAAATATCCCTCACACTCAAGCACACGCATAAATCTTGCCACAAAGCACCGCCAAAAGAAATGATTAGGAATGTGTCTGAAAAATACATTTATTATTATAAAGCTACATTTTTAATTGTTTAATAATAATAATAATAGAGTGTTTTCTGAAGCAAAGATGAAGTTCATCGTATCCGCAGTAACACCTATGGATTACATAACCAGAGAGAGTTTGTTTTCGTTTCAAACTGGTTTGTTTAAATGTAGACGTTTCGTCTGTTGATACTATAGTTAACTTTTTTGAAAGCGTGTCCTGTTTGTTTTCTTAATTTTACAAAAGTTTTCACAAATAAAAGACCCGTTAGTTTCGAATGATGTCTTACTATTATCTGTATGACAAAAAATGACTAACTGAGTGAGGAGTAAAATGAGTATTTCAACCGGAAAAATTGTAAGTGAAACATTTCGATTTCCTGCCCGACATACAGTAGGAGCAGCCCAAGCACATTCCCACTTTATTATTATTGTGCTTATAGTAACTGTTGTACTGTAAAATAAGAAATCAATAAATATTTAATGAAAACATTTTTTACAGTACAGCTGTAAAATTACAAAACTAACGTTGGTCTTAATTTCTTCACTTTCAAATGTTAAACCAGCAAACTTTCATTTTGACAGGTTGATGGCAGCTCATTAACACCATCATATTTACCGTAATTCCAAGACGACAACTGTTTGTGTGTTTCTACGGCAACACCATCAATGACAAAGTGAATCTGCGTCGGTCAGGTGGTACGAGTCCGAGTTCTCCAAAAATGTCCAGTTCACAGGTTAATAATTATAAGCTCTACAATGCTTTTTACAAGTCGGGATCTCGTAATTTCGGTAATTCCGTCACGGTGCGAAGGATCGCGAGCACTCATACATTTATTTGATTTTATTATTCTGACATCGCCGTCATAAACTTCAAAGTCTATCCGACCAGCACCAGTTTCCTACCTCTTGCCTTCCTCCAGGCATCCGATGGTGATCGGTCTGGTTGCATTTGGTGGAAAATTCATCTTTCTTCACAGTCTGAAAAAAAGTTCATCTTGTGAAATCGTGGCAAAATTGGCCATTTTGGTCAACAGATATTATGATTTCGCAGTTAGTTTAAATGCATAATGTGAATTCACAATAGTTCACGAAGTGAACGAAAACAAAATGCCAGCAAAAAGACGGTAGATTGATTGGCGGCACCAGAGTAGTTTCACTGTGCAAGAGTCTAAAAGGTCTACAGCAGCGTTTCCCGCGGCGCCCCCGGTGGGCCGTAGCGGTATTGCAGGGGGGGCCGTAGCTAGTCCAAATCAATGTATTAAAATAATTAATTAACATTTGATTTTGTTATGGATTTAAATATATTTGTAAAGAATCTTTACATCATAGTTCTCATACTTTACACGAAATTCTTACAAACTTGTTAATAAATGTCGGTATATATTTTTTAACGCCGGGGTCGTGGAGCTTTTGCGATGTTTTTGGGGGGCCTTACCCCTCTGAAGTTTGGGACGCTCTGATTTGCAGACCTGAATTTCAAATGTTATTAGTAATTCCTGTGGAGGGGGTGCGATATATTTAGTCTGTGATTTTTAAAAATGCACGATCTGACTTCCCGCTCACACTGCGCATTTAGAGTTTTAGTCTATTATGTAATTTAATACAGTTAATAAATATCACTTGAGGAGTGCCGTTTTTCTTATGTTGATTTTAAACAAGTTCAATAAACAAGAAGTTAACCTTAAGTGACTTACATTTTAGACACCATAGCCTGATTTTGCGTAATTTCGCCAATGAATAAAGTTCAAAATAAATCCAGAGCACTGTAATTGTATCTCTGAGCAACAAAAGGCAGTGTTTCTTTCCTGAATGAAAGAATCAGTTGAATCAACGATTCAATGACTAAGTCCATGCCTTCAGAGGACACATTTCAAGGCATCAAGGCACGTCCGAATCCAACGTTAGCTTCTCTTCCTGCTTCCTGAGAATCCTTCATCTAACGCAGTGGTTCCCAAAGTGGGGGTTGCGAGATTTTTTTTTTTTTTTTTTTTTGACGCGGAGCAGCAGCGCATTTATCATAGGGGTCACGGGCTAAAAAGTTTGGGAACCCCTGATCTAACGAACTTTTGAAGGCAGCAGAGATGTCTCCTTCACTGCTTTGATATCAAACAATACTGTGAGTTCCATTCTGTGACCGCTAGAAAAATAAAGATAGTTGAGCTTGCTGGTCAGTTGTGGTCAGTATGTGTAAATCTCCGTGTATGACCAACATTTTCCACTTTTGGTGTCATTTCTCTCAAGAAATTACTACTTGTAGCGTTACGTCCCAGGATGTATGTCATTAATTGTCAGATTTTATGAATGTGTATGTGACTTGATGCCAACGGCCTGCTGGGAAGTGTAGTTTTTCCTGTTTCCTCTGTTTCACCCTGTCCTCTTGCAGGAGCCTAAGTGATGCCACCTGTTCCTTGGTAGAGAATGGAGAGGAACTTGCTTCTACACCGAGGGAGCTGGCTGTTCCCCAGAGAGAGTGTGGCCTGTTGTCTCTTCCAGAACTTTAGGTTGAAGTTTCTGGCCTGAAAGCTCTTTTAAGGAAAGACCTGTTGTGGCAGTGTGTAAATAAATTGTCCCATTGTTGTTGTTGTTTCCAGACGCAGTAGGGAGGTGGGTGCCCTTTTGTTTTTGGTTAGCAAGGTAGTCAGGTAAGAGATTTGTTGTTTTTGTTTGATAGGTTATTAAGACTCCCTTACTCCAGTTAGCTGTTAGATATTTGTTAGTTCTCACAGACGCTCGCGCTATTTTGCCGTTGTATCATTTAACGGTATCATTACGCTGCCTCACAAGTCTTTTGTGAGGTGTAAGGTGTGCCTTCATCCACAAACGCTGCCTTACAAGTCACTGCCGAGAAAGAGATTCAAATGGTTCGTTCCTGAACGAATCGGTCGTTTGAATCCAAACGATTCACTCAAGAACAGTGACTTGTTGTTCACATTAAAAACATCTTGTTCATTGATATTTAATCATTTCAAATAATATCAATAATTCAAAGCTTTTTTATTGTGGTTGAAACATCAAAACATTTTAATTTGTAATTAATTAGTCACCGCTGAGCTTCATTAAACAGTGTAAATGATGAAAATGCCACTTCAGATGCAACTTCCGTGTTTCCTCTCCATTGCAAAGATGAATTTTGTTGATAATTATTTCCATTTCGTTTCCTATTGTGTCTTAGTATTATATTTTAATTTGATTACATTGGAAAAAATGTCATCTGGCCACCTTTATTGAAATTTCCCGGGGGTGCCACTGGATGTGAGTGACGAGCAGGGCGGGCGAGAGCCGTAAGGGAACGGCGCGTCACCTGCGCGCTACACCGGTCTCGTGTCTCTCACAGAGGAGCTCCGGAAGCATAAAAGAGGAGCGACGAGAGAGGACCAGGCCTGGACTTTATGTTGTGTTTTATTTTGTTTGTGTGGGCGGCAGTCACCGTGAGGAACCGCCGCCCTTTTATTTTCGTTTTATCGTTTGGTTATTTATTAAAGTTGTGAACGTTCGCCGGTTCCCGCCTCCTTCCTTCCTTTTAATCCCGTTACAATGTGTTATGGTACAATTTACCTGAATGTCTCCTTTATGAGGGCCCTTGTGTCCGTACATACATTCTACGGTGGCTTTGTTTTTCTCCCACATGTGAATACGGAAAAGGGGTCGTCTACGCATGGGGTCCTCCACACGGGGATCATGGGGTGGTAAATACATCCAGCCTATGATGAACAGCCCATCAACCTAAAATGATCATGAAAGCAAGAGTTAAGGCCTGTTCACACCAAGAACTACAAGAACTACATTAGCGTCCACACCAGAGGACGACATTGCTCTGTTTGTTCTCAGCGCACTTTAAATGCTCGTAACAGCACCCGATGGGCTTCCAATGTTTTTACTGTTCATTTGATTCTGAAAACAATTCTTTAACACTGAAAGAACTTTAGTAAAATAATACGAAATACTTTAGAACTACAGTTGAAAAATGGCGCACTTGTGCATTTAATGTGTGTGGTCTTATTTATTTATTATAACTGCATTTCTGATTCGAAGTTGTTTTAATGCAATTTACAGTTTTATATTTTACAAGCCATTGGGTGAATTACACTACGCAGTCTGAGGATTAATGTGTCCATAATCGTAGTACAACAAAAAGAGTGCAGAAAATAGTAAATCGAAAGTACTGACCACTCTGGTGTCCCATTTCCCAGTGGATTGTCAAAATATGCATCCATACATGATTGTTGGGCTGAAATGGACAAATGTCTGGCCAAAGCAGCCTCAACAGGACAAGTGTAAAATGTACAGACCAAAACAAATGTGGCAAGTATGAGGGTCATAGATTTAGATGCATGCTAACATTGGTGTCATGTGCGACAGTCTCTTGTAAAAAGAAGTACACTGTAATATATACAGTAAAAATAACACTTTACAATAAGGTTCATTAGTTATTGTAATAACTAACATGAACTAACCGTGAGCAATACATTTGTTACTGTATTTACTAATCTCTGTTAATGTTAATGAAAATACAGAACAAGATTTTAATAATGTATTAGTAAATGTTGAAATGAACATTAACAAAGATGAATAAATGCTGTAGAAGTGCACTTCATTATTAGTTCATGTTAACTAATGAACTTTACTGTAAAGTGTTACCGAATATACTTAAGTGTTTAAATTACTGTACAGTTTTCAGATAATTAGACAATGTTAATTATAACTGAAATTGAAAATGTAGTAATTAATTGTAGTGTTTTGCCCGACCAGTCACATGGACTATTTTAACGATGTCTTTACTACCTTTCTGGGCCTTGAAAGTGGTAATTAAATTTCTGTCTATGGAGGGGTCAGGGAGCTCTCGTACTTCAGCAGAAAACAACGAGTGCATGAGGGCGAGTAATTAATTAGGGCTGTGCAATTAATCGCAATCGCAAAACAATCGCGATTTGAGCACATGCAATTTCTAAATCGCACAAGTCTGCAATTTTATTTCTATTTTAATTGAGAATACTGCAACGTTACTGTGCGCATGTTTAAGATGTTCACCAATCAGAGCTCAGCACACATGAGAACAAAGCAAAGCTGGAGAACAGAACAGGCAAACGGGAGGAAAGAAGAAAAAATATGGATGCAGTTCAGAATAAAAATGATTTGGTACCAAAGAGAAATTCGACATCAGTCGTTTGAGAGAGTTTTGGATTCAAACGCTGGACAAAAGATGCCAACTCACACTTATTTCACACAAGTTTCTGTAGAGAAATGTAAGGCGGGCGTTGAATACGAGTTTAAGCAGGTGAAATAATCCTCATTTATTTGATGTTGTCTGTTTTAAAGACACAATTTTTTTACAGTTTTGTTTAGCAGTTCATCTACTGTACAGTGTGACTTCATTCACTGAAATACAGTTTTGAAGTTTCTTATTATGACTGGAATTTCAGCATTCACCTTCATTTATTTGATGTCGTCTGTTTTAAAGATTACAGTTTTGTTGATGAAGCTGTAAATGCAGTTCCTTCATTGTGAATCATTTTGTTCTGCACTTCTTGTGCACTGAATACATTCAGAATGAAGCATGTTTGAAAAAGCAAAAACAATGACCAAAATTGCAAAATAAATCGCAATTGCAATATTGATTAAAAAAAAAAAATCGCAATGTGATTATTGTGTCCATATTGCACAGCCCTAATATTAATGACAGAAATTTCATTTTTGGGTGAACTAACCCTTTAACCCCCTTGATGGATGGATGCACGGATGCATCTGCAAGTACAATTAAAAAAAAAAAAAAAAACAACAACGTATGAATTTTAAATACACTTCAAGTGCACACACAGTACAATTAAGTGCACTTCTTTTCCACAAGGGGGCGTTCGGAAAGTGATTGAAGTAATCGAATCTTCGTTTGAGATCTTACCACCACATTCAGCAGTCCTCCATAGGGGCCGATATCAGGTTGCCAGAGACCCAGGATGTGTCTATAGGGATGTAACACTGGAAAACAAATACAAAACATGACGTTTAAATGCCACAAATCTACAGTCAACTGAGAAGAACGTTAGATGGGGTGAAATCACTGTTGGTGCATGAACTCATGAATGCATGTTGAGTGTTTTTGCCATGCAACAACTTGGAAACCAGATAGATCCAGAAGTTAGAAGGCTAAAAAAAAGGCTATGTCCCAATATGCATAAAATCCACACAAAATGATATTCAAATCAGAACATTGAAAATAATGTGTCACGGATACAGGAATGATTATTTCCGGTGGAATAATAATATATGCTTATAGCTAATATCACCCACAAATTCCTGTGCTACAGAAAGGTAAATATATATATAACAATATGTGTTATGATAATACGTTATAGTCTTTCTACACACTCAAAAGTATGAACTTTGGCCTCATCAGAGAAGAAAACACTTGTAGCGTGGCAGAACTAAGCAAATTGGGATTTAGCCTTAAAGGAATGTTCCAAGTTCACAGTAAGTCAAGCATCTGTAAAAAAAAAAAAAACTTTTAAATGTTTAAAAACTAAAGTTTTTAGAAACTGAAACAAAGCTGAAATTAAATAAAACACAAATATATATAAAAAAACCAAAATGTGAAAAGTTGCCCTGGCAACAAACTAAAATAAATGTTTAAGTTCTAAAATGACTAAAACGGAAATAAAAATAAATAGAGGTAAACAATTAATGATAATAAAATTAACAAAACCTCAAAATACATACTAAAAATATAAAAATAAAATACTGTACCAGTATGTAAATACAAATAATGTTCATGTTATTGCTAAAAATTAAAAAGCAATTAAATTCTACCCCGTTTTCCGACATTAAATATAAACCTTTTAAAATTGAGCCATTACAACATTATTAAAATGGACATTCCTTAGTGGTGCAATGGTCCAAATTTCTCACGGTTCGGAACAGATTTTGAATAAAGTCATCAAATGTAAAATAATATTGCATGTAACCTTCACTGTATTAATAAACATTAAATGAAGATGAATGGTTATTAAAGTCAAGCTGCGAGTGATTTCCTTGTCTTTCGTTGTTTGATTAACATTAAAAAACACACTTTCAGACATTTTTATGCACCCTCGAACCATCCCAGCTGTATATGTGGACGGAGCAGTTTCTTCAGCTCACACTCGTGACCTCTGTACAGTGCCATTATAAAGCTGGTTAGGATGCGTCAGGATGTTTATTAAAATATCTCCGATTGTGTTCATCAGAAAGAAGACATATACATCTAGATTGGCTTGAGGTTGAGTAAAGCTTGGGATAATCTTCATTTGAAAGTGAATTAATCTTTTAAGACATAACTGACTATGTTTGCAAAAATACTTGCATAATGGTTGAGTGAATGTGTCCATTCAAGCAAGAGAACTCAACATTAGCTCGTGTTCGAGAGGCGGCTTTCCACGAGTCCTCTTTGAAATTGTTTTGTATAAATTGGCAAGGGTTAAATGAGTTTAAACATAAAGATGTTCAGGCGGGTATTCCAGACAGCAGGTCATGTGACGTGCCCAGGTATGTTTAAGAGTAAGTAGGCAGATAACCTCAACTTTCGGTTCCAAAAACGGAGGTAACTTTCAGAGATATACATATATAGCCACAGCAACTTGCTCTCTGAACAGAACCTGCTCATGATCCAGGGTAAGTTTGCTTAAGAAAGATGTGTGCCATTTAATTAATATAGTTAAATAAATGTAACTAAATTTGTTATATAGTTAGTTATATATACACAACATATTATAGATTCATACACACACACATACATATATATATATATATATATATGTATATATATATATATATATATATATATATATATATATATATATATATATATAATGTGATGAGCAGGGCGGACGAGAGCGGTGAGGGAACGGCGCGAGGCCGGTGACTCGAGTGATAATGAGCGCCACCTGCGCGCTACACCGGTCTCGTGTCTCTCACGGAGGAGCTCCGGAAGCATAAAAGAGGAGCGACGACAGTGAAGGACGAGAGAGGACCAGGCCTGGAGTTTATGTTGTGTTTTATTTTGTTTGTGTGGGCGGCAGTCGCCGTGAGGAACTGCCACCATTATAGTTTTTTTTGTTTGTTTGTTTGTTTTTGAGTTTTGGCTATGGTTGAACGTTTGCCGGTTCCCGCCTCCTTCTTCCCGTATTTATGAACTGAAATATATATATATATATGAATATAATATATATATATATATATATATATATATATATATATATATATATATATATATATATATTATATATATATATATATAAATAAATATAAAATATATATATATATGAATAAATAAATATAATATATATATAAAATATATATATATTTATTTATTATATATTTATATATATACATACACACAAAGCACTATTTTAATATTTAAATGTTCAATTCTAATATATGTATTTATTTCATTGTAATCTCACACATGGATCTGCTTTTTACCTTTTTATAACAGGATGTTTTCTATACTATCATTTCTATAATAAAATACATATATGGTATCTTATGAAATATTTAACATCAAACAAACAATATAATTCTTATTCTCAGTGAATAACGATTACTTATTCAATAAAAAGACTGAAAGAATTATTACACAACCACCAAATAGGTGGTAATGTGCACTAAATAGGTTATGTAAAACCCCATTACACAAAAGAAGAAGAACGAAGTAGTTTCTTTAGAAGTTTTCCATGGTGAATCATGGATTCGTCGCTCGGTTGAGAATGTCTCGTGTGTTCACCGGGAACATACTCTGAACTTACTCTCTGATGAGTTTTTGGAACCAGCGTACCTCGAGTAAGAGAGGTTTGGGTATATGTGACGGTAAATGAACCTTGCTTTCTGGAAACTAAATCTTATTGTACTTAAACGGTCAAAAATACATGAGATTAAGTCAAAAACACACAAACACAGTCGGTTATGTCAGTGAATGTAAATAGCAGGGAAAGAAATCACACGTGTATATCGGATCTGTGTCTTAAAGTGACAGCAGCGTAATATACAGAACCTACTGCTTCATGTGCTGTTACTCTGAGTCAAACAACAAAAGAAAAACAGAAAATACCTCACAGCTTTTGATTAAACGGCTTTGATTGACAGCTTTTGGAAAGACTGTTTATGATTTATGGGGATTATATAAAAAAATTTTTTTTTACTATTACAGGCTATTACTATTACTACTATTACATTTACACATCTTATAAAAGTGAATTTTGCATTTCGGGTCCCCTT